>JAJJWW010000230.1:0-44708 GCA_023531295.1 Papaver armeniacum
CTTTTTACAAGACATCTTCATCACTTTTTAGAATTACATCCACCATTGATTCAAAATTACTTTATATATTAGGCGAAGACTAAAGTCAAGGTCGACCACGTGGACAACACGACAACAGTGGTCAGGACTCTTCATAGTTTTTAGCTCCTAATTATTTTCCCGGCCAAATTAGGGTATATCCGGATTGATTGGGGTATATCTAATAAGACAAAATAGGATCATTAGGAAGTAAAATTCAAATCCCCTAAGCCATATATTTTTGAAAATGGCTAAACTGCCTTTGTTCTATTAACACTAATTAAACTATTTATTTTAATTAATCTTTTTTTTTCCGAGAAGAAAATCTTTAATTAATCTTGTTAGATTCAAAATCTTGTTTTGGTTAGATTGAAAATAATGGATTTTATTGAAAGATTTTCGAGAATTTTTTTTGTTTTGATTTTTTTTTTAACATAAATGAAACCACACTAGCCAAACATTTATAATATAGGAATTGCACAATTGTTTAATTGTTTTATTCATCAAATTACAGAAGAAATCAACTCTTTAAGAAATCACAAGATGAAAACGGATGCTCGACCGAGAAAAAGCATGTCACTAAGTACTTTCTTAACTCGGATCCATGAATAGTCGGCATGTTCCAGCGAAACAAAGCATGCCGACCAAACAATAGTTTTTCGGATTTATAGTCATCGTGATCGAAAATGTAGCACATTGACTGTTTTTCAGTCGTCATGTTATTTTTACAAAACCATGATGATTAATAACAAAATTGGGACACATGAAAACTTGTTTTCTGTGAGTCATTAGTCGGCATGCTCGACCAAAACTAAGCATGCCGACCAAACATTATTTTTTCGCATTTATAGTCGTCATGGTCGAAAATTCAGCACACTGACAATTGTTTATATATTAGTCGTCGTGTTACTTTAACAAAATCATGACGACTAATAACAAAATTGGACACAGGAAAACTTGTTTTCTAGGAATTATTAATCGTTAAAGTTAAGTTTTTCAAACCTTAACGACAATTCATACTACATCACTAGTCGTCAAGGTTTATGGATGAAGACCATGAAGACCCTGTGAATGTTACTTTTAGAAACAAAACTCTTTGAAAAGTCGTCACGCTATTCATCCTACAACCTTGACGACTAAAAATAAATATGAAAAGTCGTCATGCTCGACCAAAAAAAAAAATCCACGACGACTGTGTAACTGTAATTCAACAATTTCAAATTTTCTGACCTAATTTATCATTCAAATAGCAAAACAAAGTACTAGAACGAGTTTGAAAGAATTAATCAACAATAATAAAAAGTATAATCGATGAAATTTTTTCATTTGAAAACGATGAAATATAGAGAAGGAGAAAGGAATTAATCATTAGATTGATGATAAAGGAGAAAGAAAATAATGAGGTTTTGATCTAAAACCAAAAAGGGTAGTTTTAGTTATTATTAGGGGAAAGGTAATTGAGTACTTTACACATATTAGATACCCCTTAGCCACTATCTTGATTGGGAACAAAATAAGTATACCCCAATTTGACCAGGATTTTTCTTTTTTTTAAGCACATTTTAGCTCCTCATCTCATTCTCATTGCGACTCTCAAAATCAAAACTAACATTCGGAGCTAGAGCCTCAAAGGTATATTGTATAGCATGATTGCTAAAGGAGGGTACCAACTTTACTAGGGTTAGTATGGTTTGGTATCGGCCCTAGTAAAGGGGTACCCACCATTAACAATTGTGATGTATAAGATAAATCAACTTAGGTCACATTATATATTATTTCATCCAGATTTACATTCAATCATTAAAGGAATCAGATCCTGAGATTCAAATTCAATCAACCGCCATTTACAGTTTTTTTTTTTTTTTTTTATGGGATGCCATTTGAAGTTAAAATTGTTGGGAATAAATAACAATAATGCACTTATACCACCAACGGAATGGACCGATAATGTTCATATTTTTAAGTATCAACAAATAATATTTTTTTCTTTATTGTTCACTAATTTATGTGGATCTTTGGTGGAGACAACGTCTGAAAATGAACATGATTCTTGTTGTATCAATCAAGGCAACCTCGAATCTTAGGCTACAACGTCATCCTAATCAACTCTACTATTCCAAGGACGCGTTTCGACTTGGTCTGGCATGTGAACCACGGCCGCCTTGTGATAACAAGATTCTCCTTTGGGAAAACTAAGTTTCCATCACTGGTTGTCAGCAAATAAGTTTTGATTACTAAATTATTACACACTCCATTGAAAAAATAGATTGTACTGTATGCACTTCATTACAGTATCTTGGAAGAAAGAAAAAAAAAGGCAAATCAACTCTAATTTATTTTGGTTAGATTCTTAAGCAACAGCAAATGATATGAGACCGACTGTTTCTTGTAGCATATGGCATGGTATGGGTCAAAAACTTCATATCTTGGATAATGTCTCACCATATACAAGAAGCTTTTGACTCGGTTCCACTTGCCTAATTAATACAAAAATATACCAGCTACACTCTACAGTAGAGAAGAACAAAGATAATGAATAAAAACAAAAACAGACTCATAGTTAATTCATACGCGTAACTCATTAACCACGTTGGATTTAAGGAGCTCCTCGTTTTCCAAAATATCCAAGTATTTTGGAGCTACTCTGGATAAGATCACCAGTAACTCCTTCGCCAAGAATCTAAAACCTTATAAGTTTGTACACTACAACTACTATCCAATAGTTATCAACACTCATGTCCACGTAGACAAAAGTCAAGGTTCACGTGACTCATCATAGTTGTCTATAAATATAGCTCCTCCTCGTCTCATTCTCATTTCATCTCAAAATCAAAACTAACATACAGAGTTAAAGCCTTAGAAGGTAAAAGCATACTAATATTGTTGAGAATTTCAATTAGCGAGAGAGAAGTAGGTCTTAAGAGCAGATTTAGAAAGCGAAGGTGTTTTTAGTATTGATATAAAGTTTGAGAGTTTGAGAGATATGGGAGTTTTGCAAGAAGAAAATGTAAGCAATTCTGCTTTGCCATTGTTATCTCTAAACCATGTATCTTATCTTTGTAAGTCAGTTACGGAATCCGCCAAGTTTTATCAAGAAGTTCTTGGTTTTGTTCTCATTAAAAGACCTTCTTCTTTCAAATTTGAAGGAGCATGGTAAGTCATATCCCTAAGTTATACAGTATATTCGCCATCACTTTTTGTATTACAAATTACTTGGACTATAGTTTTGATCTAATGAAATGATTGGAATTTTACAGGTTATTCAACTATGGAATTGGGATACACTTGTTACAGTGTAATTCCATTAATGATGTCCAACAAATGCCAGTAAAAATCAACCCTAAAGATAATCACATTTCTTTCCAGGTAAGTCCAACTCTTCAGGTGTACATATTAGTTGCCAACATGTATAATCTGTTTTAGATTCATGGAGTGGTCATTAAAGACTAATTTGTTATGTTTTGTTAATCTTTACAGTGTACAGACATTGAATTAGTAAAGAAGAGACTACGAGAGATGGGGATGAAGTATGAAACTGCCCTCGTCGAAGAAGGTGGTGTTTTCGTCAATCAGCTTTTCTTTCACGACCCTGATGGTTATATGATTGAAATCTGCAACTGTGACAACATTCCAGTTATTCCACTATCTTCAAGTGCGTGTCTCATGCTTAAGAAGCCAGAATCTTATGTAGATGCCAAGAAGAGTAAAGCACTTAATGCCGTAGAGATGGAGACGCGGATGATGGAAACCTTGTTTGCCAATATGATTGATATCGCCATGTAGAGATCTCAAATTAAAAAACCATCTAAAGTTCATGTTGTTTGGAGTTTTTATACCTTCTTTTTTCCTTTTCAAGTATTACTAATGTTAATCCAAATTTCCTTTTTTGTTAATCTCTGGAACTTTTTATGGCGCATGTTGCAAGTCTGTAGCTTTTTTTTTTTTTTTTTTTGTGACGCATAAATGAATTATTAGAAGAATTAAAGGGTTGTCATATCTATTACAACTTGATTTAGAAAATTAGGAACTACGCAAGGTAGATTGTGGGATCCCTCCCATCAATCTTGATTGTTTCTCCCATGATAAAATAGTTGCCTTCTGCTCAGTTTCTGTTTTGGGAACTTCTTCATTTGTACTGAATGGTTAAACCAGGATTACAATCGGTATGGCCGTTCTGGTGTGAAGTTAGGTTTTTGGTGTTTTCTGTGAAAATGAAAGAAACCACCATACACCTTTAGAAAAGAAACTGTCTCAACCGTGAAAAGATATTGTCTCAACCAGTCAACACAATTTGAGCTGCAGTAAAATCATCATGAGTTTACCAAGATCTCATGATGATTAATGTAGATGGATCGAGATTAATAAGAGTTTATAAAATTTTATAAACTCTGGATAGTCATGGGGCTTGCTACTTTACAAAGAATTTCTACACATCAAAAATATAACTAAAGCTAACAAAAATGTATTGAAAGATAAAATAAAATCTCATAGGCTTAGTAAAGCTCTCTCCTAAGATGGACGAGCATAAAAGTCGTATTCCTCATCTTCGTTCTCTAACCTTGATTTTCCAGGAACGAACGGATCTTGCCCCATGGTAGTGAAAGGCATTAGGCCAAGAGCCCTTGATATCTTGATCTCCCTAGCAATTGTTCTCTGGGCTTTGGCACTAATCTTGAACTGCAAAATGAAAAAAAGAAAAGGCAAAAATCAAAAAAAAAAACAAACAGATGAAGCATCTGAAAGAATAAGCCCAAGGCACAGTACACTAGTCAAGACAATTTTGATCTGTATTAAACAAAAATTCTGAATCTGAACTCTGTTACTTACCTTGCTTCTTTTTTCAATGATACCAGCTTCAGTAATAAAGTTGGCAAGGAATCTTACGTTCTGCAAGATGTCAGCAGCTTCAAACATGAGTAGAGTTGCATAAGATTGTTACAGCCAGCTAAACATTGCAATTCAAAACAACAGTTCTGTCCTATTTAATTATGAAAGATTTGGCACAAGTGCCACGCAGGAGGCAGTGAAAACAACATGAGGCTAAGATCAATTGTAGCCTAATCGTAATTTGGTTTCCCTGGCACTTTCTTGATTCCGGATCGTTAGTTCTGTCCTATTTAATTATGAAAAGATTTCGCACAAGTGCCATGCAGGAGGTAGTGAAAATAACATGAGACTAAGATCAATTGTAGCCTAATCGTAATTTGGTTTCCCTGGCACTTTCTAGATTCCAGATCGTTGATGGAGTGAACTACCTGATGGGTTAAGGTTGGGGCAAAAAAAGGCAAGTCGGAGTTTCTTAATCATCGACTTGCTAGTCTCTAGGGCACAAAAAAGAAAGAGAGAAGATAATGGGGAAATGGTCTTGGAAGATAAAGAGAAAAAAGGTCTTGCATCTTCAAGATTCAGCTCATGTATATTTCAATATTCTGCTTTCATGGCTATACACTAAAAGCAAGGATTAACTGACTGGTCCAGATTTATGATTATATTAGGAAAATCTTGTTTTAGCAAAATCTGCAATGAGTACCAACAATAATCTGTCAATGTAACTATAAGAACATCACAAAGGTGAGAAAGCTGGACAGTCTGACTTCGCCTATGTTCAAATGTCTTAACACATTTGTACGCCCAGATATATCGAATTCGACATTAATTAAAGTATAAGAGAAAAGTTTCTTTGGAGACGTTGCATTTTCAACTTGGCAGATACCATACAGAAAAATCACATGATGATGTCAACAAGCAAAACACTAAAATGATTGCTAAAACCCTTTTTTCCTCCATTAATATTAATCAATCACAGAAATTTAATAAACGAAGTAGTGAATGCGCACCCGAAAATCAGCATATTTCAGCACATCCTCCATTGTAGTAGTGAATTCCTCTCTCTGGAAGGGTTTCCACACTCCTGCTCTTCTAATATCAAGATCCTGCATAAAAGACACAATCAAGCTCTATATTGCAAGACAGAACAAGAGCACACACATAAGGTAAAACAGAAGATCATGGCAGCAAGAAGAGACTTGCAAACTTAAGTATTATAGCTGATGATATATGTAGTCTTTTTTTTCCATACATATTAATCTCACACATACAACTTATCTTTGCATGTGTATAGCAGTTACAACTTTAACGACTACGAAACAATAACTAGCACAATTTCATCATGACATTTGCAAGATTCTTTCTCTAACTCTAAACAGATCAAAGGAGGATCCAACAGCTGCCTCATACCAAAATTTCCCAATTCTACAACTCCATGCTATAAAATAAATTACTAAACAGGCCTCAAGTACCTTAGTTTCATACGTGGTCCCAGGTCTGAAGTTCACGTCTGGTCTATATGCATAATCTTCTTTCTCTAGCTCGTTGTAATTAAACCCAAAATAGTTGGCAGCTTTCTTCAATTTTCCATCCATCCCATCTGACAATGAATTGAAATTCTCATCCAGGCTATCCGTGGACTGGTAATTACTACGTGCACCAAACCCAGATCTGCCACGAGGGCCAAGTTTATCAAGTTTCTGGTAGAAGGAATCTGTATTTTGAGTACTGTCAGAAATCCCACTAAAAATCCTCCGCTCAAAATCATCAGACGATTCGAAGGACTTTCTAATTCTGTTGTCATCATTGAGGCTACCTGTTTATATATACATTAAAATGGCAGGATTCAGATTTAAATCTTGAGTAATGTAGTAAACCTATTAGCACTGATAAAAGCAAACAGTAAGATATTTATCAGGCCAGTGAAGTGAGTCTAAGATGCCCAACTGGCAATTAATATCATCTGATAATAATCGTTTGTACATTCATTAAGGTATCAATTAAATGTTTACAGACAACATAACAGTCAGACTTTAATTTTAAAATAGTTTATTTTGAGTGAAGAATGAATGCATAAAAAAGCAGCACCATCAGATGCATTTTCAACCTTGCAATCAAACAAATCTAAGTAAGGCATGTGGTCTAATATCAATTGAGCCTCAATCATCAATTGGCTAAATGTATATTTGCCTTCTCCCTCTTAAGTCTTCATTAAAATTGAGAGATATGCCCTCTCGGGTTCGAGGACTTTCAGATTTAGGCAATTTACAGTTCCAACTGTGCCCTAATCTTACACACACCTACACAAGTTCCTAGATTGATATTTACACAAACAAACCACTTATAAAGTGTCTAATTTACCTTGAGCTAATATCAGCAGCTTTACCATATAGTTTTCAATTATACTTTTTTAGGTAACAAATAACATTGAAGTGAGGAAAACCGATAACCCACTGTACCGTATAGAAAGATGATAGCATAAACCTGAATGTCCAGCAGAAGAGATATTTCTGATCATCCATGGTTGACGACATTGCCCAGATAAGCCACCATTAACGGATCTAGCTCCAACCCGTATAAGATTCATCTCTGCACAAAACAAACCCATATCAGTAACAACACAATTGCGATCGATAACAACCAAAATTAATCAATTCAAACCAATTGAGACAATCTGAACAACAGCGAATTAACTTAATCAAGAAGAAATGTTCAAGGAAAAGAAACAGTCTTCAGTATCAGAAACTATGATTGAACACAGCTACAAAACACAATGATCTGATTTTGCTTCATTGGTTATTTGATTCACAAAACAAACTTGGAAAACCCGAGAGATTTGAAACAACTATTAAATCAACTATTTCAAATACCACCTTTTTTCACGTTGTTTTGGTTTCCAATAACAAAAAAATACAATCGAGATGAAGAGGTAAATGTGTATATGTGCCATATGAGATTAGGGGTTTTGATAAATCTATAAGAAATTTCTATTTTTACAATCCCAAAACAAAGTAATTTTTTTAATTAAGAAGGGTGATGGAATTGCTTGAGGAGAAAAAAAATTGGTTAGAAAAAAGAGATATTTGGTTATCGAAGATCAACTAATCCTTCTTCTCATAAATCCGGATATTTTTCATTGCATACACTTGAATTTAGGAGACTAAATGACTAAATAAGTGACAGCTGAACTACTGATTGAGGACGAGTAGAAGATAATTAATCAAAAATTAAGAACTAGTCAAGAACAACTTCAAAATTAAACAAGCAATTGTATTCTAATCGGTAATAAAGAATCAAACATATACAATTATACACCACTACAGACAACAACCTTACCAAATTACGAAGTGCAAACAATATACAGAATAAAATTCAAATTTGAATTTTAAGCCACTCCCGATCATCAAACATGACTTGAAAAGATGGAAATTTTATCAAGAGGAGAAGTAATTATGCAGGTGCAGATAATGGAAGTAATAGAATTGAGTGGAACTTGGAGGAAAGGATGAAGTAAATAAGTTTGATGCGGCAAAAAATACTACAGGTTATGTTTGTCTGTAGTTGTTAAAGACTATATTTATAACCTACATATGACAAAGTTGACCCTTGGAAAACGAAGATTTACGGTAAATCATTCAGATATAGATATGAAGATGACAATAACAAAAAGGCAAGGTAAGGTGGCTTGGAAGGCATCATCGACAACCAGATACCAAACACAGAGGATTTGCAGAACATATATGAATACATTTAACATTCAGTTAGTCTCGTCTATATGATACCAAAAAATGAACTTCTTAGATAATTGATCTGATAAATAAAACAAATAGATACGAACATTAACCTTTGAAGTAAGATACTACAGAGCTGTTCCAAAGCCATGGGAACATTTGCAACTACTGGACAGAAGCTTGAAGAGTTATATATATATAATACATAATATTAGACTATGAAGCAAAGTTATACGTAATTTATCACTTGGTGTTCTAGCAAAGATAAAGAGTTCAAAATCATTCAATTATTTAGACTATGAAGCCTTCGCACAAACAAAATATTAGTTGGCATAATATTTAATTCGATATCACTAGGATCCCTATGAGGAAATGATAAATTTCACTTCAACTAATGAAAACAAGATTATGTAATTAGTTATGTCAATTAATGAAAACAAGGCAACAGAATGAAACAGCTAAAAAAGACGAACACCAACCATTATTACATTTAAGGATACCAGCTGAATAAGAAAGTATCACTAAACCAACCAATCAATCCAATTGCATCAAATACTTCCGAGTTGGCGGACATTAGGGTGTACTATGCTTGCAACCAACAACAATAACCACATAACAGAAATTACAATTTCAAACTGAAGAGCTTCACAATTTTAGTAGAGAATGCGCTACTCCATTGTGTGTGTGTACCAATATCGAAACTAACAATTCACCATGACTCATATAATTTGATAATAATAATATCATAAAACACATACACTAAGGGACTTGTTCAGCAAGGATGGATAGGTGTCAAATTGCTAGAAAAGTATATCAACCTCTAATTATACAAATCAAATATATGAGATACGTAGAGTGCAATTCCGACATACCTGTTGGCAGCTCCTTGAAAGCAGTGGAATAGCTTCTGAGCCTTTGTTATTTGTTATACTGCCAAGAGCGAACGATAGCAAATTAAATACGTAACACTGAAAAATCTATAACAACCAGCACAGGAGTATCTTGAAACCCAAAAGTAATTCCAACATCATAATTCCCATACTTGAAAAAATATTGAAAGTTTGAACAAAATTCAACACCATTAAACATAAAATTACAGCTGAGAAAACGCATTCACTTCAGTTAGACAATCGCGCACCTGTCAATAGCTTACACTAGTTGAAGGCTGTAGCTGGTATATGAGGAGATTAAGGTTTATGCACCAGAGCGACAATCAGAGGGGCAATTGGTTTTTGGAAAACGAATAAGAGTCGAGAATTTGATATTTAGAATGTCAAAACTGGCGTATCTAAAGATAGTCTATCAGAAACCATATCCATAAGCTAAAGAAGGAAATTGCAAAAGATTTGAGATCAGACCCCTAATAAAACTGTTAACAAGTTAGCTTAATAATAGTAGTAGTTTTGCGTTCTGGTTCAGATGAACCCTAGACTCCATAATCAGTTGGATTATCTTTTACAATATAAAGTGTATACCGGAAACTCACTTGCATGCTGGCAGCACCATAAACGCACAATCCTGGTCCCAACCATCCATATGATTTGTGGGTACTTTCTACCTGGCAACACCAGGGCCTAGCATTCATTTTCCCAGACAGGCTGCTTACCAATCCCGCCTCCTCGTCATAGTTACGTATGATTTCTAGCACTGCACCTATTAATAATCCTTCTAAAGCAACTTTCTACTTTAAACTGTAATCCAGTCTATCTAGCCTGATGCTCAAATCTCCCACAAAATCTGTGTACAACATCGATAAATACAACACACGGATACAAGCATGGAAAAATGTAAAAGAGGTCATGCAATAAAACCTATGAATTTTTTTTGCAGTGATAAAAAAAATGGTTCTGTAACTTCTTGAACATTTATAGGACTAGTACTGAAATCGCGGTGACAAGATTTTTGGTTGTCGATAGACCAGATGTCAAGATCATGTTTTCAAACCATGGTGAATATTAAAAAGGAATTCCTAGGAAGTGTCAATCAGACTCCTAGCAGAAATGTTTCGGTAGGAAAATTTCTACAATGAATGTCTATGAATCTACGATCTAACTTGTTCCCTACACACTTGAGATTACACTAACACAATACGTCTTGGGATGCATTTGTATAGGAAACTAGACATTCCCCAACAGAAGTACTGCCCAGAAGACGACATTGTGCTTGCCTCTCCAGATTCAGATATCCCTGTTTCTTAATGAACCAATCCAACAAAATAACTAGATTATAACCACTTGATGTAGAAGCCATCTCGTAGGTGTTCTACACGATAAAGTATCTAAAGCTTAAGCAAAAGGAGTATACATAACATCCAATCTAGATAATTTATATGCATATAACAATACATTATAGAAACTCACCCAAACTTGTTTTAAATTTTTACTAAAATCTAACTTTTAAAACCTTGACAATATCGTAACACTGTTTTACAAACCCTAAATGCTCCCTAATCGAATTAATTTTTTCATAGATCATATCTAAATCAGGGCTGTTGGCAATCAGAAATTAGCATACCCTAGAGTAATTAATATAATTAACACCAAATTCGAACAATCCCAAAAAAAAAAAATCCCTGAATCCATATATTCCAACGAATTAAACATCTCACACCTAAATGATTTGACTGAAAAAAATCAAACAAAAATCAAAAAATAGTAGAAAGAAATAGGGGTTATCACGTTATATGTTCTTACTTCTTACTGTTTTGAGGAGGAATGGAGAAAAAGGTGGTCGTGGTGGTGATTTGATGATGAAGGAAGTGCTGGACGGTGTCAGTGAGGTGGTGCCCTGGTAGTTGTGGTGCTCAAGCGGGAAGAACGACTGTAGAGGGTCTTTGTAGAAACGAAGTGTGTTTTATTTGTTTTTGTATGGGGAAAAAAACCTGGCGAGATTGGGGTATACCCAAACTAATTGGGGTATACCCAATTTCAAGGGGACATGGTGTGTCGTTATTAAAAAGTGTGATTTTACTTTAATACCCTCAACTAATTAAATTTTAAAAATAAACTTATTTCTTAATTTCATTAACCCTAAAATTAAAAAACTAACCAACTCTTAATCTTCTTCTTCATCTTCATCTTCCATCAACCAAAGCCATATAAAAATCTTCAACTTTGATTTTCGAAAAAATTGTTGACTCTAACATAAAAAAAAGAAGACTATAAATGATGTTTAAACTCAAACCCATCATTGTGTTGTGTGATTTGATTGTTATATTAGGTTAGAAATCGAAAATTATGATTTCGTGTTTTTGGCAGCAAGGTCGTAACATGCATATCTTACCGACTTTTCATAATGTGACCATGGCGGTGATCGTAAATTTTTCAAAATGCAGCGGGGTATTTTTGAATACCTTATTTAGGCCAAAAGCAGTAGGAAGGGTATTTTTTGAATACCTTCTAGACGATAAATTTTTTATGTCATCTCCTGTATGTCAAAAAACAAAAGTCTGGCAAGGTCGACGATGAAGATCATCTTGCGGCCACTTTTGGCCTGGGCGAGGTCGACGATGAAGACCTTGCTAAGCAACTTTTGGCCGGCGCGAGTCGACGATGAAGATCTTTAGGCCACTTTTTGGCCGCATGATCTTCATTAGTCGACCTTCTTGACGTTTCATATTTTCGAATCGAAAGTGTTGATTTATTCTTTGATTTTGAGTATGATTTCATATAACGAATTCACAATCCCCTTTTAGAAGTATTTCGGTTGTGTGCTTCATTTTCGTTGCAAGAGATATTCTCAAAAAAAAAAAAAAAAAAATCATCAAAAATCATCCCACAAAAGTTCAATCAAAAACAAAATTTCATAACTTAAAATTCATAAGTTTTAATCTATTCAATCAATTTAAACTTAATTAATTAATCTAATCAAAATTTTAGGGTTAATTAAACGAGGGCAATTTTGCCATTTTAAAAATATTTGGTTAAGGGGTGACCTCTTTTACTTCAAAATGACCCTATTTTGTCTCATTGGGTATACCCCAATTAGTTTGGGTATACCCCAATCTCGCCAGGGAAAAAAAACCTGGCAAATTTAGGGGCGCCTCCAAACGAATTAGGGGCGACACAAAAGGATAAAATAGGTCATAATCGGAAGGTTAATCCATAATCCCGTTTTTTTAATGGCCAAACTACCCTTTACAATCGGTAGGTAACTATACAATCGGTAGTCAATCAACAATCGGAGTCAATTTAGTTTATATAGCTTCCGAATATAAAGTATCCCCAAAATAAAATCCTCTATCTTTTGAATTTTGACTATCCTATAATCGGTAGTAAATAAAGTTATCTTGACTCCCGATTAAAGTAGATCTTTGGCAAATATCCTACCATAATCGGTAGGGAATTTAGGTTATTTAACTCCCGAATATAGAATAGCCCCAAAATGAGATTTTGCGAAAATCCTTTTTTTGGAATTTTGGTTGAGCCTATAATCGGTAAGAAAGGAAGAGTTATCATGACTTAGATTATACGGTGGCTCTCTTTGCAAATATCCTACCATAATCGGTAGTCAAAGTAGTTCATATAACTACCAGAATATAGAGTAGCCCAAAATCAGATTTTGCAAAAATCCTTATTTTTGGAATTTTGGTTGAGCCTATAATCGGTAAGAAAGGAAGAGTTATCATGACTTCCGATTATACAGTGACTCTCTTTGCAAATATCCAACCATATTCGGTAGTCAAGATAGTTCACATAACTACCGAATATAGAGTAGCCCCAAAATCAGATTTTGCAAAAATCCTACTGAAATTCATTTTTCTCGTAGAAAAAAAATTTCTACGCCCCCCCAGACCCCCTGTATAGCGTACCGGCATTGTATTCATGCCCGCACCGAGCTTTTTCAACTGCATTGGTTGAGCCTATAATCGGTAGTAAATGAAGGTATCCTGACTTCCGAATATAGAGTGGCTCTCTTTGCAAATATCCGACCATAATCGGTAGTCAAAGATAGTTCATATAACTACCGAATATAGAGTTGCCCCAAAAAGAGATTTTGCAAAAATCCTCTTTTTTTCTAATTTGGTTGAGCCTATAATCGGTAGTCAAAATAGTTCATATAACTACCGAATATAGAGTTGTCCTAAAAATAAGATTTTGCAATCGGTAGCTAACTAAACTACCGATTATGAAGGGGGCATACAAGTATTTTCATCCTATTTTGTCTTTTGTGTCGCCCCTAATTCTTTCGGGGTCGCCCCTAAAAGTGCCAGGAAAAAAAGCGGTTTAGTCCAAAAACATATCAAAAAGTATGAATTAGTCCATCCATAGTTAACTAGGTACAATGTAGTTCAAAAGTTCTTAAAAATATGAAAAATACACATATAACCTTCCTGATTTACAATTTAGTCCAAATATTTAAAGTTTAGTCCAAAGTGATTCATGATAATGTCAGCAATTTTAAATAATACTTGTACAAAAATAATGATTTTTGTTAAAGGGAGAGCAAAAAGTGATCCGAGGAGCGCAAAAATCATAGTCAACTCGTTATTTGGACCTATCCATTATATTTATTCTGACTCGGACTACAATACCCCTCCTGATTACGCATATAACTCGCACCAATTTTCCCTTTTATTCCACCACCATTAACACACCATTGACGACCAAGAATAAAACCTAAGAAAAAAGAACACCTCCACTGTCACTTCGAAATCTACAGATCTTTAGCAGATCAACATAATCACAACAAAAAGTCTTTAATCAAATGAAAAAGTCTTTAATCAAATCAAAAATAGGAAACAGATAACTCTACATTGAAGAAAACATATATTTTGTTGAGATTTATCTTTTGTTGATTGGGTGTACAAATAAAATACAGTATGTAATAACTGGAGACAATAATTCAAGCATTTCCTCTTCACGCCCTTCAATTGTCTGTTTCTTCTTTCGTTGCCCAAAGTTGGTGGCTACGTAGAAAAAGCTTTGAACCCTAATATTAAACAGGCTGATTTATTAATTCCCAAAAAAAAATCCACCTACATATGTTGTTCTTAAATTAAGAATGCGTACCTCTACCTCTGATGACAATTCGGAGAAATACTTTGTTCTTGAGTACATCTAAGACATTTCATGAGTAAATCTGGTTGGGTTGATAGAATTGTTGGTAGATAATTGGAAGTGACGATGGTGGTGAACACTTTTTTATAGTTTGTCGATTTTTATTAGTTGAACGGCATCGGCAGGATGCAGGAGGTGGTGGAAATATTTTGGTAGAACGAAATATATTGGAGGAGGTGGAGGATTGGTGTAAGTTTATATGGCTAATCAGGAGGGGTATCATAGTCCGAGTTAGACAAAATATATTGGATAGGTCTAAATAATGAGTTGACTACGATTTTTGGGCTCCTCGGATCGTTTTTTGCTCTCCCTTTAACAAAAATCAAAATAATTGAAAAACAATTTATCTTCTGAACCGTTTGTCCAAAATTAGCAAACTTCATATATTCGGAAAGCTCTTTTCGAGATCTACAAAAAGAGTACCCATATGACTATATAATTTTCATTTTTTAAAAATCTTATTTTACACTGGTGTAAAATACAAAATATAGAAAATTCAAAGACAAGACAAGGTGCACCAGTTTGTACACCACATAAAACTTGAATCGTCCACCTACGCACCACTCACAAGCATGCTAAAATGCAGTTCATATTTTGTACTGTTCAGAGAAGAAGACCACGTAATCGAGAAACCAACTGTTTTTTATTTACTTTGATCCCAATGTGACCTGCTCAGGCATAGAGTAAAAACTTCACTCACTTGTATAAAAAAACAGGTTTAATTTTAAAGAAGAATGACAAAGTTATACCTTTGCTACTGATAGGGGATGAACCGATGATGCTCCTTGAACGTATATACAATCACTCCCCGAAACCTAAGCAGGAGAATGGATATAGTTACAGTCGTGTAAATATATATACAAGATATCTCAAACCGTTACTTGAGGATATGTAATTGCATAGAAACAATGAGAATGATATTGACCTACAATGTTACTTATATCTGTGAAAGTATCATCGAGCAAAGTTAGAGAATTTTGTGCAACATCCAAAATTCCAAGGTATGATTTACCGAACTTTCTGCATGTCAAATTTCAAACAAAACATCCACCATTAAAAGACAAAAACGTTGAAGTTACAACAAATAGTCCAAAACGAACACAGTACTAATAATTGTAACGGAGAGACCTGTAGATGCAAGCAATTAAGTTGTTGTTGCCATTGGTCGGGATGAAATCAAAGGAGCAATCACCAAAATCCGAAAACAGTTTTGTAAACTCAGCATCAATGGAATAAATTGATACCACCTCGCTTATGTGCTCAATCTGCATGCATCAGGGAAACAAGACAACAGAGCGATGAAAATGTGCGAATTATTTGATATTGTATTATTTATTACATGAACATAACTCCCCCTTTATTCCTATATGATAAACATCTTTTCCAGATCCTGCAAATATAGTCCAAAGTGTCTGGAGGCATGGTTGAGTCCTATCAGCTGACATGAACAATATCGAAGGCAATTGAGCCAAAGCAAATACTAAATACATACTGCATCAAGGTTGGCCAACTTGCAGTAAAACCCGATTGACAAAGACATGTCACATTATATTTGATCGGGATTAAAATTCCAATTCATGAAATATGTTATCCAAATCTAAGTAAAGGCAATAATGTTAGAGTGGGTACTGTACATACCCATTTGTAAAGGTTCCAGAATCTATTTTTCCTATTTGTAATGAAAAAGAATTCCCCTGCATGGATAACATACATCCAATGAATTTGGAATAATAAAATCCCATATATTTCTTTTGTGTTTAAAGCCTTCGGTAAGTATTAAAGGTAAAACAATAAGTACCTTTAGAGGACCACTTGGGCTCATATGGAGACTCTACCAGCATAGGATCACCACAGGCAACACAGATCTTTTGGATTTTATCACCACCGACCACTTTAAAATGAATAACATGTGTACAACTATGTACACCTAAATAATCATCATGTGTACAGCTATGTACACCTAAATAATCAACTGCCTAATTTATGGAAATCACAAGCCTACAGGAAAAGAAGATGAACACACTAGATACTTACAATCAAATTGAGTTCGAAATAGGTTCAAACTTTAAACGTAAACCAAAATTAGAGACCGGTGAACCATTTATAGGCATCACTGACAAGAAAAATCAGTTATAGTTTAAATTCTTACTTGGCGAACATATCTGCATCTCGGGTATACGATAGGGAGAGAAAGTCAATTTTGTTTTGAACACCCCATGTGTTTATAACCTAATAGGAGGAAAAACTTAACATAAGCAAAAGAACACAAAAACATATAAGAACATGAAGTCTTTTTTGAATCAACATGTGTATAATTATGAACGCAATAGAATCAACATGTGTATAATTATGTACGCATTAAGAATCAATATGTGTACAACTATGTGCACGGAACAATTCAAAAAAATGTGCACAAACCGGAAACACAAGCATAAGATTACGAGTCATTTTCTATACATGCACCGGTTTGTACACCTAGGCGTGCACCAGTTTGTACACCTAGGCATCTACGCATCATAAGCATCAAGTCAATCTTTTTCCCAGTGCACCAATTTGTACACCCTAGTTACTTACGCAAGAATAAGCTTATTGAGTCATTTTTTCGCATGTGCACTGCCAGATTGTACACCCTAGTTATAGTCCATGCAATCATTACTTAGTAATTGTTTAGAACTCCGCTTTCGCTCTATACTACCTTGCTATTCAAGCATTTCCAATCTTCCTAGAAAGAATGTACACACGTATAACGATCCACAATAGTAGAAAGTAATGGATGAAAGTGAAACCTCGTAGCTCTCCTCACTTTGGACCACGAGTGTGTGCCATAAAAATTCTCCGACTCGATCTTTTCGTAAGGAGAAACCATCTTGATCAAGACCGACTGTAGTTACGAATACAAATTCTGCGACTATTAGTACTAGTATTAGGGAAGGAAAGGGAGGGAGGGACGGAGTGACACATACTCGGTTATTCTTTGATCAAGATTACCGATGTGTAGCCTTCTTTCACACGTCTCTTTAGTCAACCCATTAGAACCATGTCGTTATTAACAAAGTCAGTTGAGAACAGACTGTTTTAACTCCAAAATCATACTCATGCTTCTTTCAGAGTACAGACACGTACACATCTACATTTAAATTTTAGTATTTTCCCAAAAATATAACCGTGTAAAGAAGAAATAAAAGAACCATTGGGTGATTTTGTTGAACACACCCAAGCTTATGCCCTTATTTCTACACAAATCATAAGTTTATCCACTCATTTTTTCCGGGGTGCACCAACTTGTACACATAGTAATCTATAAGCATAAGATTGCGCCCTCATTTTTTTCTACATGTGCACCATCATTTACATTGATATTTACGCAAACATAAGCTTATGGTATCATTTTTCCACATGTTCATTATGTATGTATAAGTTTATGTGATAAAATACACCTCGTATAACGAATACAAAGAAGAAAAAAACAGTGCACTTTTATGTACACCGCATATAACTGGTATACAAGAAAATACACCTCATATAGCAAGTATTATTAAATAAACAACAATTAATGACTCATAGCATCACGGATTCGACATCCAAAAAATGAAAAAAATATTGTTCACTAAAATTTGATAAGAGTCCTAGAGTGGGCTTTGAGCCAATTTTGGAAACTCGTGTAACTAGCTATCGGAAAATCTAGGATCTAGGTATTGTTGCATTCATAGGAGTGCCAGTCACTATTGATGGAACACATCCTTAATCCAATTCAGGACTCAACCTAAATTCAGTTCAGTAGAAAATCTAATACAGTTGAAACAACTTAAAAATTACAGTCAAATTTATCGTTTTATAACAAGAATTCACGAGTTTTTTCTTAAATACTTAGAGATGATAAATTAGCAAGAATGTATGTGCTAGCTAGGAGTAGTTCTTCTCGTTCTTTCTTACAATCTCAGTAAAAACAAAAGTCTAAATTACTAATGCAGATTAACCCAAGCCCTTATTTCTAAAGCTACCATGAATCTTTCACATTACGACAAGAAGTCATGGATATCCACATGTGTACCGAGTTTGTACACCCATTTATTTACACGAGCATAAGCCATCATTTTTTTCACATATACACCCTAATTATTTATGCATGCGTAAGCTTATGAAGTCATTTTTTCACATATACACCCTAATTATTTATGCATTCGTAAGCTTATGAAGTCAATTTTCCATATGTGTACCAGTTTGTACACCCCGTTAATTTACCCCAAGCATAAACTTATAGTCATTTTACGAAAAATGATATTGCAGGAACTGTAAAATTCAATAAAAATCCAGATTTTATGGCATCCATAAAAATCAAATAGCTACATACTAAACTCACCAACTTATAACATGGTGTGATCTTGAGCTTGTGTCATTTAAGGAAGTTACACCCACTTTCATTTTATTTGCAAACAAAATTTGTGGTAAATAAGACAAACTTGTGTATTGCCAGATTAAACTAGCTATTCAACAATTGTCCCTTTTTACATTCAGAACAAAGGATAGAAAATGGATCACTGAATATGTCATGTACAAAAAGAAAAAAAATAGTGTTTTAAACTTCTCAAATAGTATCCTAAAATTAGTACAAACCCATGTTTGGTATCACAATCATGAACAAGCAAGTACACAAGTTTTAATTAGTACTTGAAACATTTTAAGAACTACTCAATCTTGTAACAACAGTAACTATAAGAAACTTCAAAATGAAAATCGTTGTGTTGTAGACCTCAACATCTCCGATTTTGATTGTAGCGGAAAAAATAATCCATATCACCCAATTCAGTTTTCTAAAATTTCAAATACTCAATTATAACTTTACCCGAAAATTCATAACATATATAAAAGACTTTAATTCCATTCTAAAAAAAAAAAAAAAAAAAAAAAAAAAAAAAAAAGACGATTCTTATTTTCCGATCAAGAACTAGCATTAAGAATGAAAATCAATTGTATAATTTGAGAAAGAAGAAAACACCTTCTAATGCTTCTTCTCAATCTCCTTTACGTCTATGTTTTGTTTAATTTCTCCTTCAAAATTTCGAAAGCCCAATCCAATAGTTCATTTTTGCGAAATCTCCAATGAAATTTTTTGAACTGATATATTTGGTTACGCTATCTATTGGATCATATTTTTTATGATCAATTGTAATTGAAGCAGACGAAGGGAAGGAGGTAGAAGAAGAAGAAAACCTAGATCTATTTTCTCTGCAACTGATTTGTTTCTCTCTCTACAAAACATCGAAAACATTAAAAGGTTATTTAGGGTAATAAAAAAAACTGAATTTTTCTGGATCGGTAATATTTTGGACTAACTCGTATAGAAATGATTAAAATGTCACCTTATTTACAAATTTAGATTAACGAGTACCAGGCATGAGATGGTAGGACTGCAGCGTCTAAAGCCCACCAACTTTGGGACTAAACGTCAATTTCTACTTTTGTATAAGAATAAGCACTGTTGTTAGCCCAGGCTAAAGCCAGCAACTCCGAGAGCAAGCACCATGGACCATGGTCAGCATTTTCCTTTTTTTTTTTTTTTTTTTCTTTTACAATGAGCAACCATTATGGTAGTAAAATTTACTGGGTTGTAGTAGTAAATCATGGCTGATGGGAACTACATATTTGCGGTGTCGGTAAGTTATGGCTTAGTTCCAGTGTAGTCAAAATTGCTCTCCAAGGCGTGAGTAATCGCTACGGGCTATATGACCGAGGCGATTTCCGATTCCAAGCCATTTCGATTTTTAGTGATTAAGGCGGACGATTTCACGATTTGGACCAATTTTGAGCAAAACGAGTTGTGATTTTTAAGGTTGACCTTGCATGCACTAAAATCAGAAAATAGAAATTTCATAACCCCTCAGATGGGTGTTATCAAATAGAAAAAAATATAAATACATGATAAATACGCTTAGTATAACAATATTACACACTTAATTACATGATAATGTTAAGATTTTAATTTTAATTAGGTACAAATAATGACTTATGAGAAGCAATATATAAGTCTCTAATAAATAGATTCTGTATTAGACCGAGTTTTTGCGATTTCCAAGTCCGAACTTATCGCTCCTCTCTCCAAGCTCCCCAACCGAGTAGGACCGAGGAACGATTTCGACTACTTTGCTTAGTTCGCGGTGGAAACTGAGTTTTCGCGCACCATATTATTTTTATGTTGTTGACCTTTTATTGAACTAAATTTAATTTTGCATCTTAAACCACACGTCCCCAATCATCATATCAAAATCCAAACGCACAATTCAGTTAGATGTGATTTTCCGTACGAATTAGTTACATTAAAACCCAGTTTTAACCTCCTATTAGCCAATGCAGTTGACATTTTTCCTACTCTTAAATTAGTTACATCTCTGAAATTCAACCAAGAAAGTGCTTGTGTTTTATCTTCACAATGTGGAGAAGAGTAACTATTATGGTGCTCATCTTCAGCGCAAGTTTAGCCTAAGTTTTAGCATGCTGCATATATATTATGAACTTTTGAGGAATTATATACCTGGTTATGATTATGTTTGCAACTGATATAAACGTAGTAAAAAGCATCTGTTACACAAATCACCTGAAACGAGCAACGAATTAACTGCTAATAAAAAATAAAACGTTGATAGAAACCAAAGTAGGACCCACAAAAGTGTTATTCAATTAATATTAAGTGTTGCACAAATTGATACATACGTTGCAAAATAGAAAAATAAAATGTTGTACAGCCTATTGTACAACGTTTATAAGCGTTGCTCAATATAATTTGTGCAACGGGAAACTTGCGTTGCACACGGTCTGTAACGCCGACCGCGTCTGAGACTGGCCGAGAAGACCCTCCCATCTATGACTAGACTAGACTTGTGTACATACATATGACTAACAAATGCATAGTTTTTGGATGGTGCTAACCAAAAAGGTAGTTTTAAAGCATTCACTTAGATTTGTTTCATTGAAAATGTTTCTAGAAATCACCTTTCAATAGAGAAGAAACTAATTAGGTGTTGTTTAGATATTCGATAGTAGAATTGTGATTTTGGAGACTACCCATTTTACATGGCACTTTCTGTAAAAGCTTTTAGAGTGTGTGTCAAAATAGGAATGGTGAGCTACCCAACTTAAAACTGTAACCCCAATAAAAGAAAAGAAAATAAAGAATTAAAATGGACAGTTAAAAAAAAAGTTTTTGTGAAGCTGTGTGCCATCAACATTTTCTATAAACGAGAGATTGATATTAATTTTACTCCCACCCTTGCTAATTTGATTTCCCTTCTTAAACCAATTCCTTTGTCAAACTAAATCAGAAACTTTATTCCCGCCTTAGACTAGTTACTATCACAATCGAATCCGTTTAACTTGAGAAATGGTGTTCTAATTCTATGAGCTTTTGAGGCTTGAGACCTTTTTATGCCGTAAAAACAGATTACTACTAGGTTTAAAGGCGTAATTGCACAAATTATAGATTTCATAAGACAAGTTTATAAATGCCACAAAAAGGCATTGTTTTAAAACTAGTAGATTTGTTTGAGATAAAATCAAAATTGAAAGACGCTTGATGCCTCCGCAAAATCACCTTTCAATCCAACGCCGCTTCTGCAGAAGAAACCTTTTCCCATCTTTCTCTTTCTTCTCCACGAGTGGCACACAAAAATTCCACTTAAAACATGTTTAAGATCAAAAGTCAAAAGGGAAAAATGTTTCTCAAAATGATTTTCCTACTAATTGGTTCCTAAATCTGGCGTAACCTAGGCTCAACATAGTGCTTTCTCAAAATGTTGTTGATTTTATGGGGCCATAAACTGGACGAGTATCAGACCAGTATATTTTATTTCAGATATCCTAAAAAAATCGATTTAAGTTTGAAGTGGACCTAAGAAAGTTATTTGGTGAAAACTGAGATTTTCAGTGTATCGAATACATAATTTTCGTGCACAATTTTCGTGCACCTTGGCTTTGCTATTGCATGCTACACATGTGTATATATCATAAATTTTTATTTTTACATAAATTGAAATGGTCATTTGTTTACATTTAAACCTTAGCTAATCAATTAAACTCAAACCCATATCATAATTACTTAAGAAACTAAGAAAAGTAAGAAAAATGTTGAGTAGTGAGAAAGAATCAAAATGATGAAATAAAATTACGAGAAGACAGGTAAAATTAGGGAATGAATAACTAAAATATCATCAATTTAAAAGAAAGCTTAAATTCCTCCCCCTTTTAGTTATCATCTATATCACAAACCTCTTTGACCATTTTCAATACATTTCTTGTTGTAGTTGAATGAATGCATACGTTTCCGATCTTTTTATACCACTATATCTAGCCTTATTATAAGCATTTAGAACAATTAAGACACCTTTCGATTCTAGACCAAACTCTCTCTTGTCACAACCACCAGAAATACAAGAAACATCATTAATGTTTATAAGACTAACTCATATTATCATCTAAAATTAAGCTTTCAAACTTAGCGACATCATCCTAGTTCAAGGGCTAATTTTTATCGTGATTCAATACTGTACCAAGAAACGTCTAATGATTTGGCACAGAAGATTAATACCATAAGATTAATATTTAAAGAAAAACATGATGGTACATAATAGATATGCCCATTGGATGGGTGCAAGATTTGGCACATAAGATTAATACATGTTTGTACCATGATAAAATTACCATATATTGGGACAGAATATTATTTGGGCCACCATTCAGTTGTTAGCCAAGCCTGTCATCCAGCCAACCGACGAAGCTCACCAGCCGGCCCATTGTTACATAAAGTCAACGACTGGTCAATAGACAAAGTCAACGATCAAAATCAACCTTCGGTCAACATTTTCCAACCAAGTTGCCAAGTCGTGCTCCCAGCCAGTCCTCGGCCATGTCCCCCGGCGATGCTCTCCGGCCATGTCCCCCGGCCAAGTCCGCCGTCCATGTTGCCCAGCCTTGTGCACATGCGAAGTCCTCCATCCATATTGCCAACAAGTCAAGCCACCCGATTCCCATCGGATCGCCCGATCTTTGTCTTCAACTAGTTTCTGATCGATATTTTCAATGATGTTGTAGTAATAAGGGTTGTTGTTCACTCGGACTTGTTGAAATTGATTTTAGGATTTAAAGAACAAAAATAATAAAAATAGAGAAAATATACAATTTATGTCACAAGACGAAGAGAGTTACTGGGACTCGGGATTCCACCAATTCTCACATTCATGCGGTTCATCTATTAATTCCGGACAATTAAGGCTCATAAAGTAACAAACATCGACTCTAATTCTTTGCCAAGGTAGATTTTATAAATAATTATGTGTAATTCACAAGCATGACGCATCTAAAGTACCTAAGACTAAGCATGCAACATCTAACGAATTCACAAATAATCAATAAAATCATGAATCACTTATAATAGTGCAAATAGTCATAAAGGAATTAAATAGAATTACCACATGGGTGCAAAACAACTTCCTCCGTCGTCCCGTTGATGGGTTCTAACTCATCATGGTGTAAACACGCTCAAAAATCATTATTAATGCTCAAAATGGTTTACAAATAATGAACAAGGGAGAAAAGATGAAAACCCGATTTGTAACAGCTTTAATTGTTACAAACGGACTATTACAAGAGAACGATACATGTAAAGTGTTGATGTTGCTTTGTATTTTTAAGACTCATCTCCTAAACTACGAGCCCTCGGATGTGTCGTTGTCACCGTAGATAAAACAGCGGTCCCTTGTGCGTTGATGTTCTTTCGTGTTCTTCAAATAAAGAGTGAAATGGTGGTTTCCTACCACTTGATTTTCTCGACTTTCTGAAGCTCTGCAACTCTCCCAATCTCTTCGTGCCCACTCTAATACTCCTCACCACCTTTTATAGCCTCTCATGCACGAGAAATCTCCTCCATAACTCCATATATTTTCATTATTGGGCTTTTAAAGAAAATATTAGGGATATTTTCTTAACCTTTTTAATCTCCTCCGAGCCTTGATTTGCTTCAAACACACTCCCTACACGCTGATACATCTTCCAGAAGTGGTATAACATGGAGCCGGTGCACGAAAACCTCTCGACCACACACTCAGAGATCGGAAAAACCCGAGAGTCTCTGTTCCCTTCCATCAGATTATCTAACCAAATTTAGACGAAGAATCGACCCATACCAACCCTTTTTAGGCCCAAATGTAGCTACCCAATGAATATCGGCCATTGAATCTCACCGTAATTCCTCCAAAATCAAATCATAGAATGATGGCCAGGTTTTCAAAGTTTATTTTCCCCGCCAAAATTATTTTCAAACGAAGAAGAAAGGGTTTCCTTATCCTGTTCTAGGGTGCGAATAGCAGTGCCCAAATGAGGTGCCCTTAACCAAAATGGGAGTTCGAATAGCAAATCCTCCGGGGGTGTTCCGAGCAACTTTTCGAGCCGAATTTTCCAAAAATTTTATTCTCCAAAAATACCTACACACACATAAAACACCATAATAAGTACAAAATCGAGTGCCAACAATATATAGTATTAAGATCAAATTAGACACAAAAATGTGCCTATCAAATACCCCCCAACTTATTATTTGCTAGTCCCCGAGCAAATTTATTCTAGAAAATAAAATGACTACACTTAGCACGTAGAAAGTTATTAAACCGCTAGGTGGCCCCTAGCGGCGGAGTGTTGTCTCCTGGGAGGGTTTACCAGAGGTGTACCCACAAAACCTTTACTCTGGACCTAGCTATCTACGCGAAACCTTTGAAGGCACTAAAGAATCTCCTTGGTTGGCATACTTATTGACTACAGGAGGATGTACCCCGATGCGAAATTCCAATTGATGTACACGAGTTTGCACTCAAGCATACTAAAATTCATATAAAGTGACAGAGCTCTACTCAGATAGTTTCTGGACATCATAAACCGGAGTCAACCAATCACATGGATAAATGAAGAAGATGGATGTAGAGAAAGGATGATGTTGACTAAGGTGAACCTATCCTAATGGACCGAGATACCGGTCTGACTAATATCAACACAACTGGCACATACAAGGGAACCAGTGGGTGATAATCCTAACTCTAGGTCAACACAATGGCATATACAAGGGTATCGGTGGTCGACTTTATTGTATTTATTATTAGTTGGTCTAATGGTCAGTCTCAATTTTTTTTTTTTTTTTTTTTTTTGGTATCTCAATCACTCTATTTCACCCTAGCAATGGTAAAAGAAAAAGAAAAAGAAGTGATCGAGGATTCTTTCGATGTTTCCATCATGAGGATAGGTGAAACTACCATGTTTTCTTTTTCTAACACCTCGAGCTATGTGCTTTTATGAATAGACTCTTTAGATGTTTCCATCTAATCGATTGGTTCCTCAACTCCTATAACCAATATGCTTCCATCCACTTAGATTGGTTAGTGCCATCCTTAATAAACATAAATTTCTAGGCTGCTGGGAGTTTTATTTATTGCAACTAAAAAGTTTCTCCTCGTTTATGGGTAAAATCGTTTCCGCCGATTTTGGTAAATTCGGTAGGTGAGTGAGAAACTGGTTTAAACCCTAAACAAATGTGATGCACGTGAGCACTTTATAGATTCGAGAGATCAATCTTGTAAGTCCGGCCTAAACCAAGAAATGGCCGTTCCAGACTTGCTTCGGTCACAAAGTGGAGGAGAAGGGTTGATTTGGGGAGGAAGCAAAGAAAGGTGTTGAGACCAATAATTGCGGGGAGAGTAGTGTCTCGACTTGTATCGGAGTGAGAACCGGAAGCTTGCTAGGATGAAAGCTTTTTGGAGAGCTTGCAAAGTTGCCTTTTCCGAGAGTGTTGGGGTTTTTCTCCACCGAGACTTGTTGTCCGGTGGAAATAGGTAAGACCTATTTATAAAAGTCGAGATTGAAACGTACTACGGCCTCATGAAGGAAGAGAGTAAAGGGTGAAATAATGGGAGGAGGTGGTAACCGCACGGTGTTTATGGGTGAAAACGTTTCACCATTATTTCCTCATTTATTTGACCGCTTTATTCCTATTAACGCTTTCTTAATGTGAGCGTAGTGTACGTTGTTGCATCTTTGATAGCCACAAACCAAAACCTAGAAATCATCCCCGGTTTGTGTTGATGTCTCGAGTGTTGGTTGCACCTTGAGTGCAAGTGGCGCTGCTAGTGGCGCGTGTGGCATGTGCGGAATGCCTTTGTTGGGTTGCACCTTGAGTGCGAGTGGCAATGCCAGAGCTGCTAGTGGCGTGTGTGGCATGTGCGGAATGCCTTGGTGGTAGGTTGTACGTTGAGTGTAAGTGACAATACCATAGCTGCTAGTGGCGTGTGTGGCATGTGCAAATGGCATGCTCGGCAATTAGGGCCACGGCCTGGTAGGAAAAGCTACCGGCGAGTGTGTTGGCATGTTCCAATGGCATGCTCGGCCATTAGGGCCATGACCTGGTAAGAAAAGCTATCAGCGATGCGTGTTGGCATGTGCCAATGGCATGCTCGGCCATTAGGGCCATGGCCTGGTAAGAAAAGCTACCGGAGCGTGTTGGCATGTGCCAATGGCATGCGTGGCCAATTTGGGTCACGGCACAGTAGTAAAAGCTACCATTGAGCGTGTTGGCATGTGCCAATGGCATGCTCGGCCATTAGGGCCATGGTCCGGTAAGAAAAGCTACCAAGCCGATGCGTGTTGGTATGTGCCAATGGAATGCGTGGCCAATTTGTCGCGGCTTGGTAGGAAAAGCTACCCGCGAGCGTGTTGGCATGTGCCAATTGCATGCGTGGCCAATTTGGGTCGCGGCCTGGGTAGGAAAAGCTACCGGTGAGCGTGTTGGCATGTGCCAATGGCATGCGGGCTAATTTGGGTCACGGCACGGGTAGGAAAAGCTACTAGCGGCGTGTTGGCATGTGCCATGGCATGCGGCCAATTTGGGTCACGGCCTGGGTAGGAAAAGCTACCCCGAGCGGCGTGTTGGCATGTGCCAATGGCATGCGTGGCCAATTTGGGTGCGACACGAGGAAAAAGCTAAGGCGTGTTGGCGTGTGCAATGGGCCGCGGGTTAATTTGGCCTAGGTTGCACCAGTTTGCAAGCCTAGGCGTGGGCGCCATTTTGGCATGGCGTGGCTAGGGGCAAGGTAAGGGTGCTTGGCTTGGCGTGGCGTGATTAGCGTAGCTAGGGCCAAGGCAGAGTGCATTTGGCATGGCGCGGCTAGCTCGGGCTAAGTGTGGCTGGCATGATTTGCCGTTGGCACGGAGGTGCGGCTAGCATGGTTGGCATGATTTGGCGCGTTTGGTTTGACTAGCATAGCTAGGGCCAAGGCAGAGTGCGTTTGGCATGTTGCGGCTAGCTTGGGCTAGGTGTACGGCATGGTTTGCCATCGGCACAAGAGTCGGCCTAGCATGGTTGGCATGCTTTGCGTTTTAGTGTGGTGGCATGATTTGCCATTGCACAGAGGTGCTGACTAGGGCAAAGTCAAGGGTGTTTGGCTTGGCGTGGTGTGACTAGCGTAGCTAGGTCCAAGGCAGAAAGCGCGTTTGGCATGGCGGATTAGCTTGGGCTAAGTGTTGCTGCATGATTTGCCATTGGCACAAAGGTGCGGCTAAGCATGGTTGGCATGCTTTGGCGCATTTGGTGACTAGCATAGCTAGGCCAAGGCAGAGTGCATTTGGCATGGCGGCTAGCTTGGGCTAGGTGTACGGCATGGTTTGCCATTGGCACGAGGTGCGGATAGCATGGTTGGGCATGCTTTGCCTCGTTTGGTGTGGCCGGGCATGATTTTCCATTGGCACGAGAGGTGCGGCTAGGGCCAAGGCAAGGGTGTTTGGCTTGGCGTGTTATGACTAGCGTAGCTAGGGCCAAGGCAGAGTATGTTTGGCATGCGCTGTAGCCTAGCTTGGGCTAAGTGTGGTGGCATGATTTGCCATTTGCAGCGAGGTGAATTAGGTTTTGCTTGTTGCCCAATCCCTAATTTGAAAAAAATACCCCTATTAATTATCGACTACCCGTATTAAATGTTTTAATAAATGTGTCACCGGTGACATTAGGTTATTGGGGTTTTACGATTTTACCCTTTGTTTAAAACCACCATCAACATTAAGTCCCCGCTTAGCTCGGAATGAGCTTTGTTGCGAGGTAAGCATAAGATGGTGACAAACTATCAACAAGAAATCGTAAAGAGAATTGAGGAGGCTTGTCCAGACTTTTTATAAATAGATTTGGAATCCTTGCCTCTGGGCGATTGCACAAAATCAGAGGTTGGCACGATTGGGAAGTCAAGCATCATTGAGAGAGGGAAGGGTGGTCGGCATTGAGAAGTTGACCGAGTTGGAAATCTGGCAATGCTGTTGGTGGGACCTGGTGCAACTTGGGCGACATTGGGAAGTTGACGCGAGTTGGGAAATCTGAAGCGTCTAAGCTGGTGGGACAGTGCAACAGGCGACGTTGGAAGTCATGGCACGATTTTTGGTAAAGGGAAATCCTTCCCTATTTCATAATCTTTACGCCCATATATATAAAATCCCTTTCTCTCATCTTGCACTTTGTTCTTTCATACTAGCGGCAGAGTCACAAAGAGAGACCGTCTTCCGGGTATGTCTTCCAGTACTTTTCTTGTTTCCCCTTTTCATGTAGGTGTAAACCCTAAGAGTAGGCGTTTTTATAATCCTTGCAATGATATTGCGCATATGATTTCTTGGCGTGCTTCTTGTAGAAAATATTGTATATATGCACCCAAGGGAAATACTGCATATATGATTCGAACCCGTAGAAAAATGCTCCATATATAATTTTGAACCCGAAGAAGGATACCGTAGATGTATTCGATCCTGTAGAAAATACCGCGTATATAGTTTTCGAACCCGAAGAAGGATCTGCAGACGCACTCTGAACCCGTATAAAATACAAGGCGTATATAATTTTGAACCCGAAGAAGGATCTGAACGCACTTGAGCCCGTATAAAATACTGCGTATATAATTTTGAACCACAAGAAAATACTGCGTGTGCAGTTTTGAACCCGTAGAGAATTGATAGGTGTAGAATACACCATATTTACTATCTAGAGTTTATGCTTTCTTTGCTATTTTTCGTGTGAATTATGTATCTTATGTTCGCTTTTGAGTTTTATAGGTATTTTGGAGTCATTGGAGCAAAAAGAAGTGGAACTTGCTCGAATATTGGATTTCTTCTCATCATGGTGACAAGAGCGGGAAGGTGAAGCTATCGGCGAAAGAACGAGGCCAATCCGGGTTCCGTCACGAGAAGGTTACGAGCAAAAGCAATGATTAAGCTTGTCAGTTCCCAAGGATCGACAACACAAAACGAGTTTTGTTCAAGTGATTCATCCTTGGGTGCTCGTATCCATCTGCCGGGTGCCTATAGAAATTGTTCTTACCTAGCCTGATTTGGGAGAAGTGTTTTCTTCTCATTACTGTGGCCTATTATTGAAAATGGTTGTGGCTTGAGATAGGAAGGAGCTTCGTAGATTGAGAATGAAGATGAGATTGTAAATGGAGTTTGGATGCGAAGAATGAGTGAAGGGTTTGTTTTGATTCATCAGAAATTGAAGTTAGGTTCTCCCGGAAATGAATGGAAATTGGGGTTTATCTCGAAGGTGAAAGAAGGAAGAACGAAGTATTGAAATTGGTCGATTCGAGATGGTTTTGTTACCGAGCTAACAAGGGAAGTTGGAGTTATTGTTGGACTCGTGAACCAGTGTGTTAATGCTTAATCTTGGCCCTGAAGCTCATTTGGAAAACTCGTGTTTGCCATTGACATACGATGATGCGAAGAGAATTCTTAGTTTTTAGTGTTTGAATGGTTGTGGGTTTGTGTTGGGTGTGTAAACTCGATTACTAAAAGAGAAGGAGATATGGAGAGCTTAGAATCTATGCTTAAATGAAGATCACGTCATCACCAGAGCACACAAGTAGTGCTTGATAAAATGTCTGAGAATCTGAGAAGAATAGAGTTGCAGTTTTGGTGCTGAGATAATGGAGATGTGGTCTGGCCTGAGCTTGTGTAGATTTCAATGGTTTTTGCAGCCGAAGGTGTTCAAATTACTGCCATTAAGAGGTTGATACTTGGTTTGTTGGTCGGCATTACAAGGGTTCTTGAGATGAAACGAAGGTGGTCCGATCTTTCCCGCATTGCACGGTGGATTTGGATTTAAGCCATGGATGAAGCCAGGAATGATAGGGTTTGGTATGAATTGGTGTAGATGGAATTGAAGTGAGTTTGTATGTGCATTGGTTAGGCATGACTTGGGATTATAATGTGGAATGGCAGGAGATACTCGGGAGATTGTGATGAGAAAGTGCGAGTTCATAGTTTTGTGGTGTTATGGCATGGTCAGGGATTTGAAGTGAAGTGGTTTGGCATTGTAATGAGCTGAGCATTACAGTGAGGTATGTTTAGTTCAAATGGTGGTTGTGGTGTTTTTGTAGCTGGAATTTGGGTTGCTTTTGAGCTCAAGATGGAGCTGGTGGGGTTTGCAAATGGAATTTGAAATGGAAGGTCAGACGAGGAGGTAAAGTGTTCTTCTATATTGAGCCAAAGGAATGAGATATTTGTGGTTCGATGGGAGCAGACCTGGCAAGGCCGGGATTTAGGTTTACGGATGTAGCCGAGGCAGAGATGTATTTGGTACATGCATTACAAAGCATTGGAGTTGAGAAGCACTAGAATGATGGAATTGCGTCAGTGAGTCTGAAATGGAGAGACAAGTGAAGGTGGCTCGGTGGTTACTCATGAATGTGTGGGTATGGAGTGATTACAGGGATGAAGAAATGGTCAAGAAGCGGTTGAAGTTGCACAAGAGCCGAAATTGCAGGGAATTTGCAGAACCGTAGAAGGAATTCATAGGTGCCGGTGCGCTCGGTGAGCCCAGCTGTGAGGGATATCTCGACAGTGTCAAGGTTTTCTTGTGATGTGTATTGAGTACGACCTCGCAATGAGGACCGGTGCAGAAGCCGAGGCGATTGAGAGCCACAATGTTGAGGCTTTGGGCTGAACTGCAGTGTGCAGTGAGCTAGAGTTGGAGACTGGCAAGACTGCGGTTACGAGTGGCATTCTAGTTGTAGAAGATAAAAAAAGTGATGTGGAGGAATACGTTGTGGCCAGAGCTTAGGTTAAGAAACATGGAGAGGTGGGTAAGTGCATGAACACGAGTAAACTTGAGTGCGGGATGATGATGAGAGAATTGACAATTATAATTTACCAATTGGTCGTGAATTATTTGAATGAGTTGGCCTTCGATCTTGAGATTGTTTTGAACAAGAGTGCGGCCGCGGTGCGAAAGCGGAGAGCGAAATTGAAGTCGGTGAGCCTAGTTCCAAAGAGTCGGATTTTGGAACCGTAAGTGGGAATCACAATGATTCTTCAATCATGAAAGGGTATGAGTCGAACGAAAGAGTTGGCGGCCGGACATATGGGCTACGAGTCACGCTTGTAGGCGCGTTTCCTTGAGAACAAATTGGTTTAGGTGGTATTTTGTGAATGTTTGAATTGCATAGAAATGGAGTTGAGCTTACGGGAGTGTGCACTTGCCAGTGACGTCCTCCAGTACTTCAAGTGATCGGAGAAAGTTTTAGGTGGCCGGATTCGTAGCCGGTGGCCGGATTCCATTGATGACGTCATCAATTCCATGACACTTTTCGGACCCAAAATTCGAGAGACATATTTTTTCCTCCTCGGGCTTGGTGGACCAATTTGAGACGGGTTTTGAGAAGAATTTACCTAATTTTGGGAAAGTATCCTTTTGGGGAGAAAAGCATATAAATAGAAAACTCTTTCTCAAACCTAGGGATATATCTCCATGAGGGAGACTTCTACTTGTTTTCTAGGGTTTCACATGATAGTTTTCTTCTTTGCTTTCTATGATGATTTCCAAAAACACAAGTAACTAAGTTTTTATTATTGGTTGAAGATGTAGTTGGATTTTGCAACCAAGTTATGATTTTTATGAATTAGTTTTCTCTCGATATTATACGTTTGATTTCTAAGGTTATAATAATTGCGTGATTGATGTATTGCAATATGATTGAATGTTTGTTTAGTTAAGTCTAGAATTTGATTGAACTCACATCCATATCTATAGCTATTTTAGGGTTTTCATCGACGATAACCTTGAATACGAGTAGCATGATATGATTCTAGGTTGTAGTGATACATCCTAGTAGTCATATGTGTAGAAATTGACCTTTGTCCAATTGTTTTGCGCAATGTATTACAATTGCATTGATTAGCCTATTTCTGAAACTTACTGCTCCTAGGAATTGAACTTGATTAGCGCAAGGCGTTAGGTTATTCTTAGTAGATTTCACATCATGCCAGGCCTAATGTGTGCGTGTTGATAACTTTGGAAATTACGGAGTATTCTTGCAATAAGGTATTCTATGGCTTTTGATGATAGCGAGATTAAATACGAATTCTATTCATATTCATAAACTTGTTTACAATTGAAGATAAACCTTTATCAATATTTTCACATCCTTGATTTAAGTGTTTACTTTTATTTGTTTTGCTTTTTGTTTATTTTTATTTACACAATCGAAATTCTTAGGGTGTTTTATATAGGAAACCATAACAATTTGACAACCTGGCCCTCCTCTGTGGGATCGATCCTTTCTTGCCCTTGCTATATTTATATTTTGAGTAGTAAGAAAGTGTAAATTATTTTGGCGCTTTCGTGAGTCAAATTTTATTCTTGAATTCTTGTGGAAGCGTGAGTTGTTAATTGTTTTTGGTTTCTTATTTTTGTATTTAGTTTTTGTTTTATTTTATTATTTTTTTTTTTATTATTTTCTGAGTTTTAACCTTGGTTTGAGAATTATTTCAGGTACTTATTTCTATGGAAGGAGCATATTGGAACAATGGTTACGGTTTTCAACAACCTCAACAATATGATAACTACCAATTCCATGGGTATAATCAAAACCAATTCATTGGTTATGACCAATATTCCATGGAACCTTGTGGTTTTCCTCAACAACCTTATGGTGAGTATGTGTGTGAACAACAACAAGGATGGGAGGATTCTTATGCTTGTGAACAAAAAGTCTCTAATTTTATAGATAAAGTTTCCAACTTTTTAAAAAGAGGAATTTCAAAAGCAAAAAGAGACTACTTAACGAGCAACTCCACCTAACTTCGTGAAAGTATGATTATCTTACGAAGAGACATTGATCAATACAAAGGAAGATATGGATAATTCTAATGTGCATATGGTTTTGTGATGAATATTTGATTGATGCTAATGTTGAAAAAGGCCAATCCTTGGGCACTTTCGTGGATAATTGTGTAGTTAACTTAACTCTTGATCTTAATAATGATCATTCACCTATTCAAAAGGATGAGTTCGAGATTAGCAACACTAAATTCAGCGAGGAACAATCTTATGTTGACTATGATAGTGATGGTGATTATGATATATTGCTTGAAACAACTCATGGTGACATCTCCGAGGAGTCTTTTTGGGATCAAGATGAAGATGAAGAGGAATATGTCGACACTTGTGTAGATTACTCAAGCATTGATCTTAATAATGATCAAGAGCCTATTCAAAGGGTGGAGCTTGAGGATGATGCATTTATGAGTGTTCTAAAAAGGTTTCTTATAATAAAATTTGGATCCGCAAAAGAGTATGTGCCTTACAACAAAAAGGAGGAATATGTTGAGAATGAGGCCAGTTATAGTCAATATTGTGGAAGACCCAATTGAACTTGTAGAATGTTCATAATGATGATGTTTATGTCGAGACTTTGGTTTCGGGCTGACGAGAAGAATGGTTGCAAGGTTTGATAGAGGACCATGATATACAAGAGGTGAATAATTCACTTGAGTTTTTCAAGGATGAAGAGGATTCCATGATACAAGAGATTGTGCAAGGTTTATCTAACCCTTGCCTATTGTTTCTTCTCCTTTACCTCTTATTGGTTTGAATGTATGTGTTTAGAAAACATTGTTGAATGACTTTGTTTCTCGTTTTCCGCCATTAGAGATACTTGATTCTCATACTATGCAGGTTATGGAACAAGAACCGTGGAAGTACCCGCTCCTATATTCTTTATACACTTCCAAGTGTGGACAAGAATAAGTGTGGGGGAAGCTTTTATCGGTTCATAGCTTCACTTTTGCTTTATTGTACTAATATTTTTGTGAAGCTAGTGTTTGCAAAACGAGGTTCTATGGAAGGATCCTCAACTTTCAGATTGTTGATATATAGGGAATGATCTTGCAAGGATAAAGTCGGGCCGTCGACTTTAAAACAAGCGCTAGTGGGAGGCAACCCACCGGTTTGTATTTTTATCCTTATCTTTTTACTTTTATGCATTTGCTTTTATCTTTATTTTCTTTGTTTTGCATATCATTTTATGGAATTTCCCACCTTGAACTTTCTTTTGACGATCTAATTTTACATTGAGGACAATGTAAAGTTTAAGTGTGGGAGCATTTATATGTTTTAGTTTGTTTTATGTATAAAAAAAAAAAAAAAAAATCGAGAAAAATAGAAAAATCGGAAAAATTTGTGCTTTTTGAACTCAAAATCTAGAACTTGTGCCTTTTAGGATGACACCATTAGTGGATGGAACCATTTTAATGCGGGAGTTGAGGAACTAATTAACTAAAAGGGAAGAATATAGTTCGAGAAATCACAAATTAACATGATAGTTGTTACCATATCCTAGGAATATCACCATATCGCATTCTATTTTTATTTTTTCCATATTTATCTATTGTTCTCTAAGTGCTTTGGTGGGTCACTAAAAATCGACGTGTTATTACTGCTAGGATGAAATAGAGTGATTGAGTTACCAGAAAAAAAAAAAAAAGAAAAAAAATGATGAAAAAAAATATATATGAAAAAAAAATATATATATAAAAAAAAAAAAAAAAAAAAAAAAAAAAAAGCAGGCTATTTAGACCAAAACGGAATAAAAGACACTTGGGAATAGCAGTTATATGCGAAGCGTAGTCCCCTGTCTCCGCGCCTAAACAAGCGTGGAATGCGAAGGATCCAAACCCAACTATCATGTACTTTGCGACAAGAAGCATACGCTTGGATCCAAAGATCTAATCATTCCGTCTATAAAAAAAAGAAATTGGATCCAGTTTGATCCAATCATATAAAAAAATATTATTGTGTTGAATAAAGTCAATTTTGGTTCCCTTGTATATGCCAATTGATTTGATGTAGCATTCAGCTAAGTAGCTCAATCAATAGGATTAGGTTCATCTTAGCAGTGACCTTCAGACCAGATATGGGAAACATCGAACACTTGTGAATATTCGCCAACATCTACATCTATATCCATCTTTAATCTTTTCATTGTGATTGTGGTTTGTTAGTTTCCGAGTATTGTGGCTTGTTCGACTATCTAATTAGAGTCTATTTACTAATAATTGAATTGAATTTGCAAGGTACCTCCTCCTGTAGTCATTTTGGATTCGTTCATTGATTTGTCACAAATAGACGGAGTTTGAAATATAGGTTTTGTAGGTAGACCTCTTGTAAACCTTCACGGGACCATAACTCGTCCACTAGGGACACCTAGGGGTTTAAGGCCCTTATTCATGCTAAGAGTAACCGTAGCTCGACGACACTTTAGTTGTGTGTATTCTTTAGAATTGTTTGTTTGATTACTCAAGGGACTAGCAAAGTCTAAGTGTGGGGAATTTGATAGGTGCTTAGAATACACCATATTTACTATCTAGAGTTTATGCTTTCTTTGCTATTTTTCGTGTGAATTATGTATCTTATGTTCAGCTTTTGAGTTTTATAGGTATTTTGGAGTCATTGGAGCAAGAAGTGGAACTTGCTCTCAAATATTGGGAGTTCTTCTCATCATGGTGACAAGAGCGGAAGGTGACTATCGAGGCGAAAAGAACGAGGCCAATCCGTTCCGTATCAGAAGGTTATGAGCAAAAGCAACGGTTGTTTGTTACCTCAGGGAGCCATGAAAACGAGTTTTGTTCAAGTGATTGTCACTTGGGCTCCTTATCCCATCTCTTTGGGTGCCTATAGAAATTCGTTCTTACCTAGCCCATTTGGAGAAGTGTTTTCTTCACATCACACGACCTGTATTGAAATGGTTGTGGCTTGAGATAGGAAGGGAGCTTTAGATTCGAGAATGAAATGAGATTGTAGGTGAGTTTGGATCTGAAGAATGAGTGAATGGTTTGTTTTATCTACTGAATTATGATTAGGGTTCTCTCCCAGGAAATGAATGGAAATTGGGGTTTATCTCGAAATTGAAAGAAGGAAGAACTGGTATTGAAATTGGTCGATTACGAGATGGTTTATTCTTGAGCTAACAAGGAAGTTGGGTTATTGTTGACTCGGCAGATTTGTTCATCAAATGGCTTAATCTTGGCTCCAAGAAGCTCATTTGGAAACTTCGTGTTTGCCATTGACATCGATGATGCCAAGAGGGTGAGTTTTTAGTGTTTGAATGGTTGTGGGTTTGTGTTGAGTGTGTAAACTCGATTGCTTCACGAGGGAAGGAGATATGGAAGCTTAAGAATCTATAGCAAAGTGAAGGCTGCGTCATCACCGAAAGTACACAAGTAGTGCTTGATAAAATGTCTCTGAGAATCGAGAAGAATAGAGATTGCGATTTTGGTCTTGAGATAATGGAGATGTGGTCCGCTCGAGCTTGTGTAGATTTCAAGCGGTTTTATACGCAGTTGAAGGCATTAAATTTATTTGCCATTAAGAGGTTGATACCGGATTTGTTGGTCGGCATTACAAGGGTTCTTGAGATGAAGCGAGAAGGTGGTCGATCTTCGCATTGCATTTGGTGGATTTGGATTTAAGCCATGGATGAAGCCAGGATGATAGGGTTTGGTATGAATTGGTGTAGATGGAATTGAAGCCGAGTTTGTATGTGCATTGGTTAGGCATGACTCGGGATTATAATGTGGAATGGCGGAGAGATACTCGTGGAGATTATGATGAGAAAGTGCGAGTTCATAGTTTTGTGGTGTTATGGCATGGTCCAGGGACTGGAAGTGAAGTGGTTTGGCATTGTAATGAGCTGAGCATTACAGGGAGACTGTGTTTAGTTCAAATGGTGGTTGTGGTGTTTTGTAGCTGGAATTTGGGTTGCTTTTGAGCTCAAGATGGAACTGGTGGGGTTTGCAAATGGAAGCTGAAATGGAAGGCTGTATCGCAGGAGGTAAAGTGTTGCTGCCATTGAGCCAAAGGGAATGAGATAGCTGTGGTTCGATGGGAGCAGACCTGGCAAGGCTGGAGTTGCAGTTTGCGGATGTAGCTGAGGCAGAGATGTATTTGGTCTGTGCATTGCAGCATTGGAGTTGAGAAGCAGCTGCGAATGATGGAATTGCGCCAGGGAAGTGCAAGTCACTGGAGACAAGAAGCTCGCGGTTCATGGTTACTCATGAATGTGTGGGTATGAGCCGACACGAATGAAGAAATGGTCAAGAAACTACGGTTGAAGTTGCACAAGAGCCGAAATTGCGGGTGAATCATAGAATCGTAGAAGGAATTCAGTGGTGCTGTGCAAGCTCTGGAGTAGAGCAGCACTGTGAGGGATATCTGACAGAGTCAAGTGTCTTAGCGAAAGGTGTGTATTGAGTACGAATTTCGTAACGAGGACCGGTAGAGAAGCCGAGCAGATTGGAGAAGCCACAATGTTGAGGCTTTGGGCTGAATCACAGCAGCAAGTGAGCTAGAGTTGAGACTCGGCAAGACTGCAGCTTCGGTGGCATTCTAGTTCGTAGAAGATAAAAAAAGTGATGTGGAGGAATTGCTGGCGCCTAGAGTCGCAGCTAAGGTCGTAGATGGATCGAGGTGGCGAACACGCGAGTAACTTCGAGTCAGCAGGATTGATGATGAGAGAATTGACAATTGCACTGCAATTCGTGTCGAGAATTGAGATGAATGAGTCAGCGCGATCTGAGATTGTTTTCAACAAGAGTGCAGTTACATGATACGAAACGGAGCGAAATTGGTAAGCCTGTGAGCCTAGTTCCAGTAGCCGGATTTTGGAACCGTAAGTGGGAATCACAATGATTCACTGAATCATGAAAGGGGTATGAGTCGAACGAAAGAGTTGGCGGCACGGACATATGGGCTACGAGTCACGCTTTAGCGTTGCTGCAAGAACAAATTGGTTTAGGTGGTATTTTGTGAATGTTTGAATTGCAGAGAAATGGAGTTGAGCTTCGAGAGTGTGCACTTGCTCGGTGACGTCCTCCGCACTTCAAGTGATCGGAGAAAGTTTTCCATGGTCGGATTCCTGCGACGCGTGGCCGGATTCCGTGATGACGTCATCAATCTCAGCGACACCTTTTCGGACCCAAAATTCCATAGACATATTTTTCACTCCTCGGGCTTGGTGGACCAACTTGGAGACTGGGTTTTGAGAAGAATCAACCTAATTTTGGGAAAGTATCCTTATGGGGAGAAAAAGCATATAAATAGAAAATTCTTTTCTAAACCTGAGAGATATCTCCATTAGGGAGACTTCTACTTTTGTTCTAGGGTTTCACATGATAGTTTTCTTCATGCTTTCTATGATGATTTCCAAAACACAAGTAACTAAGTTTTTATTATTGGTTGAAGATGTAGTTGGATTTTGCAACCAAGTTATGATTTTTATGAATTAGTTTTCTCTCAATATTATCGCTTCACTTTCTACAGGTTACAATAATTGCATGATTGATGGATTGCAATATGATTGAATGTTTGTTTAGTTGAGTCTAGAATTGATTGAACTCACATCCATATCTATAGCTATTTTAGGGTTTCTCATCGAGCGATAACCTTGAATACGAGTAGCATGATATGATTATGGTTTGTAGTGATACATCCTCGTAGTCATATGTAGAAATTGACCTTTGTTCGAATTGTTTGCGCAATGTATTACAATTGCATTGATTAGCCTATTTCTGAAACTTAATGCTCCTAGGAATTGAACTTGATTAGCGCAAGGCGTTAGGTTATTCGTTAGGTAGATTTCACATCATGCAACCTCTAATGTGTGTGTTGATAACTTTGGAAATTACTGAGTATTCTTGCAATAAGGTATTCTATGGCTTTTGATGATAGCGAGATTAAATACGAATTCTATTCATATATTCATAAACTTGTTTACAATTGAAGATGAAACCTTTATCCAATATTTCACATCCTTAATTTGCGTGTTTACTTTTATTTGTTCTTTTTGTTTATTTTTATTTACACAATCGAAATTCTTCCGGTGTTTTATATAGAAACCATAACAATTTGACAACCTAGACCTCTTCGTGGGAATCGATCCTTTCTTGCCCTTGCTATATTTATATTTCGAGTAGTAAGAAAGTGTAAATTATTTTAGATGCCACTTGGCTAGCCAGCGAGTCAAGAATATCACCCTTTCCTTGTGCTTTCTGGGTTTTCTTTTGTGCGGGTGCTGGTTATGTGTCGTGAGATCAATTTTGTCTATTCCCGTTTGTTTTGGCAGATATCTGTCGATACTGTAAATTGTTGCGAAGATAATCCGACAAGATGTTACCCCGAACGAAATTTCGCTTCGAAGGATGTTCATAGTTCCAAAACCAAACCACGGATGATGAATTCTTTTGCCGAAACACACTCGCCCCCTCGCTGGAAGAATCACCCGTGATTTGGTGCCAGGCGCTCGTTAGCCTAAGTGGTGAAGATGAGAAAAGAAAACACGTCTGCTCAAGTTCGCAGAAGACCTACATCAGGTTCTCGTCTTCATAAAGGGGCATGTTCTTCTTCCAGCATTGATTTGAGGAGTGTGTCAAAGCCCGTTGCGTTCTTTTGATAGATGGGTTGAGTTCATGGTGAAGCAAGAGCACATAAATACCAACTTGACTCGCAGCGCAGATTATCGATGTCGTCAGAGCTTTCGATGGAATTCTCGCAGTTAGGAAGGATATCCCGGTCGGGTTAAGCTTTCATCTCCGGATGGTGTTCCGGACACATCTACGATCATCTGTAGATGGGGTGAAATAACTTTCTCCTTAGAGTGTGGCTCTCTTGTGAATCTTCAGATGTCGAGAATCTTAATATCCAGCTTGTCCGAAAGTGAGGAGAAGATGCGGGTGACCTTGCCGTCAAGTTAAGAGATTTCGCTCGAAAAGACTCCACTGCGTAGGTTAGTTAGAAGGATCTGTCTAGGAAAGGGGATGAAAGGTTAGCTCTTACAGCTGGGTGGATATCTCAATGGTTTCCTGACGAGGCTTCGGAACCTAAACAGAAAAGCGTTAGTGATCTTCCATGTTGCTGCGTTTTGGCTCTCTCCGGTCTGCTCCGAGACATTGTGACAGCGGTTTGCCCGACAAGAAGGAAATAAGACCCGAGTTCTTTGGCAATCGTGATTAACAGCTGTGAAGTTGCGCGAAAAGGTGAAGTTCTTCCCATTGGCAAGCTTATTCCTTGGTTCCCGCGTATGTGCATCCGGATCACCTAGTTGCGAACGCCATGCGAGTTTCGAATGGTTTCCATGAAAGTGGATTCCTATGTGCACGTTGCTTTTCTGCAAGCCCGGTTGCCATGGGAGCACCTGATAGGCGCCCAAACGGTGATGCTACTTCAGATTCACGCGAGTCGGGAGGCTCCCGAATTCTTTCGATGGGTGAACATGCACGGTCCAAGAGTTTGGCATGAGCTTGGTTGGTCTTCTCGATAAGTCGCATGAAACCAGTTTTCCGCCTACGCGGAGCTTCTGGCCCATACTTCTGTGTCTCAAAATTGTCGCGCTGCTTGCCTTTCAAGCCCGATCATGTCTTTTTGTCTTCAACGGCAACTTGAGTGTTGGTGAAAACTTGTTTATTCAAAGTCGATGTCCGCTATATGCTTGTCTTCTTCATGGGGTCTTCCAGAATTGCTACTACAATATGGTCGAGATCCGTGGTCATTGCCACATGGGTTCTCGACTGATAGGGGTGCCTTCGCATTACCAGCCGGTGGTTCCTAAGGATCTACATTGCGTGCCGTCCTCACTGCTGCCGCTTGAGTCGGTAGATCCGCCTTCCTTTCTTTCAATCGGAAGAGTAACTTCGAGCCACTTTGCCTATAATGAGTTCCGCACGATGAGTTCATTGGCGATCCAAGATTTTGTAAATAATCGTGTGAGAATGTTCAAGTGTAGACCTTCCCCACAGCTTTGAAGAAGTATCCAATGTTGAGAGATCTCAGCGAAAGTTGCCTGGCAACTCTGAAAAGTCCCCGCACAAAGGAACGAGAACGAAGAATCGTGCCGGCGTGGTTCCCGGCGGTTTCAAAAGATCCTCCCGCAGCCTTCGTGTCTTCAGTTCTTCCACAACTGTGCATGTGTCGCTTCTCCTTTGTTTGGTTTGTCTCAAAACACGTGAATTTCGCCGAAAACATGTGTCTTGTTTCTTCCGGTATTTTATTGTTAACGCTTTCACGCTCTGCATCGCACGCCAAGACTCGCAATTTCTTCAAGAATCCATGCACATCGAGCCTTCTCATAACTGATGAGCTAGAAAGAAGAAAGTCTGACAAGTGAGAGTGATTCTTCTGATAGCATTAGTTCTTTTCTGGGGAAGTGGTCTTGAGTTTGCACTCTTTTTCTTTCTTCTTCCGCTTTTTTTTTTTTTTTGAAAGATGTCTAATCGAAGTTCGCAGGAGGAACTTGCTCGTAAGACGATTCTGGGGCTGAGCCACACGAAAACTCGACTTTTTCAGACCACCGTCTGCCACTTGAGATGGAGTTAGCCAATCACCGGGCATGTATGTGGTTCAAACGATGGATGATTCCCCTTGATGGTTGGGTCAGAGACATGGAAAAGACCTTATGCGAGTCGTGGAGGCCACGGCAGGCGCGTTTGATCCCCTATACTTGGTTCCTTATCCGTGTCATGTGATGTCAAGGCGATTCAAAGGCGTTGGCTAAGTATGAGGCGTTGTACACCAGAATCTCGGGAGAAGTATGGACATATGGCCACAACCAAGAAGATCACTAGTCGACGATTTACACGTTATGCGGTGGAAGAGGCTTTATCTTCCATCGAGGATACGCGGTGAGGGTGACCGGCCACACCCATTTCAAGACGTTTATCACGACGGGAGCACCATCGCGACGTGTGTGTAGAAAAGGAGTTCAACACTTCGTGGTTTGTCGAAGGCCTTGCCGAGATCCAAGTTAAAGATGCAAAGATTTCGTGAAAGCCTTTCCGCAGAGGAGATTGCACGACAGAGGTAGAACTTGAAAAGCTTTCCAAGATGTCGACTATGAAGAGAGCGCTTTTGAAGATGCAAAGTTGACTTCTCCAAGAAGAGGCACTGCTGGATGATTTTCCTTGAATGTTTCTCCGTTCATTTAGGTTCTTCTTCTTCTTTTTTTTGAAAAACATACTGATGTCCGGTTCAAAGTCTGACGGTTTTTGATAGACAAATTGTGTAGCTTTGAGGATATTAGATTTTTTTCTGGATGAATGGTTTTGATAATATAGCTTCCATTATGCTTTGTAGAAAGGAATATCGCTTTTATGAAAGTGTGTGCTAGCAATCGCACAAGACGCAATAATATGACGGTTTTACTAAGAACCTAAAACAGATCGTATATCTTGCCCACCTAAATTTACTCACTTCATAAGGTTTTTTTTCTTGCGAACACGCCCTCTCCATGTAAAAGGCTAGCTTTTGTAGACGTCAGCAAGTCCCCAATCGCCGGTAGCATCTTTCACGAGTCCCCGCTTTCAGTAGTCTTTACGACTGTAACCGGTTGTCCGTAGTTGAGTCGGATTGAGTCGCCACTCCCTACCATCTTGACATCTCGGGGTCGAAGAACGAGATCGCTAATCCCGATATTGTACTCGACAGATCAATCCTCCTACTGTGGTCGCCAATTGTTTATAGGCAAAAATCATTTCCACCGATTTTGGTAAATTAAAGAGGTGAGTGAGAAACTGTTTAAACCCTAAACAAATGTGCCGCACGTGAGCACTTTTATAGATTCGAGAGATCAATCAGACAAGTCCGCCTAAACCAAGAAATGGCCGTTCCAGACTTTGTTTCTGGCCACAAAGTGGAGGAGAAGGGTTGATTTGGGGAGGAAGCAAAGAAAGGTGTTGAGACCAACACCTGGGAGAGTAGTGTCTCGACTTGTATCGTAAAGTGAAGATTAAGCTTGAAGAGATGAAAGCTTTTTGGGAGAGCTTGTAAAGTTTCCTTTCTCGAGAGTGTTGTATTTTTCTCCCGACTCGAGACTTGTTGTCCTGGGGTGGAAATAGGTAAGACCTATTTATACAAGTCGAGATTGAAACGACGTCGGGCCTCATGAAGGAAGAGAGTAAAGGTGAAATAATGGGAGGAGGTGGTAAATCAGATTTGGTGTTTATGGGGTGAAAACATTTTCACCATTATTTCTTAATTTATTTGACCGCTTTATTCCTATTCACGCTTTCTTAATGTGAGCGTAGTGCACGCTCGTGATGTGGGACCGCCAAACCAAAACCCTAGAAAGCATCCCCCGGGCTGTGTTGATGTCTCGAGTGTTGGTTGCACCTTGAGTGCAAGTGGCGCCGCTTAGTGGCGCGTGGTGGCATGTGCCAATGGAATGCTGGAATGCCTTTGGTGGTCAGTTGACTGAGTGGCAGTGGCAATGCCGCAGTCAGGAGTGTGGCATGTGCCAATGGCATGTGCGGAATGCCTTAGTGGTAGGTTGTATCGTCGAGCGAAGTGGTAAATGCCGTGAGTCGCTAGTGGCGTGTGTGGCATGTGCAAATGGCATGCTCGCCATTAGGCCACGTGGCTCCGGTAGGAAAAGCTACCAAGCCGAGTGTGTTGGCATGTGCCAATGGCATGCTCTCGGGCCATTGTACATGGCCCCAAGAAAAGCTACTGGCCGATGCGTGCTGGCATGTGCCAATGGCATGCTCGGCCATTAGGGCCATGGCCTCGGTAAGAAAAGCTATCACGAGCGTGTTGGCATGTGCCAATGACATGCGTGCACAATTTGGGTCACGAACATGGTATGAAAAGCTACCAACGCGTGTTGGCATGTGCCGATGGCATGCTCGCTCATTAGGGCCATGGTCCGGTAAGAAAAGCTACCAGATGCGTGTTGGTATGTGCCAATGGCATGCGTGTTGG
>JAJJWW010000231.1:0-382885 GCA_023531295.1 Papaver armeniacum
GATTTTAGAGTTATAATAAGTGAAAATTAATTATCAACACTAATCTTGATTATCATTACTAAACATGATTATTAACAATAAGGGCTAATTAGTAATTTCCAGATTTTCATTGGTAAGGGGCACTTGAATTTACTTGTAATGACCTTTTTTGTCTTATTAGGTTGCCTCCCCTCTACGGATTCTTGCCGCCCCTTACCAAGGTTGTTCAATTTGGTGTTGAGTAAACCAACGCGCCGTATTTAAGAGTGCTTGAAATTGCTAAAATCAAAATTATCTCAGATGCACTTGTGGGCCCACAGACGACGGTTGTCATAGTCTTTTGACTGAGCGCAAACAAGTCCAAAACCTGCTACAAGGCGAAGTATAGCATACATATGGGAGGTCATGTATTTGCGACAAACACCTTATATTTACTGACGGAATATTTGAACAAAACTGAGGCAAGCCCAAAAGGGTGAACCGGTTAAGGGTTTTCCACAGTTATCTTTGCCCCGGCAATATAATTTTGGTAAGCACCCATGTTGATTTTCACTTGAAATTGTTGTACGCTTGAATCTAATAAGATGCGTCTTTTGGGAACTTTTCGCTCTGGGATCGTACTGTTATGTTGATTTGAAAAATTTCGAATCAAAATTCGAAAATCGTAGTCAAACTCGGCCGAGTTCCTTGCGAGTAATTGTGAAACGTCCGTCCAATTTTTTTTAGGTGAGGATATATTTGTAAATTCAACAGTTTTGTAATGAAAAACCCTATATCGTCTTTATCCCCAAATTTTGTTCTACAGTTCTTCCCATTTTCACGCTGCTGCTGTCGAGTGTTTTGATCAATTCCACTTCACTAATTCCTCTGATAAACCCATCCGTTTTCTTTCCTGTTCATCGAAAGGTGAGTGATTTTTTTTCGTTCTTTTCCTTCATCTTCTTTCTGTTGAAGAATTCGCTTATAGATTTGATTTATTATGTTGGCTAGTTGATTTCTAAGATTTGTTTCCAACATTCTGAATGATGGGTTGTTTTCGTTTTCGATCTTGAATAACGAATTTTTCTTGAATTCTGTGGTTTTTATGCATAATAAATATGTTAATTTTGAGAGTTTTAATGATATTGAGAATCTGAGGGTAGACTTGTTTGCTACTATGCAAATTTTAACTTTCAAGTGGTGAATGTTTTTTTGATCACTGTGAAAAATGTGGGGTTTGCTATTCACTGTGATCACCATGTGGGTTGCAATTGAATGATTTAGTTTGTTTTAATTTTGTCTTACTTTTGATATTCTACCTTAGATTCTAATGCAGTAATTTGCTCATCTTATGTCTGATATGTTGGCGAATGATATTTTATTACTGAGACCTATGAACGATTAGCAGTGAATCGCAGGTGGTGCTGATATTTTGTAATCTCTATCTTTTCTAAAAAGCCAAATTGGATTAGTTGTTTCTTATGAGCTGTTTTCCTCATCAATCGCAATTGTTATGGTGAATCAAATTGTATACTAGGATTGAGTTGATAACCAGATTATATACCGGAGTCCAGGAACTCGATTAGAGTAGTATGGCGTCTTCTTCTGGGGAGTCCAAATGAGAAATGCGGCCTCCTACTATTCGTTATCCACATGAGTCAATGATGGAGAAAATTGGTGATGATTTGAATGATAGTGGTAGTTTACTGTTTAAGACGTTACTAGTTACTGCTAGCTATGATTTTCTTTATTTTTCCTTTGTGTTTGCATTTAACTTGTTTATTAGGAATGATGCTATTTTAATGTCGAATGGGCAGTTTCCTTTGAGGAACTTGCCCTGCTTCTCTCCTTGGGCCTAGCTGAGGAAGATCTGAGGAAAGTTCAACTACTTTAATTGAACCCTAAAACCCCTTTGGAATTTTTGACATGATAGTTCTGTACCAAATACTCATTATTAATGCTGCTTAGTGAAAGATTTTGAGGATATAGTTGGGGTTGAAGAGAGCCGCCCAAGGACATTAGTAGTTGTTCTTGTTTACGGGATTTTTGTTTGTTAATACTATTTTCCATCACCTTCAGTTGCCATTAAAAGTCTCTTTCCAGCTTTAGATTGAATCAGTAGCAAAATTTCAGATATGGATCTGACATAAACGATTAAACTAGAGGGCATAGTTAGAAACTAGCTCTTTAAGTTTAGCAGTTACCACCTTCAATCGGTGGCCTCTTGTGCAGAGTTTATAACGGATGCAGACAGTAATAGATACCCATTGTTCTGATTTTTGTTGTTATTGGTGTTCTGTTATATAAATATATTTCTTTCTTTCTTTTAAATAAGTTTTTTCAGTTTCCCCCCTTACTTGCATATCTCATGGTAATTCGTTTGAACTGTGAATAAATATTTGAGACTATGCCTAGTGCATAAATAAGGTTAGTGACTTCAAATCTTTTGAAATTAACCACCCTTCCTTTTCATTAAAGTATTTCAGCCCAAAGTAAACATTATCGAGAAACTTATCCAGTTAGTTGTTCCCAACTATTTGAATTAGTCAAACTCAGATACTAATCTTCCTTACCCTTTTCTTTTGTTGCAGCTTGCTTGAAGCGCTGATAATCAAATGTTATCTTTCTTGCTGTCTATGTGGTAGTGAGAAAGCATTCTGTTATTTCAGGTATGCTTCTCATTTTGGAATCAAATCTAGACGTGTCATAACTCACAGATTTATGTGTAGCAGGATAGCATTTTAGGTTCAACGATTAGCTTTTATGAGATTTATTAAATTAATATGCTTTTCCGTCTTACTTAACTATTTCCACCTTTTCATTTTATTATCCTTCGTATTTCTACTGGCATATTTCCTTGTTTGTCTTTGTATCGCATTCTCCGAGTGATTCTTGCACTTTTGTTACTCAAAAAACATAGTTTTGGCAAATGCCCCTTCATCTTTACAGTAAGTGCTAATGTACAACCATATCTTTTTCAAGTAAGAGATTTGATCCGACAGTTGCAGTAAACCTGTCTAAACGTTGTTGTTGGTAACATTTAACTATTAACGGTAGAAATATTGAATTGATTAAGCCGGTAGGTTAATCTGATGATTGGATAACTAGGATTATCGAGAAAGTCCCTATTTTATATCAAAGTAAGTTGATGAACTCTTCATGTCTTGCTTCAAAGAGAAGTCTGACATCTATTGAGTCACTTCTGTTTGTTTGTACAGAAACACCGACTCAGTTGGGGCCCCTTTATCTAAGCTAGTGAATCCAGATCATTTATGAGAGAATTAAGATCCGAATTGGAACTCTATTTTATCACTTTTAGTCTATGGTTTGTTATGCTTGTCTGCAGAATCTATGTTCTGATTCTTCTGAATTGGTAATACATCTTGATTTCCTTTAGGGTCTGGAAATTTGGATAAGCTTTAATAACTTTCCACTTTCAGGGGTTTGCATCACCGAGAGAATCAGTGTTCTTTATTTCTGATCAAGAAAAGAAAATAAAGTATACTGCTTAGGTTTTGAATCATAGAATTAGTTCTGTTCCAGTTTCCGTGTTTGACAAAAAATTAATTATTTCCTCTTTGGTTGTGGGCAGGCCGAACCACTAACTTGCAATGTCCGCTAACAACAGCAACCCTACTAGGAATGTAGTGGGTCCTACTGTTTTGGGGAATGCTGGAGCAGCTTCATCATCTATGCCTATAAATCAACCTTCTCAGTTTCATCCTCACTCACAATCCCAGGGGCCAAATAGTTCTCATCCTCAGGGCCAAGTTCAGATACCTTATCCGACTCCACAACAAGTTGCTATGTCTCAGGCCCAAGCTCAGGTGCAGGCGCAGGCGCAGGCTCAGGCCCGTAATGCTCAGGCATATGCCCAATATCAGGCCGCTCAAATGCAGGCTCAAGCCCAAAACCAAAGCCCTGGAATGGGTCACGCTGGTGTTTCATCTCCCTCTCTCTCCACTCCTGGTACAGGAAGCATTAAGCGCATTCCTCAGAAACCTCCTGTACGTCCTTCTGGACCCACCACAGTGAACACAGTTAGCCCCTATAGAACTATGGAGCTAACACCAGCTGCACGAAGAAAGAAACGGAAGCTCCCAGAGAAACAGTTGCCGGATAGGGTTGCGGCTCTTCTACCTGAATCTGCACTCTACACCCAGCTGCTTGAGTTTGAGGCTAGAGTTGACGCTGCTCTTGCAAGAAAGAAGATTGACATTCAAGAGTCCTTGAAAAACCCTCCCTGTGTCCAAAAGACCCTAAGGATTTATGTTTTCAACACATTTGCGAACCAGATCAGAACAATCCCAGACAAGCTGAACTCTGAACCGCCTACTTGGTCGCTGAAGATAATAGGTAGGATCTTAGAAGATGGGGTAGATCCAGATTCTGCTGCTCTCCAGAAGCAGAGCTCTATGTTTCCGAAGTTCTCCTCCTATTTTAAAAGAGTTGTTATTTCTTTAGACCAAGCGCTCTATCCTGATAATCCTACCATTATGTGGGAGCAGGCTCGATCACCAGTACCTCAAGAGGGCTTTGAGGTTAAAAGGAAAGGGGATAAGGAATTTACCGTGAATATACGATTGGAAATGAATTATTCCCCTGAGAAATTTAAGCTTTCACCAGCTTTGACTGAGGTTCTTGGGATTGAGGTCGAGACCCGCCCTAGAATCATAGCGGCGATTTGGCATTACGTTAAAGCCAGGAAATTGCAGAACCCTAATGATCCATCTATATTTGCATGTGACCCTGCTCTCCGGAAAGTATTTGGTGAAGAGAAGTTGAAATTTGCTATGGTTTCGCAGAAAATCTCACAGCATTTGACCCCTCCTCAGCCTGTACATTTGGAACATAAAATCAAGCTTTCAGGGAATAATCCTTCAGGGAGTGCTTGCTATGATGTCCTAGTTGATGTCCCCCTCCCTCTGCAAAAGGAGATGTCAGCTTTCTTGGCAAATACAGAGAAGCATAAGGAGATTGATGCCTGTGACGAAGCGATCTGTGCAGCTATTAAGAAAATTCATGAGCACCGAAGAAGACGAGCCTTCTTTCTGGGGTTCAGTCAGTCTCCGGTGGAGTTCATTAATGCCCTGATTGCTTCTCAAAGCAGGGATTTGAAGCTTGTTGCTGGGGAAGCTAGCCGTAATGCTGAAAAAGAACGACGTGCAGACTTTTACAACCAAGCATGGTATGCTTTATTTTCCTTTTTCTTTCATAATCATCTTTCTAATTATTCAAGGGTTATTACATTTAAAACCTTATGGAACTGTAGCATGTCCTATTCTCAAATTTATGTAATTGAACTCATCCTCTTTCACCAAAACATGTCTGTGACTGTGGTCACTTCTCCAGGGGAACCCATTGTGTTGGCTTTCGTTGTCTTCCATCTACTTATTTGAAGTGGTTTTTTTGTTTGAACTCTAATAGGGTTGAAGATGCTGTTATTCGTTACCTGAACCGCAAGCCACCAGCAGGCAGTGATGTTCCTGGAAGTACATGAACTAGAAGAAACTTAGGATTGAGTGTATTGTCGGAGAACCTACATTAAAGTTATCAGTGTCAGCTGTGTAAGAGTATGTCTTCTTTCTAATCGAGCGTTAATTTTTAGTCTAGTCTGTGTTTACAAGTTCTATTGCAGTGGCGACTAACAAACCAGAATGTCATCCTTTTGGAAAGAAAAGATTACCCACATTTGATTGTGGGGGGTGAAAGTAAATATTGTTCCAATTGTGCGTCTTGTTTGTTCGTGCTCAATGCCTTACTGCATAAGCAGTGGTGGAACTAGGCTTACCCCGTATTACTCTTGTCTGTTTGTGTATACTTTGAGTAAATCTTCATAAAGGTGTGTCAGCACCAACAGGGCAGATTTTCGGCCACGAGGTGTGGCATATGAGGAGATTTTACATTTCATCTCTAGTTGTATGCTTTGCAATTAACTGCCTAGAAAGCTCCTAGTATTCCAGTTATATGGTCATTGTCTTGTTGGGAATTTAGGTAAAGATGAAGTTGTTGAACTAGCATTGTGGGAAGGCAGTAACTAGATAGACCTGAAAGAAAGTCATGGCAAATTAGCCATAATCATTAACGATCCGTCTCTTATCTTTACTTTTTTGTTATCCTGTACTATGGCCGTTAGTTTTGTTAGGTACACCAAAATGTTTCAACTGTAATTCTTTTGCTATTCTCAAAAAGAATCCAAGAAGGAACTTATATTTCATTTACACTGCTAGTAGGTTTACAGTTTACTTCATTTTCATTGCTTCAATAAAATCGTCTTTTAAGCTTAACCACCAGATTAGGGCCCCCGCATTTCTTGCAAAACCATGTTTTCTTGTCTTTGGGAACAAGAACATGTTTATGTTTGGTTTTCTTGGTGTACTTTTCGTGGTTTACCTCAAGTAAGAAGTGATTATTGTGCATCATCACACTGCTAATTGCGGATTGAACTATTCATGATCTATCGACCCCGTTGATTCCAAAGAACCGTGATAGCGTCAGATTCAAAATACCAACCATTTTTGTTCTTTCAATTTCGAAATTTTGAAAACTATTATCTAAACTGTAAAGTACCCATTGTTACTCTATTTAATGGATTGCGTAGGTTTGTTGTCAGGAACATTGAATTGTTTGCTGAGGCCAATACAATACAAATAATAAAAAGAACAATCTCAGGAAAAACGGGACCTTAGTGTATTTGCCAGTGACCGTTTAATACTGTCAGCTGGTTGCTTGCATTAGAATTCAGCTTTGTTTGGAAGTGTTTTTATTTTTGTTGATAGCGTTAAGTCATTTAAAAAGTAATAATAGAGAAACCCATACTGTTGCATGTGGTTTGATGTACTGTAAAATTCACTTCATTCTATTATCGGGTGATGGTTGCACATGGCTCCTTGCATTAGAATTCAGCTTTGTTTGGAAGTGTTTTTATTTTTGTTGATAGCGTTAAGTCATTTAAAAAGTATTTAATAGAGAAACCCAATGGTAATTTTTCAATTTCTCTATATCTGGCCAACCAATGGAATTTTGAATTTCTCTATTTGCACAATCTCTAATCTCGTGATGTTTATTATCTACCGATTATACAATCGGCAGTCTTGTGATGTTCTTTATCTACCGATTGTGGTAGTAGTCCCAATATCAAATTTTTCAAAAACAAATGGAATTTTGAATTTCTCTATTTGCTCAATCGGTAGTTTTGTGATGTTTATTAACTACTGATTGTACAATCGGTAGTCTCGTGATGTTCTTTATCTACCGATTGTGGTAGTAGCCCCAAATTCAAAATTTTCAAAAACCGATGGAATTTTGAATTTCTCTATTTGCACAATCGGTAGTTTCGTGATGTTTATTATCTCGTGATGTTCTTTTATCTACCGATTGTGGTAGTAGCCCCAAATTCAAAATTTTCAAAAACCGATGGAATTTTGAATTTCTCTATTTGCACAATCGGTAGTTTCGTGATGTTTATTATCTCGTGATGTTCTTTTATCTACCGATTGTGGTAGTAGCCCCAAATTCAAAATTTTCAAAAACATGGAATTTTGAATTTCTCTATTTGCACAATCGGTAGTTTCGTGATGTTTATTATCTAACGATTGTACAATCGGTAGTCTCGTGATGTTCTTTTATCTACCGATTGTGGTAGTAGCCCCAAATTCAAAATTTTCAAAAACCAATGGAATTTTGAATTTCTCTATTTTCACAATCGGTAGTTTCCTGACGTTTATTATCTACCGATTTCAATCGGTAGTCTCGTTATGTTCTTTTTCTACCGATTGTGGTAGTAGCCCCAAATTTAATTATTTCAAACAAAGCAAAGAAGGGAAGAACATAGTCACAATCGGTTGTAAAACCAATATTAAACTACCGATTATGAAGGGACATATAAGTATTTTCCCCTAATTCTTTCAGAGTCGCCCCTAAAGATGTCAGGATAAATAAAGATAACCCTTTATTTTTTGGCACTAGATATAAATTGCTCACAAACATTATCAACCTTATCTATCTCATGTACTTTGCTGTACTTTTTGATGATGAAGTGAGTAATAAGCTAGCATTCCGCTCAAACTGACCATCTAGTAGATGCTTTTATAAATACAACAAAGTATTTAAAAATGTCCATGGTGCAGGGAGAATAAGCCCTACCAATATCACCATAAATCCTCTGCAGGAACGTTGATGGTTCAACGGGTTACCAAGATGTCATTTTCAATGCCACTTAAAGAGCTAAATGTATCAAGAAACAAACAACACAGTTTACATCCTTGTCTGATAGAAGCTTCAGAATCTGCAAAGGATGTCTATGAGTTTTTGTATTTTTCTACTCAACTTGGTAGAACTTGGGTGTCCAAACTGACCATGCCCGAGCATGAAAAACTTAAGGTCATTAAACTTCTGGTTAATAATAACATGAGATTCGAATGTTCGAGTTCTCATATGGCACACCGCGTAAAAGAAAGCCTTAAGATTCTTTACAACATGCTTCTGGCACAAAACAGATGAAGTATTAAATACTCCATAAAAATTCTCATTTATTGTTTCAAGGTGGTAACGCAAAATACTTTCAACACTCAATAGATTCTTCTGGAATCCGTAATAATATAAGCCGTCCATTGTAATAACTTTTGTACCATAAGGTAATGATACACGCTCTCTAGTGTTGTCTATCATATTATTCGAACGAAATGCTCTCAAGGGTATAAATAGTGTTCGAAAAATTATAATTGTTGTTCATATTATGAGACAAATTTCTCTATCGTCTATTTAAAATGGATATTCCACATTTCACAAATAACCTCTAAAAATCCATTAAGAAAAGATTTATAAATATTATTGGAACCCAAAAATTCATGGTTTATTCATGGAATCCATTATAATTGCTTTTGTTCCATCTTGGAACCCATAATAATTGGAAGACAAATTTTCAAGTCTTATGGTGGAATCCATCCATTTCCAAAATGGATGGATTACTTTAGGAATCCAGCTATTCCGTAAAAAACAACTTAAAAGCTCCAAGTTTTTTTTCTTACGTTAGATTCTCAACGTTTAAATTAAAAATCCATTAAGAAAAGTTTTATTTGGTAACCATTCGGTTTAAATCTACGGATAAAAAAAAAAAACCAATCAAAAATTCATGGTTTATTCATGGAATCCATCTATTTCCCAAGATTGCTTTTGGAGTCTATTTTTCTTATGAATCTTGGAACCCATAACTTGACATTGGAATTTTACTGGAATAGGTTGGATTCCACCATAAGACTTGCTCTTATTTATATATTGGACTACTTATGGAGTTAGCAAACATCACATGGATTGTTTATGGAATCCATTATTTACTAGATTAGTGATTAAAATAAGGGTTATTTAACGTTTGGTACCCAGCAAATGTCCAACACCTAGCTTTGGTACCTAATATTTGAAATATTAAGGGTTGGTACCTTGACCTATCAAAGACTGTGAAGTCAAATCGTGGACCTAACGTTGTTATATATATCGTTACATAACTTTTGTTATTACCTATTTGCCATATGAATGCTAACAATGACCAGAGTTGTCCTAACGTTTGGTTAGAGACAAAAAAACGTATCTTAATCTCCATAATCTATACTTATATTAACGGTCAGGATGACATCTCACATGTGATATTAACTATCAACCACCACCACCACCTTCTCTAACTGCTGCGTGTATTTCCTTCTCCTCCTTCCCCATAGCCAAGAACAGAACTCCACCACCAGTCTAAACTACCAACTAATACAACTTTCTTTTTTTCTTACTGTAGTATTCTCCTTTCTCTTCTTTCTTTTCTCATTCTTTAATAAGGTCAAGCAACAAGACGTATAACCATCATCACCACTATTTTCTGTTTAAGAGAAGAATTTTCGATCAAAATCACGTCAAATCATTGACTGAAAAGGTATGTGAAATCATTTAAAATTTCATATTCTTCTTTAATTTTAATAATATGTGTTAAATTTTTTCAATTTTGAAAGTTAGGTTAACTTCGATAATTTTGTCTGATATATATATATATATATATATATATATTGTTTAATTAGGGTGATTCAAGTTAATGGGTGGACTGATTTGGATGATTGAGGTGAATAAGAATTTGGGTGTACTGCAGTTTGTGCTAGAATACGATTCTAATGTATGTAAAAGAATTGAAAGGGAATGATATTGTTTTTCTTTCGTAAATGTGGAATGAAAGGAAATTTGTGTTAGTTAGTGGTTGTGTAAAAAGGTGATTAATATGAGTATATAGTTCTGGTGGGTTTGGTAAACTTGGAATTTGGTGAAATTGGAATTGAAGATTATAAGATTTTGATTGAATATCTGTGAATAAGAAAATGATGAAATAGCTAAAGAACAATTGAACTAGGTGTTGGCGTTAGTTTTTATGGATGAATGGCTATAATTTTTGAGTATTTTAGAGTCATGGTACGATTATGAGACTTGGGTTTTTGTTAGATCTCGATATTGCAGGTGGTAGAAGATATAAAATGGGTTAACATTACAGCCGCAAACTCATCTTTTCATCACCAGCAGAAGCACAGTAGGTGTTCGACAAAAGTCTTGAGTGAGCCGAACACCTCGATTCAAGGTCAAATTGTAACCGTCTGGTCAATTTGTTTGTAACCATGTGATTAAGTTGGATGGATCACATGATTTTCTTAAAATCACGTGCTAACGGTGTTAACGAAATGTTAAGTAATTAATATTTATTAACAATTTTAATTATTTAAGTAACAACATGTTAAGTCAACTGTTTGACTCGACAGTCTCTGACTGGTCAAGGTACCAACCCTTAATATTTCAAATATTGAGTACCAAAGCTATGTGTTGGACATTTGCTGGGTACCAAACGTTAAATAACCCTTAAAATAAATGAAAAAGAAAATCAAAATATCAATCATACATGCAATACCAATATAATTTCAATAAATCTTCGATTTCGTAATCCTCCGAGTTGACGTAATTTCAATTTACAATTATGCACATGGACACGTCCTTTACAAAAAAGATCTTTTCAACATCAGTAACATGTAACTTCAAGAATCGCTGATAGAGACTGACTAGCACTTTATTACAGGCTGCACCTAGGGCCAATCGTCGAAACGGTTATATATCTTATGTTCATATTGTGTCACATGGTATTCCAACTTCTGGTGGAATGATTTCTTGTAAAATAAAATATTATATAAACTGTATATAAGATTTTTTGTTTATTATTATTTACAAAAATAATAAATATCAATCATTACATACCTAGTGTGTTAATGAAATAGAATTGAATCGTCCAAAAAATGAATACCCGTGTTCACAGATTTTACTGAGTCAATTAGTTAAACTAAATAACGATAACAATATACACAAAGTTATCAGTAATTCATGCTCCCTATTATATTAATTAGTATATACACTTAAAAGTCCATATTTCTAGGTGATGAAAGTGGAATGGTATGAAAAATTACATAAGTATTTGCTATAGGAGATTTTAATATTGTTAAAATAATATATATATATATATATATATACATAAGAAATCACAAGTCTTTGAAACTTTAGAAAATATTGCTATGCATCTACCATATGTAAAAATAATTTGATAGATGATAGATGCAGAAGATATAACAATAACACAATTAGAAAATATTGTTGTGGTAAAGTCGCCGGTGATGATACCAGCGACCTGAGTTCAAAACTCACCGACACCAAATTCTTTAACAATTTAAAAAAAAAACAGCGCAAACTCTATCATAGAGAAACCAATTATTTATATTCTTTGTAGCTGAATACTGTTTTGATTATGAGACAATCAAACCAATAAACAAAGAAAGATTTGTGTAGTAAAACTAATACAAAGAAAAATATTTGTGTTAAAAAAAAAAACTGATCATAACTTAGTGATCAGAGTTATGTTGTTGATAATGTATTATAAATTAATCAAAAAATAAACTACTATATAAAAGAGATAGAGAGAAGAGAATAAGAGATTTATCATTACTAGAATTGGTGTCTCTTACAAAATAGAATGAGCCTCATGTCCATTACTAAAGGGATTAAACATAAGCTACTATATTAGTTGTGGAGGTTACAAAATAGTGGAGAATGTAGAAGGATAAAGAAGGTGATGTAGAGGTGGTGATGTAGGTGTGGTATAAATCCACCAAATACTTATTTTACAATATTTCATGTGACAGTTTTTTTTTTAACTCAGTGAAATGTAATAAATAAACAGTCGAATTATAATATAAATACCTTTCTTTGACGCGTTCTTTCAGATGAGGGTAGACATCCTTGGATGCAGTGAATGGTGATTGGCATTCTGGGCGACGACGATTAGCTCTCCATAGCTGAATGAGAAAATTGACTTCCGACTCAATTTTTTTCACTTCCTTCATCTTTTGGTTTCTTACTTTTGTGTTCCCCATTCTTGATAAAATAAAAATGGATAAAACAGAGCTCATCAATAAACAAATAAGGTTCGGGAAAAATGAAATAAGTATGTAAAATTATGAGCATATTGCGAATATGAAACCTAATTGGACAATTTCAGATTATAATGTTCACTGAAATTGAAAAAATAAAAAAATTGCAGATCAAAGAAAATCAAAATAATAACAAAAGTACTCCTACAAAAAACCACTTTTCTCTAAACATAATACTTTCGAATGAAGAGTTCACGTGAAAATCTAAAATCTAGTATCGAGAAGAATCATGTTATAAATTTGCATCAATCATCTAGTAGTAATCATGCTACTGGCATTGATTTAGAAACAACTAACTGACGCATTGGAGTATGGAGAGATAAAACTTTCGAAGCCATTCCCAATTAATTGGGCGACACAAGTACACCCTGCTATGTTGGATTTGATGGTAAGAATGTGTTTTTTTGGGGAAGAAGCGAAAACCCAGAATCCCAAAAACACTATTTTTGAATTCCAGATGTTAGCATGGGGAACAACTCTTCAGTAAGATATCGAATCTTGGCCTTTTCAAATCGTTATAGAAAATAAAAATGAACCATACTTTCTCGTACAATCTGAACAAGATACGCTAAAAAGGTATTCCTGCATGAAAAATTAAAATTATTTCAGATTTGAAAAAACATAAGATTTGAGTTTGTTTTCTTGAAGATACAACTAAATCTAAGATAACGAGGAAATCAGATATAACAAGTAGTAGCAGAGAATGGAAAATTTGATGATGTTGGAATGTACGATAAGGGTATTAATGTCCATACAAGTTGCTTTCTTGTTATGAAATCATGTTATTACTTCGCAACCTGGACTGTTTTGAGTGAAACGATTTTCTAAAGGAGTTATTATTATGCTTTTTACGATAGAGAAGTATATGAAAAATAAAAAAAGAAATCAAGAAGAATTTTGGTTATAATGGAGAATATGAACATAACATATATACTCTATTAGCTTAAAAAGAAACTCGAATTGGTTTTAAGTTAGAGTTTAAAGTTTTTATAACATGCGAGTACTAATCTATGTTGGTACTATTCATCTTTTCTTTTTCTTTTTCTTTTTTGCATATGACTCAAACCCACACATAAAGCGTACTTTATATGGTTTAACCCAATGACCGATCTACTTATTATTTTATTATTAGTAATGCATAAATAAGTTATATACTATAAATATTATATAAGATAAACAATTACATACTAAAAACGAATAATAAACCCCCTTAACATTAACACAATGAGTAAAAAGCAAATTAACAACTCCAAATATTAGCGATACCTAAGATAAGGTATGCACATACGAGATATGTTTTAAAACCTCTACTATGATACTCTCTTTCTGGAACTTCTTCTCGAAAAATCTCACATTAGGGAGAGAGAGATTTTTATAGCGAGAAAGGGAAGTTCTAAAGAGAGAGTGAGTGAGTAAGATACTAATTAGTTCAATTAGAGAGAGGTTTATTTCCATACAACTTTTTAACCTGCTTTTGTATACCCATTTTCTCCGCTTGTGCTAGTAAACTCTCATCAAGAAAACTCCATTAAGACAAATATGGCATATCTTCATTCATCAACAACATTCTAAGTTATGTTGGATATTTTTTTGTGCAATTTTGAAAGACAAGTGATTCTCATATCAAATTTCTTCTCTGTTTTTTTTTTTTTTCAATTATCAATAATAGTGGCGAACCTGCATTCTAAAATCAACACAAAACATAGGACTATTTTTATGTGAAATAAAAAAATATATATTATTTTTAACTTTATGTGAAATGCTTTTTGAAGAACAATATCACTTGTGTTTCTGGTTTCCAAACACTCTATTGTCCTTAGAATTTAAAACAAAAGACACTTGATGATATTTTTAAACAGAAGTAGACAAAATAGGCCGATCAACCAAATTCAAACAAGAACAATATGTAATCAAATGATCTAAAAGATATAAAAAGGGAAACGTGAGCTTATTTCATGAGTGTGTGTTTTTGTTGACATGTAGAACTCATTACAATAACTCCTATTGAATGTACAAAAAAGTATTTCATATCCAATGAATTATCCACCTATTTTCTACCATAATTAATGAAAGCACAATTGGGGATATGAATTAATATCTCCATCCAATAGTTTCTGCTAAGGGGTGTTTTTTAAGGGCGAAAATACTAAAATACCCTTTAAAATAAACAAAATTTAAATCAAACCTAAATATTCCCCACTCCCTTTCAAATTCTCTTCTCCTTCGCTGCCGGCTCCTCACTTTGAAAACTTTTTTTTTACATCGCCGGTATTGTATTAGTGATGAAGACCATGCCGGAAGTGATGAAGACCATGCCGGAAATGATAAAGACCATGTCGGAAGTGATGAATATCATGCCGGAAATGATAAAGACCATGCCGGGAATGATTTTTTTTTACATCGTCGGCATTGTATTAGTGATGAATACCATGACGAAAAATGGTGCCAGCAGCGTGCTGAATAAATAACTTACAATGTCGGCCTGTAAGTTGGGAGTACCCATTTTCAGTACATGTTGTAACATTTGTCGGCATTTTGTATGTTGGGAGTACTCATTTTAACTAAATTCTTATTACCTCAAAAAATTTCCTTCTACTCTCACCCAAGTGAAGTGATTATGATTTATACTAATCAGTTATCAAATAATCTAATAGATTAGTTAATTATAATTAACCACTAAACATGATTAGTGAGGGGTATATTAGGAATTAGGTAAAATACATGGATAGGGGTGACTCTGATTTACTATTTAAATCCTTATTTCGTCCTATTATCATATCCCCAATTGCGCGTTCTAATTAATCTAATCATTATTTTGGTTGTTTCTATAAATTATTCAATTTTGTATCCCATATTTGGTATTGCCAAAGAACATGGCGGCAAGATAAGTAACATAAGTTATTATTCTTGATAAGTCGAAAAGTGAAAAGTTAATTTGGACAATCATTTTCAGAATGACTCTAAAAATAAGGAAATATTTTGTGTGAATTAAAGAACTCTACTTCTGATTGTTGAGAAATTCTTCTTGAAGAACATAAGCACTTGTATCTCTGGTTAAACACCTCTTTGTCCTTACAATTTTACAACAAAAAAGACATTTAATGATATGTTTGTAAAAGAGGGGACAAAACATAAAAGAGAAGAAGGATAGTTGTAGACAAAATCCAAGGGAATCAGTTAGTCTATTTCATTTCCTTTAGTTCCTTTAAATACAAAAGAAGAAGTGCTTGTGTTAGTACACTTGTTGGGAAGGAGAAGAGAAAGAGTTACATGTGTTTAGTGATTGAGAGAAAGGTACATGCATCTTGACATGTGTGGCATGTGGTCATATGTTTAATTAGTAGTATGAAGAAATAGATCAACATAACATTTTATTTTAGCTTTTCACTTTTAGATAAGGGGAAGGATCCGTTGACATGGTTATATTGACATAATCCGTTGACATGGTTATCTTTTTTTCTACCAAACCCAACTGGATATAAATTTAAAGATAATATTTTGGTGACATGTTCCTCATATAAAACTCTACATTCCTACTAAAAATGAGAGTATTCCGAAATACGAAACTTTACCATCCACAAATTTTAATTTCAACCGTTAATTTTTGACGGTTGATATTCAAAATGGTAGATGATGGTCTTATACATCTCGCAATGCTCTCATTTTTGGTGGGAGTGTAGAGACTTATAAGAAGAACATGTCCTCAAAAAATTATCTTCAAATTCATTGCCGGTTGGGTTAGGCAGAAAACATGACGCTAAAATGTCAAGATTATGTCATTATAATCATGTCAACGGATCCTACCCCTTTAGATAATACAATATTAAAAATAAAAACTTTAAGTTACCGTTGATTTAATTCAACAATAATTTGACTTCAAGGATTATATGTCTTTTTGAAATGTAAAAGCCAGAGAATGTAGACCATATGTCTAAAAAATCCTTGTTGAGCTACGTGGCATTTTTTAAATCTACGAGGCATAAATTTTATATTAGAATGATATCTTTAGGTTAGGGTACATGTTTTAAGTTACGAATGAATTTTAGATCATTATACTATATTGAGTTAACGACTAAATTTTGGGGTCACATGATGGATGTCGGGTAATTGCCGAAATCCACCAGTCATGATGTATTTAGAGCCCTAATATAACTTTTTTGGTATGCAACAAGATGTATAGGTTAACGCGAAGTCAATTTTTTTTTTCTATTTATACACAGTGAAACGAAAACCCTAAAAGAGTGAGGCGTCGTTCTTCTCAGATCGGCTCATTTGGAGCAGATATGAGCAGATCAACCATCATCCCAAGATCGTGTTAACCTTTTTCACAAGTTGTTGTTATTCGCTGCTGGTTTTGAGTGTGTTTAGTTTTCCATTTTATGTTTTTTGAGATTGATTTTTTTTTTTTTTAACTCTTTGACGGATTTGTAATTGTTAGTCCATTGTTCTGTTGTTCGGGAGAAAACAAGGTTGTCAATACTTTTCAGGTCTGATCTTCACCAAAGATGCAGTAACTTCTCAATCTCCGGAAACTCTGCACATATCGGCTTCTCCATTTGTTATCGACTTTTTTTTTTTATGTTTCTGTGTTAGTGTTATATTTAATTGTGTTAATCTTTTTATTTTTATTTTTACTTTTACATGTTTTAGGTTTACAGATGTATGATTTCAATATTAGCTTCATGGGTTGATTAACGGTATTTGTTTCTATTGAGATCCTACCTTATGTTTTGACCTTGTGGATGTTTTTAGTGGTTTATTTATTGTATAGTTTATGGGTAATGATAAATCTCTTTCCCGACGGGCAGAAGTTCAAGGAGTTTTCTGGCGAGCTCTTAATATACCTGCTAAAAAAGATATGAACCATATTTATTCAGAAAAGGTTGTTAATGCAGATATGGTTGGTGCTCTGTGGCACAAAAGCAATCAAAACATATCTCATCTTCAGTGCAGAACAAAGTTTTAGAAACAGCTTCAACATTGGTTTCAACTCCACGAAAACGTTGCAGAACTGTTATTATATTGTCGTGCTAATAAGATTTCATTGTATCTTGATTTAGCTTTAGACTGTGATATTTATGGGTTAGTCTTTCCTGTTTTAGTTTTACATTTACTTATTTTAGGATTAGTAATGAAAACAAAGAAAACATCAATTGTTCAAGATCATCATCAATTTCATCCATACTACAACGATTATCGCATCCAAAGTCGAGTCAGCCTGATTCTTTCCGATACAGACACTTAAAGACCGATTCAGATTGCCACCGTTACTTGAGACACTTTGCTTACTGTTTGAGACAATTTGGTACTGCTACTACTAGTTGGATGACTGCTACTTGATTGCATTAGGCAATATAAACTTAAAAATATCGAATTCATACTATTTACATGTTCTGATAAACATTGTATTGTATTTAATCCAGTCATTGCCTTGTGCATTGACACGAATTGGTTATGGTTTCAAAATCAGTTTGACTCTAAATGTTTGTTTTTCTCCGTTGCGAGAGAGAAGAAGGTCCTCTGAAACTATTCTTAGGTCTATTATGATAGGATTGATAGGTAAGAATCGATGGAGATACTATAACTTGAATGACTTTTATACGATTTTGAAATAATTTTGTAAGGTTTTTGATTTCCTAAATCGGTGTTGTAAATATAAACTTTGAGCCTTGCCTCTTTTCTGGAAAAAAAAAAGAAATATTGATTTTGCATGATAATAAATTTTGGGTAATGAATCAAACTTTTTATGAGGACGTAATTTTGGTCAAGAAATTATTTAGAAGATGTAAGGCATTCGATAAATTTAAAATCATACGAATTATAGGTCATAAATAACAATGATTACAACACATATCTTATATCGTTAGTCAAGTAAGTTTTATGATAGGTAATTATGGTTATGAATACAATCTGGGTCACATTAGTGTAGATTTTAGGTCACATAAAAATTTTAAGTTACGAGGCAGATTAAAATCACCAGGAAAATTTTAGATCTCCAGACAACAACGACGAGAATAATAGTCTAGGTTGGGAGGGGCTTGAGCCAAGGGAATCCCAACCCTGGTTTATCCCTGCTAAACAAAATTTTGAATATGAAAATTTCAAATTAAAAAAAAATAATTAAAATTTTGCTTCCATAAATTCTACTTTTATATGTTTACTTTAGGTCTCAGCCGTATTAAATTTAGAATCACTATGAACTATGGAGTAATTTGGGCATAATGCCGGCAAGATAATCTAACATCAATAAAACTTATAATTAAAAAAAAATCAAAATCAAGAAAAAAATTAGCTCAAAAAGTACAAACCTAGGGCCCGGGGAGGGGTCTGCATGGCTAATTTTTTTTTTTAATAAGCTGAAAAATAAAAACTAGGAGAAATCATACAACAATAAGTTGTGTCCATGAACAAGACCTTCAATAATTTTACGTTTCAAACTTACATGAGAAGGAGAATTATCTAGAAAAGAGATTCTCTGCTTCCTTGCCCATTTAGCCAAACTATCGGTCTGCAGGGCTGATGAAAGGTGGATGAAAAAAACCTTTTGCTTCACAATGGGACAGTTCTTTTTCCGAGTAGCTTGGGGCTGCTCCAACTCAAAATTTTGCTTGGTTATTCCCATTTAGAGTAGTGGAAGTGTCTCGGTGGTTGGAAAAAAAAGAGACTAAGTTATCGTTTTTTTTTTTAAAATTACCGTGTATCAGTTGGACTGATTTATAGCCTATTTGGATCAAGGTTTGAAAAACACCCGTTTCTTATGAGAAAACGGCCGTTAAAACAGTCACACCTGTATATCGTGGCTGTGAGGGTCCCCGAAGGGCCCGAACCCCGTGCCTATATAACGCCGATAAATAGGAAATAACGACAGTTTTTTAGGACTGTTTTTCCATTTTCACACACATTATAACTGTTTTTCTAAAATGGAATTTACATATTTTCCTTCTAAATAACATTTTAACGCGAGTTTTCTAGACCATTTTTTCCGTTTTCATGCCAGATATAACCGCATTTTTAGAAAAAAAAATAATTTAAAAATATTTTTTTTTACAACCGTTAGATAGAAATTTCAGATCATAATTTATTTTTATTTTCTATTTAACCGTTATAACACCCATTATTTTAAAATAACGCATAAAAAACGAATTTCCTAAATAACGCCTTTTTTGTCCGAAACGTGCTCATACCCGTCAAAACGCGTTATAACAGTCACGCCCAGTGACCGCGACCTGAGACGTCACCTGTTTTTCAAACCTTGATATCATTCCAGAAGTTACTTTTTGACTTTTAAAAACAAAAAATAACTTCTAGAAGTATAAGTGTTAACTTTTTTCTGACTTCTTCTTCTAACGCGTTGAACAGGACATATAGTTCCATCCGCCGATAATAATAAAATGCTAACTGGTCGGTCTATTATTAGTATCCGGAGAACAAACTCAACTCGGTTCTGAACAATAGGTAAATTTATTTTGCCCGAGCATACTTGTCACTGCCGATAAATGTTAGGCGCAAGGAAAAAAGTAGTAACAGTAGACTAGTTTGTGGGTCCGGCGAGTCTGCCTTTTGAATAAAATGGAAGAATAATCCCTCCAAAACGGCAAGCGTGACTTTAGTGTCTCCTTTATCCTTAAAAATAAGCCATCAAGGAAACATCTCGTTAGTGATCCAGTACCGTCGGATTGATTATCGGTTGGTAAGAGCAGTTCCTATGGCAATGAACAAAAATAAAAATTTGTTGAGCCACGTGGATGAATAAACTGCATTCTCCACTATGGGAAACAACGCAAAATGAACAAATCTGATAATTTAGGGTCCCACTATTGATTTTATTAACATAAACTAATAAGAGTTGGGTCTCACTAATGATTTTATTTATATAAACTAATAAGAGTTTGGTCCCACAAATTATTTAACTAATAAAATAAAAAATAAAAAATAAATCATAATTATAATAATCAGGTGTTGGAGAGAGAATATGTGAGGGGCGACATTCCTACTGACTCCAACGACATCCCTGCTGACTCCAGCGACATCCCTACTAACTCCAACGACATCTGCACGAGCGCCCGTCATTAACACATACGTGCGTCTGGTGGAGTGACTCGATGTTCAAATGAACATACTTGTTCATTTGAACATCTATTTTCTTGGTTTGTTCATCCCATAGTGGGATCAAAATGAACAAACTCTAGGTTTGTTCATCCCATAGGAATTGCCCAAAGTTCAATTGGATGAACCAATCGATATTTTAACTCACTCTATAGATACTGCTGATATGAGTTATTAAGACGAGATATCATATCCTTGATATTATACGACCACGATACGTTTGGATGATCAAAATTCTCGATGATGTATGAATATCTCGGGAATTTGAAGAATCTCATGAGAAATATATATATATATTCGCCGGTAAGGTAAGACCTAAGACACAAGGAAAATACCACGCTAAAATACGCCATCCAGACACGGGGAAAAGAGCACGCTAAAATACGCTTAGGACTCTGCATGTCTGACTGCTTTTTTATTCTCTTTTCTTTCTTTTTCCTTATTCTCTCAGTGTCGATTCTTCTGCTTCTAAACAATTTCTAAGTTTGTTTTTCATAAGAAGAGTGTGAGTGTGTTGAGTAGTGGATTGTAAATGATGGGTATAATGAGAAATGGTGATGGTGGTGAAGAAGAATACATGAGGAGAATAATGGAGTGGGATAAACCTCCAGGTGCAGCAAAACAGGAACAACAACAACAAGTACAACAAGAGGAGAATAATGGAGGAGTAATTTATGTTAAAGTTATGACTGATGAACAAATTGAAGATTTAAGGAAGCAAATTTCTGTTTATGCCTCTATTTGTGAACAACTTGTTCAGATGCATAAAGCCATTACTGCTCAACAAGATCTTTCAGGTTTTGGTTCTCTTTCACTCTCTCTTTTTCTTTTTCTTTTTTTCTTTTTTTCTTTTTTTCTTTTTTGTCCCTCCATTTTTCTGGGTTTTGGCCAAAATGAAGTGCTCTGTGATTAATTTTTGAGTTGGGGTTCTTATTATTAGAATAAGCTCATTAGCTTAAATTGGGAGTATAAAGTAACAAAACTCGTGTAGTTTCTACTTTCTAGGTGTCCCTTCAAGTGTAGCTTTGGTAATATTAATGGAGTTGGAATTTGAATTAGGGTAATCTTTATCAATCCCTGGCCCTGTGTATCTCAATTAATGTCTATATGCTTGTTGACTTGAGAATAATGTTATTGCATCTTCTCACTAATTGAAAGATGTGGTTAAAAATCTTAAATCATATTTAAAGATTTGATGAAGTCATTTTGTGAAATAATTTCAATACATATGACAAAATTAGAATGGCTACCCACATGATCTTGTTTGTATCAGAACGTCATCCTAGCTGATTATTACGAAGCTGGCGTTTTATTATTGCATACATTTCATCTCAACTTTCCTTTAGATATTTATTTGTAAGCTTCCTGCTGGTTAACAACACTTGACAGTAGCTAAGTTGGGGCACGGTGTTTATGGTTTATCGTCTTGTACTCTTGTGGTTCTCTTAGTCGACTAGATTAGTTTAGTAGTTAGTAGTTGTAATGTTTATCGGCTTATTTAAGTTACCACTGTAATTTATTAGGAATGCGACTTGGAAATTTGTATTGTGATCCAATGATGACATCTGGTAGTCACAAGATCACGACTAGGCAGCGTTGGACTCCAACACCTATTCAGCTACAAATTCTTGAGCGTATCTTTGAGCAAGGAAATGGAACTCCAAGTAAACAAAAAATCAAAGACATTACCAGTGAATTGACTCAACATGGCCAAATTGTAGAAACGAATGTTTATAATTGGTTTCAGAATAGGCGAGCACGATCCAAACGAAAGCAACTGGGTAATGCACCAAATAACGCAGAGTCAGAGGTTGAGACCGAGGTCGAGTCCCCTGAAGAGAAGAAGGCAAAATCTGATAGAACTTTCACACACGAAAACTCATCCATGAGAAGAGTGGAAGAAGTATGTTTCCACAATTCTGATCTGCATTCATTGGATCCGCAGTCTAATAAAGCAGCAGATTCTGTGTTTCCTTCTGACAGTGGATCGAAGTCTTCTGGCAGTCTAGGTCATGTATCCTTTTACGAAAATGTACTGGCAAACCCAAGTAAGTTCTTTCCTAAACAACTCATTACAGTAGCTGTCTTAAGTTTTTGCTTTTAATAATGTGGTACAATATCCTTTCTTATGATGGAAATATCATTCAATAAAAGAGAAGACACTGTGACTGTGAAATAAGTACTCTTAGCTTAGAAGTTAGAACCCAGAAGAACAATTCTTAATCATGTTCATTAGCCTGCGTGTTGTTATCGAGGTGTAACACCTTACTTGTACAATTACAAATGTAGGAACATCACATCTTGAATAATTTTGGAAAGGAGATAAATGATTTGTAGGATACTATTACACCCATCAAGTTTTGATCTTTCAGTTCTTCTATCGTTACCATATTGGCATTCTGAAGACGTTGTGCCATATCTACTTGTGATTCAGTTATAGATCACTCTACATCTCTTCTTACTTTGCTTTGTCCATCTTTCTTTATTAGTGAATAAGCACCATAACCTATTTTGGAATAAGCACCACAAGATGCCCTTGTATATGATAAGCTATTGAATACTATATCTTCTTATGAATTATTTTTGTCAAAACAGGAATCGATCAACTTATGGGAAAGATGGAAATGCCTGGAAACTACAGTCCGTATAGGCATGGAGAAAACTATGACCTGATGTGATGACATTTGCATCTTTAACGTCCATGTTGTTGTTTAATGACAGGAATCCGAGCTGATTATGACTCGAGATTGATGGGCAATATAGAACAGTTAAAGCAGAAGGATAATCTTCTTGACAAATATATATGTGGTTTTAGGTTTGTTATGTGTCTTAGTCTTTTTCTACTAATCATACAGAGATAAGTTAACTAAGACTTTGTTATGTTAAGTTTAATAGTATGCTGATTAAGGCTTATAATGATCAGAATCATCTTCCAGTAATGCAATTGCTAGTTCATATACACACACTGGTTTTCCGCACATGGACCAAATGTGTGTTTTTAGAGGATGTGAAGTATATTGATGCTGTCAATATGGGTCTAAATAAAACCTGAAATGCTTGCATAGAACATATGGAAACTGTCATAGGCTAGGTATAATAATTTAGAGGACTCCTTGTAATTGACGACTTTTCCTCCTGCAGTCCCTTGCTTGTAAGGCCAGAATCCATTAGTAAAATTGTAGCATAGAAATTCATGCCTTGTCTCCCTGGAAGACTAAATCTCATCTTTTCTTAGGCTAGCATGACATATCCATCACTGCAGTAAGAGAAACTGAATTTCAAGAGTAACCTTTGCACTATTATTATGGATATGAACATTTACATATATTAGTATTTAACCGTCTTGTGCGTACAAAAACATTATAATCAGTGGCTCTTTCCCAAGTATATTTACAGTTTACAACGGGAGTACCCATTTTGCGTTTTGCTGCAACAGAAATACCAAAAAACCTCCTTTTGATAGAGACAGAGATCTAGCAGCCTGCAACCATCACGGGCATATTCCAGTAGTAACTAATGACGCTTCAGGAGCATAAAGAAATATAATTTACAGCCTATCCTAACCCAAAATTAACCACAATGCATTTGGATGAAGATCTCATCCTTCAGATTGCTTTTTGTACTAGTAGTGGTGGCATCAACATCAAAAAATCCACAACGCTCATCTATTTTCGAAAATAATTTACGTCATAGAGCGAAAACGTCTGTTTGGTAGTTTTAGCTGCAAGATAATCAAATTAATTAAAGATTAAAGATTAAAGGTTTATATATAACTAGCAGAGGATGAAAAACTATAAGTATAACTCAAATGGAAGGAAAAAATCTCTATAGAAGATGCCAGACCTTGGATCTTGTTGTCCTCCACCCTCCAGAATCCTGCTCTTGTTTAACATATGCAAACTTATCAATTTGAGCTACATCTGAAACATGTCCACTGCCAGAAGCAGGAGCAACTTGGCAAAGCTCTGAGTCAATAGACCGACCATGATTTGAACCACCAGCAGGCAAGCAGGGCTAGATAAAAAGAAAACATGTGAAAGTTCACCCATATTTAGTTCCGGCAAAATTTTGTTAAACAGACTTGTTTTAGAGCACACTGAGTTGTAAGAAGAGCTAACCTCGTTCTTCTTTGGCGCTTCAAGATTCTTGATTTCCAAGCTGTTGAAGTAAAACATAATCTGTATATACAAAAAGTAACGCGCTTTTCAAGCCTCAGAGAAAGAAACACGAACACTAGATGTCAGGGCCAATAAACCAAAGACATTTTCTATTTCAGATCAAAGCACAGGTTATTGTAATGTCCAAAAATTCCATTTAACCACCACAATGAAGATTTGCACCATCCACTATATGTTCACAAAAGAAATTTATAAAGTACCTTATTTAGTAACCGCATGTTTGGTGCATCAGTAGCCATGACATGTAGACCGAGGAGACTCTTGGGAGTGGTACAGAACGGGCAGAAAATAGTACTAAACACACATCCATCTTTTGCAGACCAGGTACCTTGCATTGGAGCATCATCACTAGGAAGTCTATTATAAAGTCGTCGATCAACAGATAACACATCAGATATCACAACAGGGACAGATTCTGGTTCATTGATCGATAAACTGTCTAATCCATTTCTTAAAGCAGATGTCAAGTAAACTTTGGAAGATGAGGTCAATGAACATGTGACAAGGTAATCATTCTCGGGTAAACCTAATGAGCTTTTACAGAGGGAGCAACAGATATATAGGATCTTATCTGTAGCAGTATTGGATGACAAAGATGATGCATTGGAGTTGTCAAGCACAACCCTTTCCGGAACATTGAGCTTCTCGCAGTCACATCCTGTGCAGTCTGCATCAAAGCCAAGCTTGATTCTAAGGTTAGAGGCACCAATACTTTTCATGCTACTGTTGGGTTTGTCATCAGGAGTTCGGAATTGATCCGTCTGGGAATTGGGAAATAATGAACCCACTGGCTTTCTCCTTTTCTGTGAATGAGAATTGACGCTCATACTCAGAGATGTTTCTGTATCTGATTTCAGATTGACAGGGTCATTATTAATCCCTCTTTCAGGTGTAATCTCCATTGCAAATGTACCCTGGGAAATGGCTCCATTTGAATTTTCCAGTGATCTCGAATGGGCGGATTGTTGATCCCATAAGTCATTGGTGGCCTCAACTACAGTAGAACTTAAGTGGCCTTCCCTATATATTATATCTGCAGGACTAGACATGGAATTGCTGTCTGTGTTGGCAACACCAGAGTTTCCCTTGACTGCAGGTGATTCAGGACTACTGGTAGAAGATGCCACAGATTTACCATCAAACCTGAGATACGGAAATTACGCACACAGCTTCAGTGTTGTGCTTCAATCTAACAGAGGATGATGTATGTAGAAAATAAATGTCTTGTTTTTAACAGCCTATGTGAAACAGAAGTCCTTGCAAGTATCAGCTGCTGGATTGTGGCCTTTCTAGAAGTACCACTGTGTATCAACCTTTTTCACCTCAATGTAAGCACAAATGAAATAGGCAATTTTATTCTCATTTTATCTGAAAGACACTACCAGCAGTAAAGCGTGATTAAAAAGATAATATACCTCGAGTGTTTCTGGGAACTGCACTCCAAGTCAATATATTCTCTGCATGTTGCCGTCTTAGTTTCATCGGCACGAGCAAACTTTATAGTCTCCACCATGCTGTTCCCCTGATGATTTAGTTTGTGATGAGTGGCATCATTGTTTTTTACCTGAGTTAAAGATTTGGGCAAGTGGCGTCCCTTTTCGGTTGCTACTAAGTTTTTGGAATCTACTTTCGCAGTTATTTTCTGCTTTCCTGCTCCTTTGCTCAAAGTATTAGAAGGAATATCCTCCTCGTAGCCCTTTTTTGTTGCTAATTTGCTCCGCACGTTTATCTTTGTAGAAGATTTGTCTTCTACATTGATGTCAGAAGTTTCCGTCGAATCAATATACTTTTGTCTAGACCATTCCTGCAAAGGAGACAAACTAGTTTTTCAAAAAAAAAAAGATATTTCAGACAATGAAATTAAAAGGATGGTGATATATAAAATGGCATAGGACCTTCACGTCTTTGAAAAATGATTGCAACCCCTCCAGTGAATGGCCAAAGTTGTCATAGTGTTTAATGGATTTCCTGAGCCACTTTGAAACATATGCAGTATTCCTTTCTTCCTTATACCGTTCATCTGCTTGAACAATCAAGTACGCTAGGAATATATAAAGGACGATATGAACAGTTGATACAAAAACTACAAATCTGGACTCCGAAGAACAACTAAAATGCTTGTCTAGCAATATTCAGGACTTAGTATATAATCAATGCCGTGTCCGGTGTTCCGAATACTGGCAATGCTGGAAACACCAAGGAGACAAGACAAGAAAAGTGGGAGAAGAAAGCCACAGAGATTAAGATGGTGTCTGAAAGCTGGGATCCAGAAATAGAATGACAAATGCATTGGGTATGCAGATGTATCCGACTTTAAAAACAGTCTTTTTTTTTTATCGGCTATTATAATCAAATCTATTGTAAATTTGGGTTTGAGCTTTACTTTTCTCTGAAAATAATTTCTTCTGTACTTCAATAATATAGTCTAAGTAACAATAGATGCATATTGGACAGTTTTTAGGTATAACTATACTAATACATAAACAAAATAAATCTCCATCCAGAAATTTATGGACAAGCCATATTTGTGCAACATATACATTTTTAATGTAAGACTACTCTGGGCTACTAGTTTGAAGGAGGCTGTTCTATGATTCGTGAATCAACTTGCTATAAAATTCCCATGAAAAGGGGTTCATCTGCCCTCAACAGGAAGTAGTTTGTAGGATATAAATTAGAAATATTTTCTTTTTCTAACTTCGATAGTAACAAGATGACAGCTAAAAAATCTGACATACTTGAGGAAAGATTTGTAGTAAAACGCAGGTATGAGTAGCAACTGTACTTGTAGGATATCAATTTTTCTTTGATGTCCAACTATCCTTGGCCAGATTATGAGTAAGCAATCTATCACTATTTATAAAGGCGAGAAATGCAAATAAAAACAGAAACATGGAATCAAAAAGGTGTGCATGTTTGACCTTTCACGGTTAACCCGTATATCATATTTTAAGTCATATACATCCATACAAAACAAAATGATAAGAGAAGAGGGAAAATACCCATGAAGATTATGGCTCCATAGTCAAACCTATGGCGTATGCAACGACCTACACAATGTAATTGATAATTAGTAGCTGCACTTTCAATGACTTGCCTCCTCCAGGTATTGCAAAAGATCCAAGAATATATAGGTTAAGAGTTAAGATCTAACACTTAAAATAGTGAAGAAAGACAAACATGATACATACCTGCAGCTTGATTCAAAGCACGAAATGCTTGATGGCAGTACCAACGACTCCCAGATAGAAGATTCCGTGATGAACTGTATGTGTCATTATACTTCTTTTTCTGTGCAACCTGAATATCGTACCTGCAAACAAAATTGTATCCATCAGAAAATTGTGCTCCAGGTAAGTGATACCTTGTGTTGACTAATACATATTGAAAAATACTTACGTGTTTGGAAATGGGATGCCAACGATCACCTAGGATAGTCAAGGATTACTAAATCTGAATAGAATGCACAGACAAGGATACCAGAAAGATGCCGATGCTTAATAAAACGAACAATTAAAGAGAATTGCAACAAACACAGACCAGATTCTTTATCGGGGTCACTTATTTGACAAGCCTCCAGATTGAGTAAAATCTGAAACTGTACTGGATATTGTATAGATTTCTAGAATAGCTACGATCTGAAGAAAGAATGAAAGGATACAACCACTCGAGCATTGTCATCAGAAAAGTCAATCCCTTCAGAGACCTGAAAAAAGTTGAATTCCAAATAATAAATCTTAGACTCCAAACTGAAGGTTTTCTTGTTGAACAACACCCAGCACATAACTCCATTTTCTTAACCATCTTTAATTTGTAAAATACCCACTTCAACATTTAGTGGTGAAAATCAACATCACAGCCCAACTGTGGTAGCACATAAGTCCATTTTTTTATCTGCTGGAGATAATACTTCTTGGGGAACTCAAAACTGAAGGTTCTAATCTACTTAGTTACGAACTGAAATATTATCAACCAGGGCCCTTTACGGGTTTTAGTGATTCGCTATAAAGATGATGCCGACAAACCTACGGACACCTTTTATTAAAAAGGGCAAAGCAAGAATTCGAGGGAATCCTAGTAGATAATTAAGGGGGTCATCACATGCAAAAAGTGCAATTCGTATTGAGCCGCTTCTGAGTCTTCTATTCTGCAACAGAAGATAAACAAGCAAATAACTGTGTGAAATCAAGAGACACACCTTTCCTCGGCAGACAGCCAGTAGCGCAGCTCCTCCATTAGAAGTCTCTTGTGTGTAAAAGTGGTGTAGGTCACGCTTTTTCCCCCTCTTGATTTTAGAAGGAGCTGGTTTTTTACCTTGACTAATTGAATTCTTATAACCTTTCAAAACAGACTCAAAGTCATCCTGGTTTCCTCTAGGCTCTGGAAAATGAAATCAAACATGAAAGTATCAGCTATACTCATAGAAACTAAAAGAACATATCAACATGAGCAACATAATCAGCAAACGAAATTGTAGTATATCTCCTTCAGGACAACTTTTAAGACCCAATTGTTTTTGCTCTGTTCAACCAAGTAAACAACATTTCAAAGCTATGGTTGTAGAAAAACTTACCGACGAAAAGGGATTTTTGAGCGTTTAATCGAGACCATTGACCTGTTTCACCCCAGCGTTTACAAAGCTTGTCCATCAAACTATAGCTAGGAAAGAAAACAAGAGCACCACCTGGTACAATCTTGCAAATTTCCTCCAAAGAAGCACCAAGTTCATCCTTCAAAATTAAAATCAGTGAATATTAGGACTGTACATACTAGTTAGGATAGCAGTCTTAACATGTCAAATTTACTATAGTAATCATATATACCTGAAAAGTATATGCATCAGCTGTTTTGTAGCTTGCATTCAATGGATAATTCCCTGGGCCGGTGGAAACTACAGCAGACCACAGCTATAATGGATGAAAGTAATAAGTTCAATGGTGCATGATGTGCATCGATAGAGACAGCTATAATCAAGAAGTAACTGTATCCTTACCTGTGATCCCACATCTATCACATGTGGAGCTTCCATGCAAGTCTCAAACTGAACCCCGAGTTCAGATGAAAATGAATCCATGGGTGAAAGCGTTCTGAAATCACAAAACATACAAGTGAGGAGATACTCAAAAACTAGCTTGAACTACAGTTTAAATAGTGTTACGGGAAAATCTAAGCATAGATAGGTCTCAGCAACAGTTCTGATAGTTAAAAAATAAAGATTACACTCTGTACAGGGAAGAGTGGTAGCTGAAATATATCCCTAAACAAAATTTGCTCAAGTGCAGAAAACACACTAATGTTACAGATCTAATTGAGAATGTCTTTTATATAGGCCACCACTTAGAACAAACAAGGTATCGTGCTCTACGTGCTTTGTGATACACGCGTTTAACATTGACATGAATTATGAGATGAAGAGTATCATTATACATGCACCTTGCACAACAAATTTCAGACACATTGAAAATTGTATGAAACAGTTGGATACAGTTGAACTCAAAGTGCTTACCAGGTGAGAAGATCTCAATGGTAAATGAATATGAATCTAAAGCAAAAACTTTGACTAATCATAGATGCATGATGCAATGATCTCTTGCATAGTTGACGCATACTAATTCTTAATAACAGAGAAATTGAGAATGCTGGGCAGTAGACAGTATAGATTTGGAGGCTTACCCAGATGTAAGAATAACGGTCATGGAAAGATCAGCAATTTCTCTGAAGACAACAGCGGGATTCAAGCACCACAGGCTCAAGGTATATGTCCATTCACCAGATTTTTGTCCTATGCGTAATGTGATTAGCAAAACGAATGTACCAAACTGTTCAATAAGCTTACACAGAAGGCTGCTACCAATATATTTTTTTATTTTAACTTTGCAAATTAGTAATCCCCTATTTTGAATGAATAAAAGCAATCTGCAAAACCAACACACTCAGAACCCTGAACTCGAAAACCAACACATCCGTCATCCATAAAACTCCAAGGGACCCCAGTCCTTTCTTTCAGACTATGCTCAAGGATCCCTAGTAAAATGGTAGTGGTAACCTGACTAGATGGTTCATATGTTATTTAATGTTGAAACCATATTTTTGTTACATAAATATTAATGTTGAATCACATTAGTAACTCCACTACAATAGATCTAGGTATTGCATATCGTTAGTCTCGTTCATGATGTAAAAACAAGAGTTCGCAGATTTAGAATTGCAATCAAAATCAAAACTAACCAACCACATCTATAAAATAGAATGAGAGCTCTGAGATACTTACCAGCCCCTCTCTTAACATATCTTCTTAAAACAAGCTGATAATCAAGTGCATTGAGTCCTCCTCCAGCAAAAAAATATCCCAGAGAAGAAAAGAGTCCTGTATGACATTTTCAGTCTAATTATTATAATTTATCAGATCTAAGTTCTAGAGGTTAATTATTAATGAATCAGTTAGTACCTTCAAGTGCTATCATTGAAATGCCAGTTAAATAAGCTGACCCTAACTCAGCATCAGAAGCAGCTTTGATTGCCTTGACCAAAATATCAATTAGAAAATCAAACAGGTAAGAGTTCAGCTAGCAAAAATAATTATAACTACCTTCGTGGCACACTCCTGCAAGATTGGGAAGTGCTGCTGAGAAATGCCAACTTCTCGAAGCTCTCTTAAAGCGTTATCACCTGTCCAACTATCCCGCCAATATAACAGAAATAATAAGTGGAAAATACTGGAAGTTCTGGAACTGTTAAATATCAAAGACCTCCAATTAAAAAATTTAGTAGCAGCTTTAGCTGACAAGCACTGAGGTCTGTTGTGTATAAGGTAAGTTCTTTCATGTTTCTAAGGGTTGATACATGCAGTTAGTTGATATAACAATCAACAACCAGCAAGGTGGGAAAGGAATTCAGCATAGCGTCTATAACAAACTCATCCACATACATATTGACACCTGAACAACCTCAATCACCAAGCTCCGAAGTTGGATAAAGGGCTCAGTATCCATGTAATTTCACTCACTCACCATGAGAAGTGGTGCTGAAACTCATGCTTCACTAACGTGTCTTTCCTGTGCTCCATCCAACTTATGAATCCCTACATGTTCAAAATATTTCAGTGTTCAACATGTGTCCTTCAATAAAATAATCCTTCAGTAGTTTCATAATGCAATGTGTACCTGAATTGTTTCATATAAAGGTTGGTAAATCATTGGATCTGAGAAGCAAAGTTGCCCCAACTCCGTTTGCAATGCTTTTATACAGATTGACAAGAATATATCATTTTCTATAAAGGGTATTGCATAGAGGGAATACCAAACGGACGCATAACTTACTATAAAGAACATCCTCTTCAATATCCACACTACCAGCATCGCGTGCCATGTCCTCTATATTGCTGTTATACAGTGAAGGCAAACCAAATTCAGCATCGAACAAAAACTTATTTAGCTGAAAATGGATATAAATGATTCAAAAGGTACATGAGCTTGGAACTAATGAACGATAAAAGATCCTTATTGTGAAATGCTTCATATTTAGGTGTAAACATAGTGAACTTTAGGGGCTCAGCAGTACAACTCTCAACGCCTGTAATAAAAACCTTCTCTATCATATACAGGCAAGACGTGGAACCTTTTCCAGTGTCTTTAAGCTCTGTATATGCAAGATCATAGTGAAGACTGAGAGCAGATAATGATGAATGCAAAAGCATGCATTCTACAAGCCCATGACACTGGTACACTAAAGCTGCAGATCTATTCAACTAACAACTTCACAAGAAAAGAGAGTGAAAGCCGTGGGGTATAAAAAATTTCAAAATTAAAAGAGTGAGATCCAACCCTAAAGCCAGCCAGACAACCATAATGATGGTGGAGCAGTCACTTTTAAATCGAGTATTTTTAAGACCATGCAAGTGGTGAATTGTTTCTTACAACTAAATGTAAGATGTGTACCTACAGTGACATGCTATACAACATATGTCAACAAAGTTCCGTGCAAGCAAATTGTTAAGGATCTATAAGAGCTAGGAGCATACTGAGCTTCATCGAGAATCACAATTGAGTCTTTAAGATCTACTTCCATGGCCCTCCGGATGGCTGAATTGATGATGTAGTTGTATGGACAGAAAACAAGTTGAGCTTCTTCTGCCATAGAACGTGCTGCAAAGTATGAACAGCCTGCCAAAAGAAATCTGGGTAAGGGCTTATAGAAAGCAAAGCCAATATTCTTACATATTACAATTTACAATAGAAGAATAATGAACCTTTAACAAGCTGTCCAACTTTCACTAGATCTTCAATATCATGAGCTTCGTTGCAGCCACCTTTCTGAAGGGATGGATGACATTTCACTTTATGAGCATTTCTGTTCGTCAAAGAGGTTGGATGTTACTTGGTTCATTAGTAATACATGTTACAGATACAGAAAACACTACCACATGGACCAAACTACCCTAAACTAGGAATAGTGAAACAGAACTTACTTGAATTCGAAGCATCCTCCTCCTGTAGTTCGATCCTCCTTCAAAAGCAACTTACTGGAAATGACACACATTAATTGAAGATAAGTAGAAACAAAAAATGCAGGGATACTATGAAGTTTAGAATTTCACCATTCCTCGTCAACTTTCTCTTTCCCACACACAGTTTCGTTCGTGCAATAATTCTTCCTTGATGCCTGAAAATTCAACAGGGTAAAGGGGGTGGGTAATTCGAGTAAGAAAACAAGAATGGAGCAGACAAATTCTCAAAAATTTTATATGACTCTGAAGTGGCAATAGAGCAGGAATGCACAATGCAAATATTATGGAAATGTTAGATTCCGAATACTCCAATCACTCAAGTATATAATATATCTTCTTCAATTATAAGATGTATGAAGCCATACATTATTTGCACTGAAGGCTTAAAGCGTGAAGTCCTATGATGTTCCTACTGTAAGGATTGGTTTGTGTCAAAAAGAAAAAGGAAGTTAAGGATTGATTCTCTGTAATGACTTCCTCAAACATGAGTATGTTGCCAAAAGTTGAAAATTCCAAATACATATATGATCCTTCCCGATGCCACGTATCATGTGTGTACAATTATAAAAAGACTACGAGATTATCTTACCAGAATAGCCATTGGCACCCGGTATGATGTCTTGCGATATTCACGAACTACTTGACTTATCTGCGAATGTGTCCTCCTTTTCAAGATCAACACAAAATAAAAGTTAAAAATTGGTCAAGTACCTATAAAATGGCTTTATCAGCAAAGGTTGACAGATAAGTTAATCATATTCATGATGGGATAAGCTGAATCATGCTTGGGTAGTAATATCTCCTTATAAAGTAGATAAATCTCCTTGTAATTTGTAAACCGAAACACTAGTACTAAAGTTGTTAAGAAGATAGAAACCCAAGTAGAAAGGACTAGATAACTCAAAAGCTTTACTGGGTGACGCTTCATGTATAGCAAGTGTAATGAACGTGATTATACTAAATTCTTGTAGTACCTTAGCAGTAAGACGTTCCTAATACTAAATTCTTGTAATACCTTAGCAGTAAGACGTTCCTAATAGTAATTCATTTAGATGTCTAAAAACAACAAGAAAGGGTATCATCCCTGTGGTTAGCAGAAAACCAAAACTTACGTTGCATAATAGATAGTAGGTGCTGCCTTCTTCTTTTTTGGCGGTTTTGCCGACGAAACCGACTCTAAGTTACCTGTACAAAATCCCATACCAGCAATTTAGCTAGGAAATGACAAAAAGGTTTTCTTAGCAATCTCAAGAAAGTTCACATCTTTTAGAAGTTAACTTGTGACCATTACCATATCACTATCAGTAATCATGAAACAAGCAAAATTTGAAGATTTGTCGGTTATTTATTGACAAAATGGTTTCCACAGAACTATTCTAACAAAAATTGATGACCTAATTTTGGCATCAGATTTAAATAAAAGCTCAAACAAATTACAAATTTATGTACTTACTGGAAGGCTGGGGTTCATGTATAAATCCACCACCAGAAACAAGAGGATCAGCAGAAACGTCTGAAGGATCTTCTGGTCTAGAGTGATAAAGATTGGAATAAAGATTCTTGGATTTATAATTCTGTTGCCAAGCTAGGGCAGAACAAAGAAGTGATAATGATTTTCCAGTACCGGTTGGAGATTCAAGCAGTGCATGACAATGACCTTGTTTTTTACCTCTATCTAGGGTTGAAATCACTCTACCCATAAATGCTAATTGTGAACCATATGGCTTGTATGGGAACTCAACTTTAAGACCACCTATGTGGTGTATATTCCTTGAGTTAGGGTTTGGTTTTGGAGTTCCAGAAGACTCTTCCATGTGTCTACAGAAATAGAGATGGAGAGAGAGAGAGAGATTAGAGCAGGGTTTTGTTTGCTTAAGCTCTGAGAAAGAGAAAAAGAGAGGGATTTTTCTTGTATTCTAAGGGTTTTACATTTGGCGGGAAGATCTTAGAAATTTTTATTGGAGAGGGAAAATGAATTTCACCTTCCATTATACGGTTCGCAGAGGAACTGCACCCACATTTTGCATTTCGGGCGCCCCTCGTTGTGACCGACATTCTATTTTCCACCCCTCCTCCTTCTAATTTCGGAAAATGGGTCATTTGGCCAAAAAAATTTAAACATTGGTTCAAATGAGACCGTAAAAAATTATTATGGGTGAAATGGACACAAAAAAAAAACAAGGATGAAACTGGATTCATCCTGGCTTAAACTAAAAAAAAATACCGAGGATGAAACTGGATGCATCATGATGTAAATTAAAAATAAGAAAAAGAATTTAAAAATGGGTAGGATGAAACTGGTTACATCCTGACTATTTTTATACTTTTGTCCATTTAAACAGTATCAAAATCTAAATATCTTTTTCACCCAGGAATTATTGATTTTGACTTTTTAACCAAGTTTGTGTTCTAATTTCGGGCGACAAAGAAAAAAAGAAGAAGAAAAACCGGGATTTTAACAGTCCCAATTCATTGTTGCTTCAGATTCATTCAAAATTTGAGGACATTATTCTCGCATAACAGTCTCGATCTCTACTAATGGTCGCACTCTGAAGGTATGTTCTTGCCCAATTTTCTAATCTTCCTTGCGATTTTTTTTAGAATGCTTGTTTTTTTTTTTTAATGGTAGGTTAAGTATTCGATAAATTGTCTCTCAACCCTCTTAATTTTTAATATAGCAAATACTTGTAATGCTGATGGAGTGATGGTTAGTGATCTTAATGTAACTCATACACTGTTAGACGCACATTAGGTGGGGCGTAGTTAGTTACTACTAGCAATTTAGTTTGATATGTATCCTGCTGATGACAATGAAATAACACCAAATTAGACGAAGAGGTGAGAAAAGAATCATAAACTTTAATGTTTCTAAGTGAATAGCAGGATTAATTGTTTTATGTTTGAACCATCTCTATTCTTCCAACCTTGTGATTCCCTTAGGTAGGTCTGTAATAAGAGGGTTATAGCTTTCCTTGGGTGGTTTCTGAATGTGAGCCAGTCAGTACATCCTTTATCTATCGTCTCTGGGTCCAATATGATTAACAGTTCTTATTGTGATCAACTGTATGTTGTAATTTCGATGAACATAATTTGTATTGGTACCTGGTGGGCATGTGCCTTTTGGCATAACTGAGTATTACACATAGGGAGTGCGTCGAGTAACTAAGGTTGTGAGCTTTATGAACTATGACAGCGGACAGTAAAAGATTTCACCTGATTTTCTTTGTATCGCGAATGTCAGTTGTTTGATTTTTTTAGCCAGGTATGTCATTTCAAGTAAATTGTTCTTAAGTAAGTTTTCTATACACATGTATTGTTTTCAGCGATTACTTGATTAGGCATGGGCACAATGATGGTAGTTGAAGGGGTAGCTGTCATAAGTAGCATAATTTAATTCTAAATATTACTTTGGGTGGATCTTTTTGTGTTTATTCTTTGTTATGGCATTCTCTTTATTCTCTTTGAGAGAGGTTTAGTTCATAAGATCACATTACACCTTAAATTCTTTTCATTAGATTAAAAATAAATAGAAACTGGCAAGGAGTACATACTTGGTAACACGATACTCAGGAGTCATTTCTGAACGTTTACCAATCTTTCTGTATTACTATTATGACGTCTTATTAGTTTCAGAAACAATGATCTAGTGTATTCTTTCCTGATTTGAGCAAGGAACAAACATATGAGAGTTTAAAATGTTACCATAAGTTCACTCCTGGCACCGTTGAACTGCATAAACAATACCAAAGGAGGAAATTTAGTAATTTACATAAATTGCTCTCCACCATTATACTGAGTTTGTACTGAAGGTCCTTTTGTTAATCACAATATTCTTTCGTAACCTGGGGCTAGAGTGCTATAACTTACCAGCTTTGACGGTTTTACCAACATTCGTATCTTCATTTCTAGTTATTAACGGATAAAATAAAAAGACTCACTGCATTCCTTTCTCATATCAATCTGTGGCTCTGTACATCCATATAATGTCAAAGAAAAAAATATAATATAAGAAAAAAATAACTAAGTGCTTTTATTTCTCCCAAATGTATTGAGAGATTGACAATTTCTAGTTCGCAGTTGTTGATGCGGCCTAATAAAGTATGAGCTGAATGATATATAAATTTTTTGATTCGGTTAAGAATGGCTGTTGCCACTATTTCCAACGGGAGATATTCCTACTACCATGATGATCAAACTGGGTCATGCAATGTAATCGACTCCCATCATATTGTGGTCAAGCAAAGTACTATGAAGGGTTTCCTGTTATACCTCCCCATTCTTCTGTTGTTGGCGAATACTGTATCTCTCATACTGCTACAGGTAATTACTGATATCTATTTACCCTTTTGCTCGCATATATTAATCTTTTTGATCCTAACATGTCTCAGGAGTTGAATTGTCCTCAAGGCATTCGAGATAATAGATTACTTACAAAATAAATTAGCTTTTAGTGTGCTCATATTTCTCTCCAATTATGGAAAATAGCAGTGAAGTTATCAGATACTGTAAATTGTTATTAACATCTTGTAATGACAGGAAACACCAGGTGTATTGTTCTTCTGGATCAATTTATTTGGTATCATAATTGTCAAGTCATTGCACTGGAACTCGATTGAGAAAGGTGAATTTAGCAAACTCGATGTACTCATCTTATTAGGCCTTCTTTCTCTGATTTTTATAGAGCAGCATGCCTGTGAAGGAGGAAACGCATTCACAAGCATATAATGTTTTATGAAACGAAAGTGAATTCAACCGTCGCTTTTTTGAGCAACTTCACAATATGCTATATCCATCTTTGTGTTTGTTCCAGAGTCTGTTTTGATTATGCCAGGACTTGGAGTTCAACTTGAAACACACTTCAGAAGGTAAAAATTATGTGTTCCCTTAGAAGTTCCGTTGCTTAAGAGAATGAGAAATTGAGAAGTATATGTTAGAAAAATCAACACCTAAACATGATTGCTGCTTTACTACAACATGATTAGATATAAATATAATTACTTTATGCTGATACTTTACTGCACATTCTTAGGATCATTATATCCTACAACTACGTAAATGCAATCAAGGATCATAAGACAGGTATACCCGACTTTGATGTAGAAGACTAGACAAGAAATTGATAGATAACAGCTTTATGATAGGTTTTGTTTCAGCTGGAGCCTGGAGGTAGGCTTCCACTCTCTATCCTTTACTGATGGCAGAAATTACTGTAGTCCGGTTTTGACTGTATGTTACAAGTTTGTGTTTAGAATCATATGTTACAAGTTTGTGTTTTACTGTATGTAACATATCCTCAAAGCATAATAGGTTTTGACTTTAGTACGTAATCTGATTCTTAAATACAAACTTGTTTAGGAAAAACACTAGTCCGGTTTTACTGTAACAAAATGAGATTTGTTGCTAAAACCACAAAAGCTAACAGTATACTCTTGTTGCGAAGTTTGATGATAATCTTTGCTCTGATTTGACATATTCTCTCTTGAGTCTTTGCTTTGTTATAGGGTGTTTTGAATTTGATTAGTTACAATTGCCCTGGAACAGACTGCTTAATAACTGTAGGCCACCTGGACGAGGTTCTGTTAACCCATAATCTTGGCAGTATCATTTTCTCACAAAATGACTGGTTGGGCAAAGACGAATGATTCCACAAATCTAGTTATAAGTGTTAAAATTTCAGCTCTTTAATCATCATCAGTAAACCTTAATAATGATTATACCCATAACCTTATGCCGAAATAGATATTTAACCCTGGTATTAACATGTTCTACAACTTAAGCAGCATAAACCTCTCCGTAGTATCAACACCATGTTCTGCAGCTTTAACATTGAGTGAGAACTGATCTTATAAGAAGAAATAGTTGTATGACATGATCACTACTACTTCTACTCATATTTCCCCATGCTTAAATGATGGAGAGAAAACATAAATTCTTTTTTTATATGCAAGAGTCTGGAAGAGAGTCTATTTATAGCCATTTGTCTTCCAGCCTTTCCATCATGAGTTGGAGAGACACTTCACTACCTGGCTATAGGACTCCCAACTACTTAAAGTTAATATAAGCCCTAAGCTAAAGCTGCTAAACTTAAACATTTGAACAAAACTTAATCCAGCTTAGACTAAAGTAATCTAAGATTGATTAGAACTGATTACAATTTGTTGCAGAAACCATGAAAAGGCAGCAATACAGTGATTAGATTTTCACTGTAGATTCTCACTGTATAGAGAACACTCAGTTACATGGCCAATAGATACTGCTCTACCCCATCTCATTGTGTGTGGGCGCTGTTGAGCACAGTGGCTTGTAGGTGTCAATTAGAACCTGACTAATATGAAAAACCAAAGACTCGATTCCTTAGTGGGGTCTACTGACCCCCTTGTGCAACGTTGGGTCCGTGTCTACTTACCAAGTTTGGATCCGTGTCTACTTACCAACGTTGGGTCCGTTGGGTCCGTGTCTACTTACCAAGTTTGGATGTTGTTTCTGTTTTTGTATTTGTTTTTTTTTTTTTTTTTTTTACTAAGCACATTTTGTTTTTGTAGTGGGAGAGTTGTTCACCGTTTTGTTCCCAGTGGAGGGATTTTAAAACCCATATTGAGTGAGTGTGTCACGCCAGTTACCTGTTACTGGAGTTTGGGGTTGATCGTTCATGGGGATGCAGAGCTGTTGTTAGTGTTCCAGGTAAACTCTTTCCTTCTTTTTTTTTTAATTATCCATGTCATCAATCATTACTTTTTCTCCTGCTGAACTTTTAGGAGCAATTTTGTGAATTACACAAAACTGACATGTGTTTCCACCTGGAGATACAAAAATCTTTGGTTAGTTCCCACATGTTTGCAACCTAAATGCTGGGAACATGAAACAGTCAACTCTCCCCCAACCTAAATCCAGATGGAGAGCTATTTCATTAAAATACCAAGCATGTTTAAAGTGTGCCAGCAATACCCACCATGTGATTTGGCGCGAACATGAAACAGTCAACTCAAACCATTTAGATGACCATTTAAAACCCTTCCTTTGTACATGGTGGGTTCTTCTTTACCCGCTGGTATACATGAGCCAAAACATTCGAACTTCGTGGTTTTAGTGACTTCTTACTCGGGAAAAAAAAATCCACAAGCTGAATTTAAATTATATATTTCTTGCTTACTTTATAGATCTGGAATGTTTTTGTGCAGAAATTACGACCTCCGATGAAGATGTTGGTCTGTGTTTGGAAAGCTCTGTGTTCTGCCAGTGATGGCAAGGAAAGAGTGGGTGCAGTTGTGCAAGACCAATAACATCACGTTCTTTGTGTGTTATACCTTTAATTCAGCAACTCATCCAGCTGGAAGCGGTCAGAGCCGTCTTATGGACTAGGCCAGCTAGGCTGTTGCCTAGAGCCTCAAATTTGTTGAGGCTAATTTTTTTAAATTTTATCATGCAAGTAGTGTTGGGATATAGTGCGTACCATTATTCTTGTTGATAGTCATACTTTCCGTTTGTTTTGTAACTAGCCCGCACTACTTTCCAATTTCATTTAGTCATTATTTTTATTTTCTACACTTTTATATAAGAACATTAAAACTCACTACATTTAGCAATTCTCTTTAAACTAATTTAAGTATCTCCTTCCCGGTATTCTCTTTAGAAAATCATATTTTAACAAAGTCTCATTATTTTCTAAAGAATATTATATTAATTTAAAGTATTTATATATTTTAACAAAGTCTCATTATTTTCTAAAGGTGGTTTCAAAGAATTCCGGAGGTTTAAAGTATTTATATAGGATGACTTAAGATTTCATATGTACTTACCATCTCTTGACTTTTATTTACACCCAATAATAAATCTACCATACAACTAAACAAAACAACAAAAACGCCCGATTTGCTAGTGCATCCGCCCCCTAGTTGGCCTCTCTATATGAATTGCAATAGGTCTCTCATTTTGATCATATGCCACACACAACATTGTGTCTTGATCCTTCTGGTGTTGAAATTGACTAGGTTTTGTGAGTCAGATTTTTGTCTATTGTATGTTGTTCTAACCACCATAAGCATGCTTTATATATTTTCATCATTATAAAGGTGGCCATTCGGCACTAAAACAATGGTTATTCCCTCATTTTGATCATATGCCACACACAACAGGTTGTGAAATTGCTAGGGTCATAAGCATGCTCATGTAGTTGAGCAATCCCAGAGGTTGTGAAATTGCTAGGGTCGTGGTAGTTGAGCAATTCCTGCAGAAAATTCTCACTATTAGTTTGATGAACAATTAATAGAAGAAAAAAAAAAGTATATACAACAAAAGTTATCAAAATTAGAAAAGACCAACACGTGTAGTATCAATTATTTGAAATCAAGATCTCTTTCTCGCAACTGAACAAAGATTACGGAACTTGGTCATCCATTCACATCAAAAGTACTTTGTGATGGGTATCAAAGCAATTAAGAGGAACTAGAAAAATGCAGTTTTTGTGTTTATTTGATTTATTTTCATGGTTAGAGATAAACTTTATGCTATTAGCGAGTTTTTAGTAAATAAGAGATCAATCCATCAAGAATTGGATGAATCGGTTATTTTAATTGAGATTGAAATTTAGGGCTTGTTTTTGATGAGGATACCATCGTAGGAAAAACTCGAGGGTTGCACTAAGAAAATGCATGTTCATTTGCCTTTGCAAGCATGCTTCGCAAGCATGTTACCTTAAGTGTATTTCCATAATTAGCTTCTCATCATTCCAGCTTACCATTATTCTGCGAAAGGTGTAATGCCTTAACGGCTGGTGCTGATGCATCTTGGTATGCATCATTGACTTTCGAGTACCGTCCAGGCATAATGTATGCCTTGGACTTGCGCACAGACCATTGCAAGCTTATTCCGCTTCCTTACTTCGCTTTGGCATTGAGCAAAAACATGCATTGGTCTTCCTCAAGCCAAGGGTGTATAAGTCTGGATCATGAGCATCCAAGGAATGTTATTACCCTATCAAGCATTCCAACAATCATCTCTTTCATCACAATACCGAGCCAGATGATACGAGTTACCAAAATATCGCAACCATATCCCTAATTAGATGATATGATCGATAAAATGTTGAACCACTAATGTTGCAACTAATTGCGTCTGCCAACGTACCCTACGAAGAAGGGATGAAGCACAGATTGTAACTCATAAGTCTTTGGGACAAGCAACTAAAACCATTTCGTATTGCAAGGCCAAAATCCAAGCATAACTTAGTCCGCTTAGGCCAAATGCTCTTTTGCAAATGATAAGCAAGAATGTGCATCATTGGTTTTTTCTTATTTTGCACCGTGGTGGTGCATCCTTATTTTCTCAACACCGCAACAATGATGCCTAAGCATCAAAAAGATCTCTCGAGTAAGTAACGCGCCATAATGATGTTTTCGCATCATATAGGCTTTACCGTCTAAGCTTTGAATCTTACTAGTGCATCTATGCTATATGCACCTTCAACCAACTACCCCTTCCTATATATGTCGTATTGATATTTTTACAACTAAAATTTGGGGACCAGTGGACATGCTTGCTTCACTATTCATGGTCGTTTTGCTATGCATCCTAAGTAATGCGCCATGGTGATGCAAAATCCAGTTTTGGGCCGGCGACCAACTTGAATGATGCGCCATCATGGTGCAACATTGATCTCGGCCAGTCACCTACTGGAGTGATGCACCATGATGGTACAACATTTTCCTCTGGCAGCCACCACTAACATGAAGTACTATGATAATGCGATATTAGCTCTTGGCCAATGTAACCTGCATAATGCATCATGATGAAATGATATTGGCCCTTGGCCAATATTCCTCTTAGCACGCAACATTATCTTGAGATAACGCTTCATATCATTCAAATGACGCATCTTTGAGCATGCGCCATACTAAAAGTGCGAGTGTTACAAAAAGTACAACAATTGTCGAAACAAGTTTTTGGACGTTTTGTACCTTTAGATTTACGAACCTAAGATTTTATGTTAACTAACTCAATTAGAAAAGTGTCGGGAGAATTTATTCTAATCAAGGTTCGCAAACTCAAAAACTAGGTTCGCGAACTTAAGTAAGTTTAATAAGGTTAAGGAATCTTTCTCTCTCCACAAGGTTCGCGAACTCAAACCAAGCCGGGTGCGAGAAAATTTCTTTATCTTCAAGTTTTGCGAAATTAAAACATAGGTTCGCAATCTAATATGTATAAATTTCAAATAGATTTGTGAACCTATACTTTAAAAACTCATGAGAGATTATTTACTTGATGTTAGTTTCGAAAAAGTGACAAACATGAAATTGACATTGAAACTTCACTAAACTTTAGCCAAACATCTAATCTATGACAAGAACCATCTTTTTGCAATTTGATTATTTACTAAAGTCTTTGATTTTGCTATGATAGATAGATAGAAGGGAAATGCCATACCGTCCGAGGTGTGGAAATTCCTGGGAGATGATGGGATAACTTGGCTGACAAAGTTATTCAATAACATCTTCCGGTCAAACCGAATTCCGGACGAGTGGCGTCGAAGCGTGATCGTCCCAATCTTTAAAAACAAAGGCGACATTCAGAACTGCTCTAATTACAGGGGAATCAAATTGATGAGCCATACACTCAAGTTGTGGGAAAGCTTCATCGATCGGCGGTTACGCAGACAAACAATCGTCTCTCCAAACCAATTTGGATTTATGCCGGGAAGATCGACCACGGAGGAGATTTTCCTGGTTAGACAACTGATGGAAAGATTCAGGGAGCAAAAACGGGACATGCACATGGACTTTATTGATTTGGAGAAGGCCTACGATAAAATACCCCGTGAAGTAATGTGGTGGGCTCTTGAACAGAAAAAGGTATCACCAAAGTACATAAACTTAATCAAGGATATGTACTAGGGCGCAGTTACTGGTGTCCGGAAGAGCGGCGGAGTATCAGCCAATTTCTCGATTAAGATAGGGCTTAACCAGGGATCAGCCTTGAGCCCATACATTTTCGATTTAGTGTTAGATCAAGTTACGAGAGAAATTCAGGGTGAGATCCCCTGGTGCATGCTCTTTGCTGATGATATGGCGCTTATCGGCAACTCAAAAGAAGAGGTAGAGGAAAAATTGGAATTGTGGCGCCAGACTTTAGAATCGAAGGGCTTCAAACTTAGTAAAACAAAAACCGAGTATCTGAAGTGCGATCTCAGCGATTCCGGGAGAGTGGAAGGGGACATTCTGCTGGATGGACAACCTGTACATAGGAAAAATCGTTTCGTTATCTGGGATCGACACTCCAAAGTAATGGGGGCATCGAGGAGGATATCCGCCATCGAACCCAATCTAGCCGGGGGAAATGGCGTCTGGCTTCTGGCGTCCTTTGTGACCGAAAAGTGCCGCTAAAGCTTAAATGTAAGTTTTACAAATCCGTTATCAGGCCTGCCATGCTTTACGGTGCGGAATGATGGGCGGTAAACATCCGGGACACTTTGAGACTGAAGAGTACCGAGATGCGGATGCTGAGGTGGGCTTGCGGACATACGAGGCACGACCGTATCAGGAATGAGTACGTACGTAAGAAACTTATGATAGCGCCAATCAAGGAGATGCTTGCACGGCATCGGCTGCGCTGGTTTGGGCATCTCCAGCGAAGACCGCCTGATGCCCCAGTGCGAGTAGGTCGCATCAGGCGCGCTGAAAGAAGGATGCAACGCAGAGGCCGACCGAAGCTAACTTAGGACGAGTGCGTAAAGAACGACCTGAGCGATCCAAATCTTTCACCAGATCTGGCGTTGGACAGACATACATGGAGGACGGCAATACGCGTGGAAGAGGTGGGTTTCAGGTATGTAGACTAACAACCCTCTCCTTTTTCTTTCCGATAATTTTCTTTACAACTCAATCAGCGAACACGTAAATGCAACCCTGCAGTTTGTGAAAGGGGGGGGGGGGGAAGCCCCCTGTAATGCTGCAGTTGGCAGGATTGTGAAGGGGAAACACCCCGTAGCTTCTGCAACCGGGACATGGTGCAAGTATATCCGCATTAGTGGTCGAGAATTCTTAATCCCTTTAACACGGTGACTACTTTCCATCTGGTCCAAAAACATAAACAATCGCGACGTGGGTAGCGTCAAGTACTTTTGCTTGCCGTAGTGAAAGTTGTGCAAGGCTCGGACAGGCCGGCGTAAAACCTATGTTCTACTCTTAGGAGATATTCTCTAGTCGACCCGGTACTTGCTACTGGAAAAGACTTTGGATTTGGATTTGGATTTAGATAGATAGAAGGGAAAATAGTCTGAAAGAAAAATCAATCCTTTTTAATAACCTTTAATGAATTTCTTCATGTAATCTTCACGAGTAACTGGATGAACCTAAGAGTTTATTACCTAATCTAATCTACACCGAAGCTAACTTAAGTAGGTTATAAATCGAGAAATAGTTTTAGCATCTAAATTTGACAACATACTTTCCATATCAATGCGTGGAGGTTCAACTGAGCATTCTCTCTAAAAATATCTCCCTTTTATTAATTTTAATGACAAAACTTTTGAAATACATATGGAATTTTACAAGTTTAACTTTCGGTTCAAACGCCATGATACTTTCTTGATATCTTTACAGTTCAACTTTATTCTTCTACGGTTCTTCATGTGTTCGTTGGGTACAAGTAATTGAAGATTCGGCAGTGATAGGTTATAACTTTGATATTCCTACCCTTCAGAATTTGCATGGATGACTTTCATTTCGAGTATAGTTGTTATCCCAATGAATACTATCGTTTGTCATTTTTAAGCACAATATACTTTTTCAAACATATCGTTTATCCCAATGAGTACTATCGCTTGTGATATTACTTCTTATTTTGATATGTACTCCCTCGTAGCCTTTATATGTCAATTTTTGCTAGATGGGACGATGAGCGCACATATTAATTAACTCCCCCTTAAGATAATGTTTCGCAAAGCCATATGTCATTAGTAGTAAACTATTATCTTTTTATGACCCTCTTTGTCACAAAGTTGGCAAAGGTGATGAGAAGAAGTTATGGGCGAAACAAGAATGAAGCTGGAACTAAAGCTGCTCAGTCTTCCAGGATCGACAGTTGAATGAAAAGATCGCTAAGGGGCACCCTCATGTTAAGGGGCGGACATTTTCAAAGGAAGTGCTAAAGGGAGTCGAGTTTTATTCTTTGGGGGCTGCCGATTCAAATGGTGTTAACGACACCAACCATTTTACTAGGGGCACCTAGGTCTTCAGAAGAATTCGACGGAGGTTTGGTTTCTGTGAACCATTGTTGCAGAAGATGGAGATTAAAAAGATGAACAGGCAATGGAGATATTGCTGCTCGAGCTGTGAGAAGAGGTGATTGATAGAGCTGTGATACGATGGTGGCTGGTAATGGAGATGGGTTTAGAGTTTCTTGAGAGCCCGAGTTGTACAGGGAATAGTAATGGCTGCTTCCATTGAAGTTTAACATGGACCGAGGGTTGATGTTGTGAGTATGAGAAGAAGACTTGGGTCGTGATTAGAATGAAGTTTAACAACTCGGTGGTGTTTTACGCCATTATCATGGGTTGAAGTTTGATCGTGAACGATGGTTTGCTGCCATTATTGGCGATTACGGAGTTGGTTGTAGTGATAATGTTGGATAATGAAGATCTTGCCATGGAGCTGGATATGAGGACGTTGTGGTGTAACTAGACAGGAAGAGCTCGAGAAAGGTTGATGGGCTTTGTTTGTGATTGAGACACGAGCAGCGATGATGCCTGGTGACTGCAAGAGGTAATGCTCGAGTATGATCAATGGTGGTGATGATGGATATGGAAAAGCTCGAGTACAACAGGGAATGACGGAGATGAATCGGTCGAGCTGGTAAGCATGAGAGTCTCGTCTAGGAAAGATAGATGAGTTTGCCAGAGAAGTATGGAGAGGTTTAGCTCGAGCTTGGTGTTGTGGATGAGTTTGGCGGTGGAGTAGTTGTACTATATGATCACCGTGATGGATACGAATGTGGATTGATGGAGCTGATTAGTTGTGGTTCGTTGGCGATGATGATAATGGATTGTTGTTGTGGATGAAGATGGAAAGTTCATGAGCCGATGACATCGATGCTGCTCGAGTATGAAGCTCGAGTGCGACGAGAGAGAACGAAACGTACGGTGAAGCGATTCAGGGAAGTACGATGGAAGCAACGACGAGAGGTTGAGCTCGAGAAGATTCGGGGATGTCGATGGAGTCTCGGTGATTGAGAATGGCATAGGAAACGATCATGGTAGTGCTATGGATGGTGATGATGTTCTCTGCCATTGGCAATGCGATGGAATGGTTGTTCGAGATGGAGATTGATGGAGCTCGATAGGAAGTCCCTATGGTGATGGTTTATAGGTATCAGTGATGGTAACGGTGATGATCGATGGTTCGGGCGGTGATAACGAGTTAAGGAGATAGATGGACGGAGGAAGTTGGTGATCGAAGAAGACGCATGCATGAAGGAGACGAAGATGGCGAGAGAGAGCGAGTGGTCGGTGGTGACGTGTTTTGGATATGAGACGGTATTGTTTTGGTGGTTCAATGTCTGTCTCGGTGATGTTGTTGGGTTCGAATGGAGCTCGGTCTGGTCTCGGCGGAATTATTCAACCGAGATGGGTATGACTTAGTTGGATCCTCATGGCGGAAGAATTTGTCGAGAATGGGCTGGGCTTCCACAGCTTTGCCACTAACTCCATAAGCGATACGTAGGAGAATTTGCATGACCATTCTTGGACGTGTGAACGACCAGATCAAGGGCGCACTATTTAGAAGCTTCGGCGGGATTTCGAACAGGGGGTGATGCACGGGACACAATTCCTAAGAGATGATCTTTCCTATTTTTGCTAGGTTTCCTAGTTTCTTCAAGAGGAGGTTATAAAATTCTATATATAGAGAAGTCTAGGCACAATTTGGAGATATCTTAGATCTTTGACCACGTTTTATTATCACTACTTTGTTCTAGGGTTTTTCACCATGAACTCTTTTCTCTTTCTTCTTGTGATGAACTCCATGAATATGAGTACCTAAGTATATTATTGGTTATGGAATAGTTGGATTTCACAAAGCATGATTCTTTGATTCAATATATTAGTTTTGTCTCATATTTATCGTTTGCAATTCTCTGAAAATATTGTTTTATGATTGATTGATTGTTTTGTCAAGTTGCAAATTGGTAGAACTTCTAATCACATCTATTGCTAGTTTAGGGTTTATTATACGCAAAAGTGATATTCCTTGGATACAAGTAGCATAATATGATTATAGTTTGTAGTGATATATTCTTATGATCATATGTGAATCGTAACCTTTGTTAAATTGAATTAGTGCGCTTTCCACGTTCAATTGCTTTGATTGGCCTGATTTCATAGAACTTAACGCATCTAGGGAATTAAACTTGATTAGTGCTTTTACACGTTAGGTTGTTCCTTTAGGTAGAATTCATATTCGCATCTTTTAATGTGTTTGTTGATGACATGAGGAGGTTTGCGGATGAGAATTGGGTTCCTCGTGAATCAAGCCATTAGGAGAACAATTGACACTAAGAATTCTATCATGTCGTCAATGATGATTCCACTAAGTTTCACAACTTAGTTTATTTCACCTCAAATAGATTAAAGGGACTTTTCTCTCATAAATTCCAAAAACACACTTCCCCCAAAGATATGTTAATTAAGCTCTAGTTCAATTAAGAACTCACCTCCGTTTGATGTCATTCTAAAAATAGAACAACAAAAGCGATGTTTTTACTAGAAAAATTATTTTCTCGGATTTTTATAAATCTCACATGAAGATTTAAGACAAGTATCATTTGTCAAATGTATTCATCTTTACTTATTCAAGCAAGAACATGAGAGTTATAAGCATAACTTTTGAAGATTATCATGAGATTGGCCACGATGAAAAAATGGTAGAATATAAATACCATGGAAAACAATACATAGAAGATCTATTCATGAAGATCAATTATTGCAATTATCTTCAATGAACAACTTAATTAAATAAATTCCGTAGACGATAATATATAGAAGTAGTTATTGCTGAAAATTTATTACCATATAAATATTAATTACAAAAAAAAAAAATAGTTAAAAAAGAAATGAAGACGGTACTCGATAATGCCTTCAATTATCTTCATTAATGTATTTACTATATGCTACGTATTAAAAACACAATTTGTGATAAAATCTTATTACATATAATTTTTCTAGTACAATATGATTCTTTTTATTTTTGTTTAAATATTTTTCCGCATATAATGTTATTATGGATTTTTTGGTAAACATTTAAAAAAATTTTCTCTCATTTCAAATAATCCACATAAAAACAAATATCGATTTGAAATGTTGTGTATTCTCTAAATCCCAAGAATCGAAGATCGCAATTCTTTTTTATATTATATATAGATAAATTTTCATAGGAGCGTAAAAGTAGAATGTTGTTTCGTAAAAAATCTTACATATCCTTACATTTAGTGATATGTATTACAATAATATATAAGAATATGGGTAAAAATATGCTTCAAAAGTTGTGTGTGCAAACACTATTTGTTAGTTTCATATAGCTATGACCATTAATTTTCTTTTTAGAAAAAATTATAATATATTTGTGCACTTAAAAGGCCCAAATTCAGAGGCATGCCTAGAGCCTCCAGAAAGTGTGAGACGGCCCTGGAAGCGATTATCTGTAACTTCGGTAGAGCACTTGTCATGTGACTGGGGGGGGGTCCTTTGTTTGTTACTGAGTTTAGCAGTACCAGTAGGATTAACCGTTAGTAATAATTGGACAGTTAGTTTATATTACGGTTTTTTTTTGGTCTTCCGGATGGTGCCAAGGTGTTTATGGTATAAATTACAAATGTGTAAGAAGATGTATTTTGGTGCTTCATCGTTTCTTCAATTTCTTTCGAAGTTTTAATCTCAAATTTTACATCAAAGCCGTTTCATTGTTACAATGGGTGGTACCAAAAATCCTCCAGTTAAAGAAGTCTCAGATATTCAAAAAATTATCAACAAAAGTTCGTTAATTTGGAAACGCAGATGGTTAAATTAAGTCAACAATAACTCAATAAGACATCACTTCGCTTAGGAACCAAGAAATCAACGACCAGATGGGCGTTAATCATGTTGGGTTCAGAAAAGTGCGAGATATTTTCATCTCAATCATATTGATGTATTTCGGATGGTAAAGTTGATAAATGGTTTATTAATTGTCAAATCGGTATATGGAAAATCCTATCCGAGGGTGTGTATGTTCGATTTGAAAATCTTATCGATGATAATTACGTTAGTTTATTTAACAAATTGGCTCTAATCACTACCTTAGAGAACTATTTCGAGCAATTTGAAGCCCTTATGTTAAGTAACTAGAAATAACATGTGCCGTAACGACATGACATTCATTTATGTTGTGTACAATGTAACTAAACTATGTTGAACTTGTATCAGTTATTTTTGCTTCCATCCACACGTTTAGATATTATTATGTACTAAAAAAATGAAGCCATAAATACTCTAAAATTGTGTATTTACTGTAATATGCATAACTAAACACGAATACACACAAATTCTTTTTACATAAAACTGGTGTTTAAAATCTACAAACATAAAAGAACTACTAACAATTAGTTTTCAATCAACCTATGGCTTGACTAATGGAACCCTTTTTGTATCATTTGCGGTAAAAATAATAATGTTTGATCATACAACATAGGTTTGTAATTTTAAGAAATGAATGATCGGCATATAAAAATGAAAGATATACTTCTTAATTGTGTTATCTTCTATTGTTGTCCACCCAAAAATTATCATGGGGTAGTAAATGACATTACCTAGCTACCCGATTTTGAATCAAGGATCTTGTGTGGATGATATGTGAATATATGTTGATAACCTGCAATTAAAAATCAAACAGATAGGTGTTCGACATGATTCTTTGTGGATCAAAACTACGGAGGAAGAGCTAAAGACAATAATCAATATACTTAGATTATGGGAGAAAAAGATAAGAAGGTGGAGTATTCTTATCATCGTCCTTTTTAATCATAAAAATTAATAAATTTTTATGATTTTTATGGTTGTTAATAATTACATTTTGGTAAATAAAGTAAAAAGTTAACCTAGTTTAACTTAAAAGATATGAATTTATGATTGTCTGGGATGAGTCTAGGATGGTCGTATCATCAGGTTTATCTCTCAAAATGTTATTTGACCGTCTGTGATTCAAAAACCCCTTATGTTTTGTATTATAGATAATCCTCACTTGACTGACGAGCATTTCATTTTGAGTTTTATTAATGGTCTCAAGGATGAGATGAGAAATTATGTTTTAATGTTTAATTATGATACCCTTTCACGACATTTTTCCTAGCAATGCAGAAGCAGAAATGTAATTTAGAAGCTAAAATTGTGAAGCCATTTAACAAATCTTTTGTTGATTCATATTCCTCTGATAGACCACACTCCACCTCCATTTTTCCTCCTAATCCAATCATTATTGCACCAATTATTTCAACCTCCATTTCATTCACTCCAGAGTATGGAGCTACTACACCTTCAAAGTCTAGCCCGCTAATAAAAAGACTAATTCAAGAGCAAATGAGGTTGATGAGAAAAAAAAGTTATGTTATAATTGTGATGCAGTCATAAACCTGGACATATGTGCAAAGGAAGGCAACAATTATTCATCGTCCAAGTAGAGTAACCAAAATCTTCAGATGTTGAGGTGGTACATGAGATATATGAGGAGGCGGTAGAATCACACGTGGAATCTGAGATAGAAATATCTATATATGCCTTAACTGTAATGCCAGTGGTGACACAATTAAGATTCCCGATGTCATCAAAAAACGTCATATTTTTGTTCTTGTGGATAGTGTGAGCACACAAAGCATCATTAATTATGCTCTAACAAAGACACTTAAATGTAAATTGGACTCATTGCTTACATGCTGGTCACTATGGCCAATGGGAAAGAGCAATTATCCCTGAAATTTGCTTACAACTCTAGTGGACTATGCGAGGGTACAAGTTTAATGAGGATTTGAGACTGTCACCTCTAGAAGGTTGTGATATGGTTCATGATGAAGATTGGTAAAGAAAATTGTATGGTGTAATATTTATCTTTATAAACTGAGTATATCCTTCAAATGTATGTGTACGCGTGTGTGGAGGTGGGGGGTGGGTAGGAAGATTACGTTGAAATGTGCTACTGAGAAGACTTCATTGATGATGATGAGTGGCAGTGCAATGTTATCATCAAGACCATAGGAAAAATACTCGGGGCACCTTCATCTTCTTTGTCTTAATCCGGCAGAAAAAACCAGGCGAGGAAGAACACGACTTTGTGAATAAGCATAACAGGAAATGGAAAAGAGAGAGTTCGAGCTGATGAAAGGAAGTGATGCTCGGTTGTCGTGACTGAGAACAAAGCGAAATTGAGAATGGCAGTTGAGCTCGAATCAGAGGTGGGTTGTGTCCATTAATGGCAATGGTGATAGAGAAGAGAGCTCGAATGGCTTCTACCATTGGCAGAGACAAAAGAAGACGGCTGGGAGTTGTTGTCAATATCGATGGCTCTTGTTGATGGCGGTGAGTGATCGAGCAATAGGACGGGGAGGTTAGGTTGCTGCCATTATCGGCAGTAGAAGATGAGTCGCAGTCTTGCCGGTGAGGATAAACTGATGGAGATGGTCCAGCTATTTGTGTTGTTAAGCAGACGACAATGCTGTTGAAGAAAGACTGAAGAGCTCGTGATTGGCAGAGAAAGAAAAGACTCGGCAAGTGGTTAAATAAAGAAGTCAGAAAAGTAGAAACGTGTGGAGGATTCAGGATGCTGCCAATGACGAGTAAAGAGGAAGCAAGGAGGCGAACTGAACTCGAGGCTTATTTTTGTTTATGGTCGATGATGAATGACACAGTAAAGATGGCTTGGTGACGATGTTGCCATTGCCAACAGTTACGTCTTATGAGACTTGTGACTCTCGTTATCAATCTGTGGTGACTGAAAATGGGTTGCTACAAAGGGTGTGTGATGTTTCAAGAAGGTAACAATGGGAAGGAAGGATGGCTCGACTTTGGGTTTAGATTGAATGTGGTATTACAGGTCGAGTCTTGGCAGGCAGTTAACGAACAGGTTTTGTTGGTTCGAACTGAAGCTCGATGGAGTTTTCTGTAGCTTGCAGAACAGGGACAAGATAGAGAAGAACAAAAGTCAGTTGTCATTGCTGTGATCGGTTATGGAGTTATGGATCCGGACGAGGATACGGAGGAGTTTGATGGCAGTAGGATGAAGATATGAGCTTGGCGAAATGTTAATCGGTTATGCCATGGTTACGGTGGAATCCAGTTGTTGTCGCCATTATTGGCGATCGATGTTGACAATGGTGACGCGAAGAGAATGGAAGCGAGCACAGATGAGTGATGGCGTAATGGTTGGTGATCGGGTTCGAGTTCTTTGTGCGGGGAGTTAATGAAGTCGAGAGAAACAAGGAGCCGAGAAGTGATCGAGTTCTACAGAACCCAGGAAATATTTCTCACGGCGACCATATCCATGAGTTCCTGAGAGAATTTGGGAAGCATAAGAAAAATGCCTTGTCAGTTCCAATGGACTGACAGGCTAATGTTATAACGGGCTGGTTTTCTCCAGTTTGACGTGAGCCCATCTGGTTCTCTTAATTCTTTTTCCGGCCAAGCCTTGGACGTGTGAATTTGGCCGTGGCTTATTTTGGAAATTCTCACTTTGCACGGGGTATGATGCACGGACACTTTCCTATTTTTGCTAGGTTTCCTAGTTTCTTCAAGAGGAGGTTATAAAACTCTATATATAGAGAAGCCTAGGCACAATTTGGGATACCACGTTTTATTATTCTCTTCTCTACTTTATTCTAGGGTTTAGAACCATGAAGTATTTTCTTTTTCTTCTTGTGATGAACTCCTTGAATATGAGTACCTAAGTTTATTATTGGTTATGGAATAGTTGGATTTCACAAAGCATGATTCTTTGATTCAATATATTAGTTTTGTCTCATATTTATCGTGTGCAATTCTCTGAAAATATTGTTTTATGATTGATTGATTGTTTTGTCAAGTTGCAAATTGGTAGAACTTCTAATCACATCTATTGCTAGTTTAGGGTTTATTATACGCAAAAGTGATATTCCTTGGATACAAGTAGCATAATATGATTATGGTTTGTAGTGATATATTCTTATGGTCATATGTGAATCGTAACCTTTGTTAAATTGAATTAGTGCGCTTTCCACGTTCGATTGCTTTGATTGGCCTGATTTCATAGAACTTAATGCATCTAGGGAATTAAACTTGATTAGTGCTTTTACACGTTAGGTTGTTCCTTTAGGTAGAATTCATATTCGCATCTTTTAATGTGTTTGTTGATGACATGAGGAGATTTGCGGGATATACTTGCGATCAAGGTATTCTAGGGTCTTTGATAAAAGTTGAGATTAAATATCAATTCTAGTTATTGTGAAAAGCATGTTAGTGAATGAAAACGAAATCCTTAACCAATATCTCTTTTTATCTTCTATCTTATTTGTTTCCTTTTGTTTATTTGCTTTTATTTAGTTTATTATAATCACACAACCCCGGTGTTATTTATAGGAAACCATAACAATTTGACAACCTAGACCTCTCTGTGGGATCGATCCTTTCTTGCCCTTGCTATATTTATATTTTGAGTAGGAAGAAAGTGTAATATATTTGTGTCGCTTACGACAGCGATCAGCAGTAACAAATTTTTTTATGAAGAGTTCTTATGGTCTTATTGGTCAAATCTTCTTCACTACTATACAAATATTCCCTTCATCAATACCTGAACCAATTTTACAACCCATTCTTATAGGAGTGTGAAGATATTTTAGATGAACCAAAACAATTACCTGAACTTTGAAGTTTGGATCATATTATCCCTCCAAAGCCAAAACCTACAGATTAAAGGTATTACAAGTGCCCATATATCCATAAGGTAGTAGTAGAACAGTTCGTCAAAAAGATGTTAAATTCAGGTATTATTCAATAAAGCTGTAGTCAATTTGCTTCTCCCATTCTTCTAGTAAATAAGAAATGAAAGAAAACCTTTGGAGGATCTGTGTGGACTGTATAAGACTAAATAACATCATTGTTAAGGAAAGATTTCACATTCCCGGAATTGATGAGTTATTTAACGAGTTTCATGGGTCTAAAGTTTTCTTTAGGATTGATCTAAGATCAGGATATCACCATATCAGAGTGCATGAGAAGGATATACACAAGTGACAAGACTGCCTTCAGTAACTATCAAGGCTACTACGAGTTCAAGGTCTTGCGATTTGGACTCACTTGTGCTTCAGCCACTTTTCAAGCCTTGATGAATGAAGTCTTTCAATCACATCTAAAAAATGTATTCTAGTATTCGTTGATGATATTTTGGTACCTACTATGAAGATCATTCGGTGCATCTCCATACCGCCTTCTCATTATTAAGATCGCACAAACTCTTCGCTAAGATGAATAAATATCGTTTTTAGACAGTCTGAATTAGAATACTTGGATATAATTATTAGAGCATTACTTGGTCGAACTCACAAGTGTTGTTATCTCAAGCTTGTTGTCAAATTTAGTTGTCAAAACTATATCTTGATTTCTAGTCTACAATTAGTTAAGTCTCGGTCTAGGATAGTGTAGTTGACAAACGAACCAGTCATTATTTGCGTTCTACCGTTTGAAGGCGAAGATCAACCGAAGATTTTGGAGAACTTAATCAACAAAAGTTAAGTGAAGACTAAACCACCTATTTCTCAAATTATATTCACTTTTCTATCCTTGAGGCGTTTATCGCATAACTAATTAGACTAGCTTGCATAGGCAAGAATTTCGAGTCGAGAACTAATTATTTAGTTTACGAATTTATCGAAATATAATGACAAAGCTTAATGAACATTTGTTCATACTTGATCAACTTCGGTGGAGAACAATTTCTTGTTCGGAACCAAATCTTGATTCAAGTTTATCATTCGAAAATAGCCTGGAACAGTAATATGTGTCGTTGATGTTATTCAGGATCATTTAGAATTGATTTAGAGAAATATAAAACTACTATATTCAGAATGCAAGACAGCGTTGTTGATGGTGGATTTTCGACAAAGGCTAAAATCGTAAAATTATGATATTGCATGTTTCTGACACGACTTCAGAAATGTATGTAAAACTCATATTTTATGATTCTTGAACCATTTCACGATCTATGACCGAGCGAACATCCTCTCAGAGCTATGATGAATACGTTACTCGTAAAGCCTCTCAGCTGAGATTTTCGATACTTCGCATATTTCATCAGCACCTCTATATAGAATCGAAATGATTGGACGACTCCTAGAAATATTGCATGCTAGTATAGAGCGTTAACGTCTTCGGGATGCCATAATGTTCTCTGACTATGTAGAGAGAATGTGTATAGAATCTCTAATGATTGGATGGCTCCTAAACATATTGCATACTACTATGGAGCGCTAACGTCTTCAGGATGTCGTACTGTTCCCTGACTATACACGACAAATATTTAGAACGAGTATGATGCTTCCATCATCTCATACCTCGATTCTCGAATAAACTCGCTCCTAGATGATAGGTGCAGAATACACCGTATTTACTATCTAGAGTTTATGCTTTCTTTGCTACTTTTCTTGTAAATTATGTATCTCATTTTTGCTTTTGAGTGTTATTAGGTGTTTTAGAGTAATTGGAGCAAAAGAAGTGGAATTCGCTTGATTCGAGGATTTATTCTCAATCATCTTGAAGAGAACAAAAATATGAGGCTAGCGGCGAAAGATTGAAGTCAACCGACTGTTTCCGAGGAAGTTACGAGCAAAATCTATGAATAAACTTGTCGGTTCATAAAAGCGACGGTGCAAGAAGAGGCACTCAGATGGTGGCCCTTATACAAGAATGCTGGGTGTCTACAGTAATTCCTGTCATTACAACCCACAAATATCTTATCCACATTATTGTGTCGATCTGAGAAGTTGGAAATAAGAGCAGCGATGGCGGCCGTTTTGAGAAGGTGATGTTGAAGATTAATCTGAGAGGTTGCTAGAGAAAAGATTGCTGTTGAGGATGGAATTAATACTGCTATTAACAAGAAGAGTTGTTCTCAATCTGAGAAGGAAATCATTTCCATGGATTCACCACCAGAATTGAAGGGTTTGGATCGAGTTCGAAAGGGCAAAAGAGAGATCAAGAAGACCTTGTTGATGTTGAAGAACAAGATTTAGAGATTGGGTTTTGAGTAGAATTGCAAAATGAGAGATGAAGATTACATGGAAGATGAAGATGGTGATGAAATTGTTGTAAGAGATGGAAGTGATTTACCAGAGAAGCAACTGATGAAAGGTTGATGAGATTGAATAGGGTTAGATGAGCTTAAACTGCAAGAGAGTTGCAGTTAGTGGAGATGCAGTGAGTACAAGAGTTGGCGATTTTGGTTATTGAGAAGATGGAACCAGGATTTTGAACCTGGGGTTGAAATTAACTGAAATTATGGTAGAAGCTCTGGTGATTGCAGGCATGGAAGTTTAGATGAGCTTGTAGTGCTGTGATGGTCTTGGTATGGCCAGAGTTGTTGTTGGAGAAATCTGATGCCATTGATTGAAGCCAGGAATGAATTGGAGCTGTGCTGTTGCAGGTTGAGGAAAATAGGCTTGAAGATTCCGAGGAGTTGAGCTACTGGTAAAATGGCTGCAGCTATAGGTGGATTGACATGGCAGTGCAATAGCAAGACTCAGTGAACAGGGAAGGTGGTAATGGTCTCAGATTGGAGTGCTTGTGTTGCTGTGGAGGTGCAATCACAGATGGTAGTGATGCTATCTGAGGTTAAGCTGGTACAGTTGGAGTTACAGGTTTGATGGGTTGAGCAACAACTGAATTTGAGGTTGTACTTGTGATAAAATGTGAGGCTTGTAGTTCAGGGTTGGCTGAGTTGTCATGAGGACTTGAATGAAGCTACATAGGCTGAACTGCAATGGGAATTGATAGTTGAAGCTGGTGTTGCTGGGTCTGTGTTGGAGCTCAAGGCAGGGAATGGATTGTTTGCAACAATTAGTTTTAGAAGTGCACGATGGTGATTGAACTATAAGCAGGTGAAACTATGGCTTGAGGTAATGATGGTATTTTTGTTTATTGCAAGCACCTGTTGCAGTGGTGCAACTAAATATGCACAGAAAACTGGAATGGGTCATGTGGTATTATTGAGCTCAAAGAGGAGTGAGTACGATCTTTGAGCAACACAATGGCAGGGCTGAGACATTGAGCTTTTGCTTTGAAGGATTAGAAGTTGGTGATTGCAATGGAACTGTGGGGTTTTTTGTCAGGGATACTTGCAGTGGTGGTTGAGTGCAGGCAGGTTGCAGTTTTGGGAGCAGCTCTGGTTGTGTGGCAACTGATACATTGAGCATGGAATAATTGTGACTGGTAGAATCAGGCAATGAGCTCAGGCATTGGAGGAATGGAGCTTAGATGATTAGTTGTTGTGTATGCTCACTGGGGTGAATGTGGCATTGAACTGAGATGGCTGGGATGCTTTTGGTGGTTTCTGGTATTTTATGAATTACTGTACGGCTCAGGCTAGTAATACCTCTGGTGGTTTGATGAAGCCTGGTGGTAAACTGACTCGGGGAATGCGGCTACAGAGAAGGACCACAGCTGGGAATGAAGATTACAGGGCAGGATGCTGATTTGCAGTGTAGCCATTATGACAATGATGGTGCATCAGTGGCTTGGCCTGGCAAATGGCCTGCAAAATGGCTTTGGCCAAAACCAGTCAGGCTGAGTTAGACTCTGACTCAACTCACTCAGCCTCTGATCCACACAACTCGGTTTGACTTGAGTTGACTCGACCGATTCGTCTTGACCTGGTTGACTCGCCCGAGTTGACCCGTTGACGTGGACGGGCGGACTTTGCCGGTCACCGGAACCGATTTCCGACCACTTCTCCGGCCGATTTCCGACCATAATATCAGTTTTCCGGCGACGATTTTTGGACATATTTTCTACATGGGTTTCTCTCTCTCGTGGGCTTGGTGGATTTTCATCTAATGGACTTTGAAGGCTTGACCTAATTTTGGAAGGGAGGAAAGGCTATAAAAAGAGGAATTCTACAACTTTTGGAAATCATCTCATATCTTATTCTTGGAACTTTGGAGAGCGGTTTTTGGTTACACAACTAGGGTTTGCTTTTGTTCATCTTCTTCTTTAATTCAACCTATATTTTGTGATGAACTCCATAGCTATGAGTAGCTAAATTCTCTATTATTGGTTAAGGATGTAGTCCGATTTCTAAAACTTGTGTTTGCTTTATGTATTAGTTTTCTCTCTTGTTTATCGTTCAATTCTCTGCGGTTTTTATGATCACATGATTGAAGTATTGTGATAGGATTATGGTGTTTGATTAGTTAAGTGGCCAATTAATTGAACTTGCATCTTAGTCCATAGCTATTTTAGGGTTTTTCATCAAGCGATAACCTTGAATACAAGTAGCATGATATGTTTACGGTTTGTAGTGATACACTCTCGTAATCATATGTAGAGTTTGACCATTGTCCGAATTGTTTTGCGCAACGCATGACAATTGCATTGATTAGCTTATTTCTGAAACTTAATTCTCATAGGAATTGAACTTGATTAGCGCAAGGCGTTAGGTTATTCTTTAGGTAGAATTCACATACGCAGCCCTAATGTGTGTGTTGATGAACTTGAGAAATTAATAGATTATCTTGCTTTCTTGATTCTCTAGGCTTTTGATAACACAAGAGATTAAATCGTAATTCTAATCATATATGCAAGCACATGTCTAAGATTGAAGATGAATTCCTTGACCAATATCTCTCTCCATTGATTACTTTCTACAATCTACTTTGCTTTTAATTTGTTTTTATTGTTTAAATAGAAATAAGAAATCCCCCCAATTGGTTACTTTAAGAAATTGATTACGAAATAACTACAATCGCCTCTCTGTGGATACGAACTCTTTCTTATCACATACTTTAGGAAAGTGAAATTATTTTTGACGCATACGACAGCGATCACTAGACATATTACATGCTAGTATAGAGCAATTCATAGATTAACTCTAGCGTGACATTCATCAACTGAATTCCTAGAAAATAATCTATTTTATCTCATTACTCCGTTCCATGGCTGATCCTCAGCTGGATTCCATGGATTATTAATAGATAATCATTCTATCTCATTACTCTGTTTCATGGATGATTCTCAGCTGAATTCCATGGATTAGTAATAGATACTCAATTTATTTTATTACTCCGTTTCATGGCTGATTCCCAGCTGAATTCCATGAATTAATAATAAATATTTACTTATCGGGCATCTGGGCCACCACCGAGTAAGCGCCGAGAAAATAGCGTGAGTGTACTTAGCAATAATGCAGGAACGAGCACCCGAGCGCACGAACAAACAATCAAAATATGGACAAACAAGGAAACCTATGCAAAATAGGGAAGAAAAATAATATTAATCAAATAATAAAGAGGCGCCAAGGGGGACCAGGCCCACCGGCCGGCGTGGCCGGTCCCATGCCTCTTCCTTTTATTTTACCTTATTTTATTATTTTTCCTAATCTCATGAAAACTCCTTCATTTGAGCAAATTCCCTCGTTTGAGAAAAACTCTCAGTTTCTCCATATTTCGTTCACAGGATGAAAAATAATTAAAAATAGGGAAAGGTGTCACGGGATCGGGCCTACTAGCCGGTCGGCCATGCCCTAGCCGTGGCCGGTCCCACACCTTATGATTCCTTATTTTATTATTATTATTATTATTATTATTATTTCCTTCATCTCATGAAACTCCTCCGTTGAGCAAAAACCCTGGTTTTTCCATATTTTCTCAAATATTGCTCAAACTGTCAAAAGCCAAAAAGTCAAATGGTCACAATCAAGAGTTTCAGACAAGATCAAACTCTTCTGAAAATCCAAAATATTGCTCGAACGTGCATCAGAAAATATCAAAATTCTCATAATTGAGACACGGACAATATGGTGACACGGGCAAGACACCTTGACCGACCAAGGTCGGCCCTTAGGCTTGCAAAAGCCAGTCCCACCTCCTATTAATGATTTTGACCTAATTAATCTTCTACAGTTCATATTGGGTTCAAACTCTTTCCAACCAACTTGGAACATGTTCAATCGACCACCAGCTGGTCCCACGACCACTAAGGGCCGGTTTCATACCCCTTGGTCGGTCCCTCATCTCTCCATAATAAGGTTTTAGTGCCTAATGCTCATACGAGCACTATTTCAATATATGATTAAACCAGCTGTTTTGGGGTAAAAACTGATTCTGTTGGGAATGGTAAATTTGGGTGTCCCGCCGAGAAACGAATCTAAACCCTAAACAAATGCACTGCATGGGAGTACTTTAGATTCGAGAGATCAATCTGTACAATTCTGGCCTAAAGCAAGAAATGGTCGTTCCAGACTTGCTTCGGTCACAAAGTGAAGGAAAAGGGTTTATCCTAGGGAGGGAAGCGAAGAAGGTGCTGAGATCAAAATATTTAATTTTGAGGGTGTGGGTGTTTTATGACTTGTATCAGAATTTGGAACTGGCTTGCGGAATGTAAGCTATCAGTTCTTGGTGTTTTTCTGGATACTTGTTGTTAACCAAAACTTTGTTGTTGGTCGAAATAGGTTGAAAACCTATTTATACAAGTCATTGAGCACTCTTGATCTCGTAGGAAGTCGAGACAGTTAAGTAGTGGAGAAGTGGGGTTGTGTAGAAACGGTTAGGCCTGTCAATGGAAGAATATCCGTCGGATATTTAGAAATCCGATATCCGACAGGTTAAGCACTACCGGATATTCGATATCCGATAATATCCTATAGGATATCAAAATCAGATATCGATTCCGATAGGCTAAGCTGTCGGATATTCGATAAATATTTGATAATATCCGGTTATACCAAAAAAGCTTAAAAACCCTTGTAAAACATTTTCATAATCGACACTTATCGGATATTTATCCGACAATATCCGATACTAGACTCGAAATTAGGATAAATTACAAATAAGTTCCTATACTATCGGATATCGGATATTAACATTTCGGATGGGGTCTAATCCGTTTCCGATATGTTAAGGAAGAAATATCCGATAAAATATCCGATCCGATATCCGATACAACGAATAAAATCCTATAGGATCTCGAATATTCGGAAACGGATTTCGGATATCGGACAAATATTGACAGGACTAGAAACGGTTCACCATCACATTCCCATTGTGAGGGGAAACTGGTCAGCCTTACACCCATTATTCTCTTACTGCTATTTAACCGTCCGCGCTTTCCTGACACTTTCTTGTAATGGGCGCATTGCACGCCGCACGTTGTAAACCGCCAGACCAATACACTGATGAGTATCCCCCAGTTTGTGAACTGTTTGATGTCTCGAGTGTTCCATGGAAAAATGTGCAACAAGTTGTTGAGTGGGTCTAATGTGCAAGACCTAGTTATTCTGACCAATCGCACGCAAGTTAGTCGGCATAATGGCATAGTGGCGCCTGCCAGTGGCTAAGTGGCGAGGTGGCGCCTGCCAATGGCGTAGTGGCAAGGTGGCAAAGTGGCGCCTGCCAATGGCATAGCGGCAAAGTGGCATAGTGGCGTAGTGGCGCCTACTATATCTTGGCATATTGGTGTTAGATCCAAATATGGCTCAATGATATTAGCTCTAGTTGTCACATCGAACTTAATTCCTAGGTGATGTTATTTGGCATGGGACGACATAGCGGTCTTAACCAAATTAGGATTTGGCATGTCAAAGCCCTAATTAGTGTGTGCGACTATGTTGACGCGACGACCACTAGGTATTGGCGCGGTTTGGCATCATTCTAAATGCGTGTGGCGCATTTAGAACGACCTGATTGGTCGATGGAAAGGGGGCCGACAAGAAGCATGGGGCCGACCTTATTCTAAATGCGTGTGGCGCATTTACAGCGACCTGATTGGTCAATGGAAAGAGGGCCAGAAAGCAGCATGGGGCCGGCGTCTTTCTAAATGCGTGTGGCGTATTTAGAGCGACCTGATTGGTCGATGGAAAAGGGTCCGGCAAGCAACATGGGGTCGGCCTCATTCTAAATGCGTGTGGCGCATTTAGAGCGACCTGATTGGTCGATGGAAAGGGGGCGGCAAGCAGCATGGGGCCGGCCTCATTCTAAATGTGTGTGGCGCATTTAGAGTGACCTGATTGGTCGATGGAAAGGGGGCCGGCAAGCAACATGGGTCCGGCCTCATTCTAAATGCGTGTGGCGCATTTAGAGCGACCTGATTGGTCGATGGGAGAAGGGGTCGGAAAGAGAAACATGGAGCGTGGCCAACGGCCACAGGCGGCGCCTATTGGAGCGGATTGGACGGCTATGTGGCGTGGCCGCGCCTAATTTGTCATTGCTCTTATTTGCCACAATTCCTCTTTTGTTTCTTATTTTCTGGTAGGACTTTTCTCCTACTAGCTCCATGGCGGATCAGTTTCTTAGTTTACCTAGGTTTGGCCTCGGCCAATAGGGTTGAGATATTTGCACAAGGCGCAAAAGACCTAATTTTTGCAAATAGGTAAAATTAGGTTAGAAAATTGAATTTCGTGAGCAGACACAAAATTAAACAGTTTTCGATAAACTATTTGTGCGTTGGCACAAGAAATCTCTTTATCAGAGAGCGGTACAACTTGCGTGTTCCTGAGTATTTTCATGCAGATCTTAATACTGACACTTCGGGAAATTCATGCTACTCCGCTGCGAGTGAATAGTAATCGTCATGTCATACCAATATTAAGAGTTCAGCTGGGGAACATAGCATAGGAAAATACTCAACCGGCTGTACATTAGTGAATAATGCAAGCGGAAGTTTAATAAAATTTATAGAATATTTGGGATTGTTGCTACATGCACCATTCTGGATAAATTTTATATACATATACTGAATTGCTCAATACATATGTAAGTAAAGATGCTTGGGCACTCATCACTCTTAAATGGCTCGGCTTCTTTGCAGAACGACGGCGCATTTAATACAGAGTTTTACAATCTTAGCCCTGAACTAAAAACCACCATCAACATTAAGTCCCCTGCTTAGCACGTAACAGTGACATTGTTGCGGGGTAAGCACTAGATGGAGACAGTCAAGATTAAAATTGAAAAGATAGAGCAGGTAGATATACATATTACCAGAAAAATTATAATCATCCTTCAGCAACGGGACCGCGCGGCCAGTGGTCTTCGTAGTAGCGTGTTGCTAGCTCGACTATGGAGCATGAGTGCTATGGGCCCAGCCATCTATTCCCGTTAATGGAGCAAGAAGAAATCTTTCTTCTGGAAACTTTGTTCGTATAAAAAGGGGTATCAACCCTTTTCCATTTTTGTTGCTCGTCTGGCTCCATTCTTTCGTCTGCGGCAGCCGGCTCCTCTTCGTCACTATCAGCAACTCCATCACGAGCGTGCCAGTCATCGACAACAAGGTAAGTACATCTTGTTCTCGTATTTTAGCTGTGAGTGTAATATCCATGAGTAGTTGATCAAACTTGGATATTTAGCTCGGTATGAATGACGTTCTTTGTTAGCAGCGGCAGAGCGAGCAGCAATGGCAACAAAGCAATCTCCAATAGTTATAATCAGCAGCAAGGCGAGCCAGGAGAACTCAAGGTAGGTGCTCTTTTCTCTTTTGGGCATGTAGCCAACAGTACCATCGATCTTCTCCAGAATGTGTAATAAGTTTCTGTCTCCATAAGTACGAGTATCTAACCTCTCCAGTGGGTTTCAAAATTTACCCAAACTCCACTGCGCTCCTGGGATGGATGGATGAAATATATGTTCGGCAATGATCATGTCAGGGATAATCTTGGAGAGTATATTTGCGTTGTTGATCCGTCCTTGACTTTAAGTTATTTGGTGTCTGCAATGCTGAGCCAGTGTCTGGAAGGCTTATTCTTGCCTTTATGATTGCGATGATGATATGTTGTGGATGCTTGTATGGTCGAAATCTTCCGGAGCCGTTGGGTGAAGTAGACGAGCTGAGAGGCCTTTCGTTGCCGACGTGGTGCTATCAAGTCCTCAAGAACTTCATTCCAAGCGACATCCTTTGAACCATCTTCTGCATCTTGGACTATTGTATCGAATGGGATGCGATGAGAAGTCCCCAATTACACTTCTGTCTGGTCATAGATCCGATGGCGTGGCCGGATATGTGAATATCTCTGCGGCGTCCTTTTGGGAGTCTTTGATGCACGTGTACGGCTTCATGCTGAGAAATTCCTGCGGCTCATAAAGCTTCAACAGTGACGATGTTGACATCAGAAATAACCTGATTGAGGGAAGTGAAGGCATCCCATGCTGGTAGTCCCCATGTGTAATTATCTTGAGCCTATTTTCTCGTGGAAGATGTGCTTCTACTACATTCGCTGGTAAGGTGGTGACTGCGTTTAAACTTCTAAACCTGAAGGAGGCTTCAGTCCCCCAAGTGTAGCCTACTTTGATTGTATCACCTTGAATCCACGCCTATGTGATTTGATACAAGCTTATTGTACTCTCCTGGATGCGATGTTGGGATGCTTGGAACATCACATGGACGAAATATACTGGATAACGAAGCGGTAGAAGTGAGAGAGTTATGTTGTTAATCGTGGGTCCCCCTGTTTCTTTAAAAAATGTTTCAGTTGTGTCTATGGAGTTATCTCATGAATCTTTGATTGTTTTCGGGGATGGACTGCGATGAGCAGCCCCCAGTCGCACTTCTCTTTAGTTACTGAAGTTATTTTCTCTGAGTAGGCTTGGGATCCGTCGCGGCCTCGTAAAGTGTTGCATGTGCCTTCCAGACAGAGAGGTGATGATATCCTTACGCTACACCTTTGAAGAGTAGATGACCTTGTCGTGGCTATGACTTTTTGGTTGATCGTGTCTTCCGAGCTTTGACAGTGAAGGGATTCCGTGTAGAGCCTCAGTCCCCAAGTGTGGTTTACATGTTTCTATCTTGTATGGCCGGTGGGTTGACCATGATAAAGATATCACCATCTTGCATCCGCACTGGTGACTCTATTACTTCTTCCATGTGAAACTAAAATATGGAGAAGTATGGATTACCTTTGCAGTGGTTGTTGCTATGGTGAAGCTCTGGCTGGTATCAACAAACGAGCAGCAAAGGTTCTTGGCAGCAGCTGCGATCGGAAGAGACTACATTGTCGTGGGAACAAAATAGGTTGGCTGGAATTGCATGGGCGTCCATGGAAGCAAAGGGATTGACTGGATGTGTAAGCGAGTAAAACTGTCCACGACCACGAGCTTTGGCGGGATGGGACAAAAAGTTGCCACAAATACGAACCTTGGATGGCTGCGATCACGATCCTTGACAGGGAGGAGTGTGGCGGGTACGGCACGATCCTTGGAAGGAAGGAGTGGCGGCTACGGCACGATCCTTGGCAGGAAGGAGTGGCGGCTACGTGCACGAACCTTGGCAAGAAGGAGTGGCGGCTACGGCACGATCCTTAGCAGGAAGGAGTGGCGGCTACGTGCACGAACCTTGGCAGGAAGGAGTGGCGGCTACGTCACGATCCTTGGAAGGAGGGAGTGGCGGCTACGGGCACGAACCTTGGCAAGAAGGAGTAGCGGCTACGGCACGATCCTTGGCGGGAGGGAGTGGTGTCTACGGCACGATCCTTGGCAGGAGGTAGTGGCGGCTACGACACGATCCTTCCGGATGGAGTGGCGTGGCGGCCACGGACTCTAGTAACACGCAAGGATTTGCTCGGACATTATGGCCCAAAAGAAGGATTCCTCCTTTTAATATAACTCATGTCCGTGAGGTTATTTCTTCTTATCCTTCTCTTTTCTTATTTCGGCGAAGTAGCTCTTCCATGATTCTCTGCGTGCGGCAGCTTGCCTATTGTTGCTTGCCTGCGACCTTGGTGTATTGACTTGATGAAAATTTCAGATTCGTGTCTTCTTGCCAAAACGGCCGCAAAATCTTCGTACGATATCAGAATGAGGCGATTGACCTCTCATTCTTTTGCTAAGAGGAAAATATAACTTTTGCAAAAAGAATTTATTCATTCGGAGTCTGTTTGGTGGGTGAAAAGCACCTGACACTGAGAATTCAGAACTTTCCATGAAGAATTATGTAGGTTTTCAGTTGTCACGTAGTCGAGAGTTTCGGCTTCTATTTATAGCTCATTCATAGGATTGATGCGCCCTTTTAGTATGTTGTAGAAGACTTCCATACGAATCGTTTGGTATATGTATCACTCCAAGAATCTTCACAAATTAGCACCAGTTTCAATTCTTCCGGAGGGCAGTGTAAAAACGTTTCTGACGGAGTTCTTGCAAAACGACCCGTAACCTTTCTAAACCACATGCCCATGTACGTGGGTGACGCTAATGATGAGGTGTATCTCTTTGTGAGTTATATGTTGATGTGTTAGTACCAGCAGTATACTTGGAAATCGAGGGATTCAATTCTGGATCTCTTGACGTAGTCATCGAGATGCCTGTTATTTTGCCGGAACATCCCGGTGTAGGTTCTTCCGGTAGGCAATTTGGCGAACTCTTCAGCATTACCCGCTTCCCTGGGCAAAGGAAATATGGGAAACATGGATCCTTTTGGTGCAGAAACTTCTCGAATCTTCCTCTGCGAGAAGTTATCTCGGCTGCGAATTCTTTCCTGACATGATGGTGCTGGCACCGTTATCTTCTTGAGGCTGCTCTCTTGACGTGTCGGCTCCAGTAGATCTGAACATGTCCCGGGCTTGCTCTTACTTGGGTCGGCATAATAGGCGAACCCCTATGAATGATTTGAAGATGTGTTAAGCCTCCTTTATTATTGTAAATGTACGAATTCCCAGAATTGCGCCATGGTCTGAGTTTGATCTTGACTGAAATTCTTGATTTTGCTCGAATGAGCAAGTAGCATTTTGCTCGTTTGATCAAGATTTTGAGAATATTAAAATAATAATATTTTAATATATTTTTCATGAGTAACCTAGTTGGTCATGTGACCATTTGAATTTTTGGCTTTTTCATGGTTTGAGCAATATTTGAGAAAATATGGAAAAACCAGGGTTTTTGATCAAACCAGGGTTCATGAGATGGGGGAAATAATAATTATGAAAACAAGGGATTGCAAGGTATGGGACCGGCCACGTCTAGGGCATGGTCGGCCGGCTAGGTAGGCCGACCCTGTGACACCTTTCCCTATTTTTATTATTTTTCATCATTTTAGGAAAATATGGAAAAACCGTGAGTTTTGCTCAAACAAGGAAAGTTGATGGAATGAAGGAGTTTCATGAAATCATGAAAATAATAAAACAAGAAAAAATAAAGGGAGAGGCCTGGGACCGGCCACGGTGGCATGACCGGCCGGCCGGTGGACCCGGTCCCTAGGCGTCTCTTATTATTATTTTCTCTCTCCTATTTTGTGTAGGATTCCTCATTTGTCCATATTTTTGAATGCTCGTTCGTGCATTTGGGTGCTCGTTCGTGCATCATCGTTGAGTACACTTGCACCATTTTCTTGGGGCTTACTCGGTGATAGTCCAGATGCCCGGTTGTTGAGTATTTATTACTAATTCATGAAATTCAGCGGAGAATGACTCATGAAACTGAGTAATAAAAATGAATTGAGTATCTATTACTAATCCACGGGAATTCAGGGAACGGAGTAATGAGATATAATAGATTATTTTCTAGGAATTTAGTGGATAAATGTCACGACAGAATTAATCTATTTGCAGAATCGATATATGAGATAGTTGAAGCATCATACTCGATCTGAAGGTGCATAGTCAGGGAACAACGAGCACTTGACGTCCTGAAGGCGTTAAGCTCTCTAACAAACAATTATGTTTAAAGAACCACCTGATTCTATACACAGTCTCTCTACATAGTCAGGGAACAACGAGCACGTGACGTCCTAAAGGCGTTAAGTCTTCTAACAAACAATTATGTCTAGAGGACCTCCTAATCATTATTCTATGTAGATGTGGGTCTCTCTATGTAGTCAGGGAACAACGAGCAACGTGACGTCCTAAAGGCGTTAAGCTCTCTAACAAACAAATATGTCTAGAGAACCGCCCAATCATTTGATCTACATAGAGGTCATGATGAAATGTGCAGCATCGAATGCTCAGTCGGGGAGGACTTTCGATAAACATATCCATAATGGCTCTGAGAGGAACACTCACTCAGTCATAGATCGTGAAACGGTTCACGGACCGTAAAATATGAATTGTCACATGCGTTCCTGAAGCCGGGTCAGAAACATGCAATATCTTGATTTTACGATTTTGACCTTTGTCGAAAATCCACCATCAACAAAAGTATATCAATGAGTTAATATCTCTATCTCTTCAATTCAATCTGCAATCAGCAAATAGGAATTTGTGAGCCCGATTGAATATAAGAGATATAACTTGAATGGTACCAAAGACCAATGTTCAAGGATCAATCAATCTCAATCAACAACCAAAGGTTGGATTTCCCAATTGATCGATTCAACGCACAACCTGTGATATTTCAATTATATAACAAAATATAATGCGGAAAAGAAATAACACAGACACCAGAAGTTTTGTTAACGAGGAAACCGCAAATGCGAGAAAAACCCGGGACCTAGTCAGATTTGAACACCACTTTGTATTAAGCCGCTACGGACACTATCCTACTACCAATGAACTTGGACTGGGACTGTAGTTGAACCCTTATCAATCTCACACTGATTCAAGGTACAGTTGCACTCCTTACGTTTATGATCCCAGCAGGATACTACGCACTTGATTCCCTTAGCTGATCTCACCCACAACCAAGAGTTTCTACAAACCAAAGTCGAAGACTTGATAAACAAATCTGTCTCACACAGAAAAGTCTATAGATTGAATAAATTTGTCTCCCACAGAAATACCCAAGAGTTTTTGTTCTGTATTTTGATAAATCAAAGTGAACAGGAACCAATTGATAACCCGGAATTACATTCCCGAAGAACAACCTAGTATTATCAATCACCTCACAATAATCTTAATCGTATGGAATCGAAACAAGATATTTTGGAATAACAAATGATGTGACGAAGATTTTTGTGATTACTTTTTATCTTGCTGACATCACCCACTTCAGCCAACTCTTGCTTGAAGCGTCGGGTTAACTGTTTGATGCTTTCCCCCTTTAGAATATTGAGAAGGAATAATGAATGGCATCCCTTATGATTATATCTATTGTATTTATACTGTGAGCAGAATTTATCAATCAGCTTGCGGTAAGTCCCGATCGACTATGCCCGGAGCCTTTTGAACCATGTAATTGCTCCGTCGGTCAATGATTGCGGAAACATCTTTCACATCAGTTCATCACTTTACTGCCATAGGGTCATTGCTACTTCTGAAAACGCGGGTGAAAAAGTGGGGGTACAACAACCTCACCCAATATTTCGCTTAACAATCTGTATGGACTAACTCCAATATACTTTCAAGAGAATCAACTAGACAGTCAGACTTAATCTTAAGAAAAGTATATCAAAGAGTTATATCTCAATTTCTCGATTCAATACTTACTCAAGCAAATAGCAATCTGCGAGTCTAATTGAATACAAGAGAAATTAAATTGAATGGTACCAAAGACCAATGTTCAAGTATAAGGACTTTCTCCTAGGATATGTGTTGTAGTTAGCATGGCATGAAGATTCTGTGGAATTGGCCTTCCTTGATGAGAAAAGTTCATCCTATGATTGTACTCAATTGCAAATTGACCAAATTTAAAACATATCTGACAAGTTGGTATTATAGGTCCATAATAGTTGGAACCAGTTGAAGTTGATCAATTTGCTTGAGATGTGGGAGGTGTGTTAGATGGACCAACAACAAAAGGATTAGTAGCAACAGTTCTTGTAGGAAATGAGGATGCAGATGAAACATGATGAAATGAGTGTTATGGTTGATATTGTGGTCCGAATGAGTATGATGATGAAGTTCGAAATCTATAAGATGAATTGAAAGAACTAGGTTTTGCAGAAGGATGAAAGAAAGGTCTATCGTTGTATCTAAAAACAGTAAATACTTTAGTTTCATCAGAATGAAGAGTAGATTTAGATCTTTCGGTCAAGAAAATTTCCTCACTCAGCAAAAGATTATGTATTTCTCCTAAAGTTATTGGTGCATTTCATTCCCATTAATAGGAGATCCGACAACAAAAAGAGAATCTGAAATCTTCTTGATTTCATTAAAAAAATGAAAGAACATGGGAATTACCTTATTTGATTGATGAAAGTTTTGTGCATAATTGATGCAGACGAGCACGCCATAGCCTATTTGGAGGCAAAAGACCCGACTGCTGTGAAACAACCCAGTGGGTGTCTATTTTGATGGGAAACGTCCCAATAATCATGACAATGGGTCTATGACCGCCTTGGTCTTCGAAATTTAGCAATATTCCATTGTCTGGGGCATCTAAAACCCGTTTTTGCCGTTTTAGGAAAGTTTCGTTTTGCTAATAACTTCTTCGTTAGTAGTCTGTTTGAGTCGCCATTTGTGGCCCGTAGTTTCTTTTGATAAGCACTTTCATTATTTATGAAAATCTCAAATTTGTCAAAAATAGCAATTTCAAGTTTGAGTCGATTTTGGATTGTTTTCATCCTCTCTTGTTGCACAAGTTAGGTTTTTTTTTGTTTTTCTTAAGTCTATTTAAGAGTCTTCTAATTATTATTTTAGACAATTAATTTATTAATAAAATTTATTTTTATTGAAATTGTCAAGTTTGATTCTGATTCTTATTTATAGTCAGGAAACAAAGGTCTAAATAATTATCTCTATTCATAATCGTTATTCCTAGGAACAATTCGAGGTCTGAACAAACTATTTTTTTTTTCTTGTTAATAATATCCACTTCACTAGTAATTGAATGATATTAGTAGCAGATGTAGCCGCAAACTTTTCTTCAATAGCTTTCCACAAATCAAAAGATATTTCTGGACCAGCAACATAAAAGGTCACACTTTCAGAGATTGAAGATTGAATCCACATGATAAGAGTTTGATCTTCCTCATTCCATCGAATCCACTCAGGATTGATAGTTTCTTCAGGATTTGCGTTTCTTGGTGCGTAAACAAACTTGTTTGGACAAGGTTTAGTTCCATCTATGTAACCAAAAACATTGTATCATTTGAACAAAGGAAAAAGAAGACATTTCCAGGTGAGAAAGTTATGATCTTGAAGTTTTGAAGGAACAATATTAGCTATAGTGTTTAGAGGAACTACGGTTATGGTAAATTCCATATCTAATTTCTAAACAAAAATCAAGAAAATTTGCGGGTTTAATAGCGGAAGCAAGAAAGGTGATCAAGCCCAAATCGGCTCTGATACAATAGAGAAAGGTTGAGGAAAGAGAAAGAACACTTTTAATAATCGTAAGGAAAGAATGATACAACTTATATATATGTCATAGTTACAGGAGGTGATGCCGACATTTACAAATAGCAGGAAACGAAAATAGAAGACCGCACAGTCTGTTACAGTTAACAGAAGAACGCGAAATTTGGGGATATAAAAAGGAATTGGGGGATATTGATTACTTCTCCCAACCCATGGTGTGTGTTAAAGGGTGTTTTTTGGGTATGAAAATACTAAAATACCCTTTGGTTAATTAAAAAACATTATGAAAAGACCATACTACCCTTTCCCCTAAAACTTAAAATCTAAAAACCAAATTCATTTATCCCCCATTCTCCACAAATCAGTTCCGGCACTCTTAGGGTTAGGTTTTGAAAAAAAAAATTTCACCGTTCTTCATCCGTTCTTCGTCGATTCAAAAAAAAATTCGTCGATTAACCTACCCGAATCATAAACAATGCCTCCACGAAAGAAAGCAAATGCCCAATCGAACTCAAAATCGATTGCTCAACAAAAACAGAAACAAAGAATTGCTAAGCTTGCTCAAGAGCAAGAAGACGAAGAAGCAACGTTCTCTGACGATCAACCCCTTGCAAGCATGGCTTCTGTGAGAAGGTAGGTGATTTTGAACTAGTTTATGAGTGTTTAAATCGATTTATAGCAATGGGTTTAGGTTAGAATCGCGAACCCTAACTCAAACAGTTGATTTTCATAGCGTACCGGCACTGAAATTTGTATGAACACAGTACCGGTTTTGTGTTCCGGCATTCAATCTAGGATAAATACAGTACCGGTTTCCAACCCCAGATTCACCAGAAAATGAATTTTCTCTACCGGCATTCAATCTAGGATGAATACAGTGCCGGTTTTTAGTACCGGCAGTCTTTGATAATAATTCGTGTATGCCGGTAGTGGACTTAAAACATACAGGAGAGTTTATGAATTTGTCACCAGTACCGGCATAGATTTTTGATTGCATTGTATGCCGATTTTGGGTACCGGCATTCTTTTGTAATAATTCGAGCATGTCAGTAGTAGACTTAAAACATACAGGAAAATTGTCACCAATACCGACATAGATTTTAGGTTGCTTTGTATGCCGGTACCGATAGTCAATGTGTACTGCCGGAATATTGTACCGGCGTGGTTTATTTTAAGGTAGTCAATGCCGGTACTAAAAATGAAGGTGAGTTGTCTTATATTCATTGCTTTTCGTGTGCTTACGATATAGATCAAAAGCCAAGGAAGCTAACAAAAGAAAAACTAAAGATGATGTCACTAAGAGAAGAAGGAAGGACGGTCTTGATACTCCTCAGTCTCTGCCTCCTCGAGGGAAAGATGAAGGTCGTAAGATGCGTTTGGGGGCTGATACAAGAGGGATAATTTGGGAGAGTGGTGGTGACCGTAGTCGACTTGCAAACCGTGAGCACGATGATCAAGATGAGCAAGATGAAGAAGAAAGTCAATTAGCAAGCCAAAGCGACGTTGGTGGGCCAAGTGAACAACCAACACAAGGCAATGGCAATAAGGGCAACGTCAAAGTGAAAGTTAAAGGTTCTCACCTTCCTCATATTAATGACATGATACCTGACCTTGAACGTGGCAAAATTTGGGGTGAAGCTTCGGAACCAAAAACAATATTTGGATACAAGCACTCGTGGGCTCGTACTATCTATCAAACCTATGTAAGCATTTTCTATCTTGTACATATGTATTGTTGTGTATTTAAGTAAAATCTCTTAATTGTATTGTATTTAATTGTAGGATCATAAGAAGGCTGTGCGTGTTTGCCGAAACCAAGCCGCGGATTGTTGGAAATTGTCCGACGAATGTGAAGAGGTCCAACAAATAGTAAAGGATACTGGTCTATATGCTTTGGTTGAAAATTATGTGAAGCCTGATTCTGTTATTGTCAATTGCTTCGTCGAAAGGTATCATGGTGAAACCGATACCATGAACTTCCCTTTTGGAGAGATGACCTTCATCCCTGAAGATGCTCAGAACATTCTAGGCTTGAATGTTATCGAAAAATCAATTGCAGAAGGATTTGAGTCTCTGGACCTAGAATGGTTGAAGTTGCACGGTCTGACTAACAAGCTGTTTGGTTGGGACTACAAAACTTCTGTGGTGAGCTTTTATGAATCCACGTTTGGTAATACAAAGACAATCAAGTTGACGCTGCTTAAGAAGAATTTTGAAAACACAAAGAAAAGAAGTTTGGAGGATGGATGGGACCCTAAAAAAATTCGTTATACTGCCACTGCATACCTGTTATACATCTTGGGCACTAGGGTATTCCATGACACAAATGGAAACAGGGTTAGTGCGAACTACCTTCAGTACTTGGATCCGTTGGAAGATGTCTATAATTATTCTTGGGGCACCGCGGTAATGGCACATTTGATGACGGAGATGAAAAGGGCCTCTAAGGCTAAAACCAACCAATTTGTCGGGAATTTCACTCTACTGCAGGTAATTTTGTTTTTAAACTTATGTTATTATGTATATTGTTCACATGTACCCTTATTGTGAACTTAGAAACAAAACTTATTGCTTCACATTGGAATAGGTGTGGGCTTATGAACACTTCCCAACCTTGTTCAAGGTCTACCCCTCCTTGAAGATCATAGACCTTCCAGAACCCGATACACCTATAGCTAAGAGATACGAGTTCAACAATACTCTGAAGCCCGGTAACATAGGTCTACTGATCGATATGAGATTGGCTTTGGACGCAATGAGTACCAAATATGTTGTGTTGGACCCTTACAAGGAGGCTAGAGGAAACCGCCAGGTTTTGAGGTTTGGTAACGTTGCATTTTACCATGGGTCGTTGTTCCACCCAAAAGGATACGTTATGGCTAATCCTACACTTGTGATGCGCCAACTTAGATATAAGCAATTAGCACATTTCCAGACGGCCTCTTTTCAATGTTTTGATCTTGACCTTTCTCGGTGCTTTTCAACTCCAAATCGGTTGCATGTAGAGTATGTTCCAAAACGGACCCAACAGATTGGAGTGATAGGGAACCACGTCGTTTGGTAGATATTAGTCAGTGAGAAGTTGGAGATTGCTGAAAACGGTGATGAAGTTAATGCCGACTACATGGAAGATTACCTGCAATGGTCACATCCTTATGTCGTCCGCCCGGATGACGTCCAAATTCCTCCCCAGAAAAACCCTCTCATTCCAACTCCCGCACAGGCACCACCTACGATGACCCAACTTAATAAGACCGTTGGATTGCGAGTAAGTATTGTTAATTGCTTAGTCGTTTAATGTACACATAATCTTATATGTATACTAATTGTGTGTTTGATGTATTAAACTAGCGGCGTCGGCTTGGAAAGTTAAAGAAGATGTTGGGTTGCAAGTACCAGGAAGGAGAGGTGCTATCCTTTGAAGAAATAAAGGAAGTCGAGGAAAAGCTTGATAGAATTGAATAAACAGACCCTAGTGCAAAAGATTTGTTCGGGGAAACTAAGAACAAACCGGCCCAAAAGAAGCAAAAGACCAAGTGATTAACTCTTTAGTTGTGTTTCTTTTTTTGGATGGTGGTTGTTACGTCTTGAACAATTAGAACTTGTTTTCGTTTGTACCTCGTGGTTAACTCTTTAGTTGTTTGGTTTGCTTTTGGTTTATGATACCTGGATTAAGAACATTTAATAGCAGAATCCAGTTGTTTGGTTTATGTTGAACATGTTTTGATTTCTAGTGATTGGTTTATGTTGAACATGTTTATTGATCGTTGTCGTATGCGTCAAAAATAATTTCACTTTCCTAAAGTATATGATAAGAAAGAGTTCGTTTCCACAGAGAGGCAATTGTAGTTATTATGGAATCAATTTTCTAAAGTAACCACTTGGGGGGATTTCTGATTTTTATGTAAGCAATAAAAGTAAATCAAAAGCAAAATAAGTTGTAGGAAGTAATCAATTGAGAAAGATATTGATCAAGAATTCATCTTCAATCTTAGACATGTGCTTGCATATATGATTATAATTACAATTTAATCTCTTTTATTATCAAAAGCCTAGAGAATCAAGAGAGCAAGATAATCTATTAATTTCCTAAGTTCATCAACACACACATTAGAGCTGCGTATGTGAATTCTACCTAAAGAATAACCTAACGCCTTGCGCTAATTAAGTTCAATTCCTAGGAGCATTAATTTTCAGAAATAGGCTAATCAATGCAATTGTCATACATTGCGCATAACAATTCGGACAATGGTCAAACTCTACATATGATTACGAGAGTGTATCACTACAAACCGTAATCATATCATGCTACTTGTATTCAGGGTTATCGCTCGATGAAAAACCCGAAAATAGCTATGGAAAAGGATGCAAGTTGAATTGATTGGCCACTCAACTAAACAAATATCTAATCCTATCACAATACATCAATCATGTGATATTAAAACAGTAGAGATGTGAACGATAATCAAGAGAGAAAACTAATACATAAATCAAACACAAGTTTTAGAAATAAGACTACATCCTTAACCAATAATGTAGAATTTAACTACTCATAGCTATGGAGTTCATCACAAAAAATATGAATTGAATAAAGAAGAAGATGAACAAAAGCAAACCCTAGTAGCGTAAACAAAAGCGGCTCTCTCCTTAGCTTCCAAGAATAAAAACGTCCTATAAGTTGTAGAAGTCTTTCCTTTAAATAACTTTGCTTTCCAAAATTAGGTCAAGTCTCAAAGGTCCAATAGATAGAAGTCCACCAAGCCCATATGTGAGAAAAACCCATGTAGAAAATATGCCCAAAAATTTCGCCGGAAAACTGGTATTATGGCGGAAATCGGTAGGAGAAGTGAATAGGAAAAGTATCTAAGGTGACCGGCAAATTCCGCCCGGTCACCAGTCAACGAGTCAAAGAAGAGTCAAACCAGGTCAGGCAGACCGAGTCACCTCAGTCAAAGTCACTGATTCAAAGGCTGAGTGAGCTGAGTCAAAGTCTAACTCAGTAGCTGACTGGTTTTGGCCAAAGCTGTTTTGCACAGGCCTAACCCTCTGTTGCGCCATCATAATGCATTAGTCATTTCAATCCCAGCCATAATGGCCTACACTTCTCTGTCACTTCCAAAAATCAGCTGCAGTGCCTCAATTCCTTCAGCTTCAACCCAAATTCAACAGTACCACTACCACCTGTTCTCATCAACTCACTACAATTCCATTTACAGCTCCATGTACTCAGAACCCACTTTACCAAAACCATTCTCTACAGCTGACTGCAACTTCACATACATTATATCACCAACAGTTCGCAACTTCTTCGAATGCAGCCGCTATCATTCAAGCTCTCGAAAACTCAGCCAGCAACCAATACCAGTTGTAATTATCATACACGCAGCCTAAACATACATCTAATGTCTCAATTCAGTCACTCCATTGCTGCAAACAAGCACAGACCACCACCAATCTCTTTCGTTTCTCCTCTCTGCTTCAACGCCAGTTAAACCCATTGTAAACACGCACCAAGCTGCAGCTGCAATCAGGCCATATCTCCATGTTCTTGTTATTCTGAAATCTAAATCACCACCAGTGCCTTCTTTATTCAACAATTTGTAGCCTCCCAGACCACCAGTCAGTCTTCTCAACTCCGGCCCTGAACTTCTCTGAATTCTGACCTAGCCATAGCAGCAACCACCATTTCTCAATCATCTCTCCTTTCTGAAATTAACAGCAGCGACTTGAACTCATAAATCCACCACATTCAGATCCAGCTGAGTTGCCACAACATCAGTGCATTCATAGCAGCAGCTTCCTAATAATCACAGACCAAACTTATATCTGAGATCACAATCACTTCATGACCACCACCAATTCCACAGACCCTAACTGCAATTCCTTTTCAATTCAGTTGCCATCTGAAATTCAGCTCAACTGCATCACTTTGTCTGTTCAGATCAATTCCATTGCACCAATACCAGACCACCAGAATTACACCTGCAATAGCTGCAACTCTACAACAACAAGTCCAGTTCAATCCAACTCTTTCCATTTAGTCAGTACCAGCTCCTGTAACTTTAGCTCAAGTTTCTCAACCAACAACAACCCATTTCAGCTTCAGTACAGCTGTAATATCCATGAGCGGCAACCAGAGAGTCAGCTAACTCCAAACTTAGTAAACAACAACTCCATTGCAACTTCCCTGCCATCTCCCATCGACTCAATCTTGGCAGCAACAATATCATTCCCTGCAGCTCATTCTCAAGTTAAACTCAAACCCGACCTTCACAGCTTCCATGTAATCTCGTTGATATTTAAACCTCGTCTGAGACAAACCCACACAGATTCATCTACATGAATCTCAACTACAACCCAATACTGTAATTCATCCTCTCTACCAACTAGCATCATCAGATTCAAGCTCCAATCCAACAAACCCATTTTGAATTCAATACAAACTCTTCAAACCCTTGTTCTTCATATCATTTCCTCCATCTTCGATTAACAGAAACAACACCACCCCTTCTTCTGAGATCTCGAATCCCTTTTCAAATCCATACAACTAACATTCCTCATTCTTCTTCTTCCATCTAATCCATCTCTCAATTTCTGTAAATCTTGGATCCCCTTTTCATCTTCGAGAACACCAACCCTAATTCGATCGATCTTCTCCATGTCTTGCTTGAATCAACAGTGGCAAACCACCACCACATCTCATCAATTCCTTCCTCAGACTCAAACCCAGATTCAATTCAATCAACCTCGGGAAAACCCTAAGTTTCTTAATCTCAATCTAATTAGTAACATCGGCTGCTCCTCCTTCTATTCTGAATTTCAACAACAAATCATTCTCCTCCTTCATCTCGATCTGCAACAGCAGCAGCCTGTCTGTTGAATCCCATTTCTCCCTTGTCTTGAAATACAACGCCTCTTCTTTCTCACCTCTCTTAATTTCAGATGCAAATGATTGAGATAGACCAATCTTTAGGCCTAGGTAATGAGTGAAAATGATATAGGCACCCTGTATATGATAGTGGCCACCACAGAGGCAGCCTTAACATTTTTCTTTGAGCTTCAGCTGGTTGCCTTCTATCTTCGACGGCACTCCCAATAGCACTTGCCATGTTTTGTGCATACTTCTTTATCTTTTACTCCATTTGACTCCAGAGTACCTAATCACTCAAAAGTAAACATAAGACACATAATTCACACGAAAACATACCAAAGAAAGCATAAACTATAGATATAAATGAAGGTGTTTATGACACTTATCAAATTCCCCCACACTTAGACTTTGCTAGTCCTCGAGCAAATCAAACAAAACAATTCTAAAACATACATCAACTCCGTGTCGTCGAGGCTACGGTCACACTTAGCACGTATAACAAGCCTTTAAACCCCTAGGTGTCCCTAGTGGACGAGTTATAGTCTCGTGAGGGTTTACTAGAGATATACCCACAAAACCTACTTTTCCAACTTACTAGTTCTCCGTAATGATAGCATCCAACGCGCTAAGAAGACATAGAAATTCTGCACACTAGTCATAAGAAGTTAGACACATAAATGAACACAATCTCATCCTTAAAAGTTGAGAGAGAAATAACCATCCCTTCTCGAAAGAAATTCGGGTTCGGAGTGATCAAAAGTCTCGACTCTGCCTCACAAGAAAGGGTTTTATGAAGTTGCTCTCAATAATAAACAGCTTTTTTATGGGTCACACATGTGTCCAGGTAGGAATGAAGAGAGAATCCTGCGACACGTTGAATGGTAGGAAGGCAAAACCCTCCGAATTGTTTTGAAAACCCACATCTTTTATTCATTTTTGAAAACCCATTTTTTCTGACGATCTCTAAGAAAGGAAATCAACCATTTAACGAAGGTGGGAATATGCTTACTTACCTCGTTATCCGTTCGACGTGCAACTAGCACCACTCTCACAGCATCCATAAAAACGTCTTCGGTCTTCAATCGGTATCTTCATCTTCGTCTTCGGTCTTCAACTCTTGATGATAACTCTTGAACTTCGTAGAATCTTGACAATGTAACTTTTTTCCTCTAAATCCTTATTGCTTGAAACTTCATTGTAGATATTCCTTCTTCCATTGGCTTTATTGAAAGAATACAAAACTAAAAACGAACTATACAAACCCAAAATATGATACAATGAATTTTTCTTGTCTCTTTTTTTCTTTTTCCCTTTTTTTAATATTTTTTTTTTCTCTTTTTTTTTTATTATGAGACAAGAATAATAAAACAAATACAAAATGAAAACAAAACGAAACGAAACAAAACAATAAAACTAGTAATGAACCTAAAGAAATTTTCTCTTGTCTTTTTTTTTTTTTTTTTTTTTTTTCTTTATTTTTTTTTTTTTTTTTTTTTAGACAAGAGAAAAATGAAATACAAATAAACAAATAAACAAAAATGCAAGTACAAAGGCCATGGTGTAAGTACTTTACCGCTTGATTCTTCACAACTTGTATGTCTTGATATTATAAACTTCTCGAACTCTCATCTTTATAATCTTCGCTCTTGTACAATAGTCTTCAACTTGTAAAAATTCTGCTCCTTATCTTGTTGTTTTACTTGAATCTGAAATCTGCCCATTTCTGTACCGTTGCTTGTAAACCTTGAACGTCTTCAACTTTCCTTCGAATTTGTGATGCTCCTCTTGTTGATGATGATGGTGTTTCTATGGACCTGTTGGTGTAGAGAGAGATAAAGTGGATGGTGCTAACTGCGAACAAGATTACAAGTGGTATGTAAGTTAGCAATTCGATGTCACCATCATGATTGATAAAAATAGCACTCAAGAGATCAAAATAGTGCTTCTATGGTGGGAGGTTGGGCAGCTCACCATTCTGCCCGGAATTTACGTACGGTGACACACACTCTAAAAGCACAAATTTAGACAGGTACAAAGAATTAAAGGTCGGTGCCTCACATTATGTAACATGGGTAGTCTCCACTATAGGGGACCACTACTCTAATATCGAATTCAGTCTGCACCTTATTTGCCACTGGCATGGTTAAATCCAACTTTAACTCTCATACAAGTAAGAAACCCGATCATGTTCTCTGTCATCTCTAAGTTCAGTCACTCTTATGAGAATCTCGATGTAATCTTAGCGACATGTATACTATGTGACTCTAAACTAACCACAAGTTGGAGTTTTTTTATTCACTAATTTACACAAAAGTTGAAAATTTCATGAAAAATTTACAATGCAAATACTTAACCACTCCCCCACACTTAAACTTTACATTGTCCTCAATGTAATTGAATCGTCCAAAGAAAGTCAAGGTGGGAAATACTTAAAATGTAACAAGAAATCAGAAAAAGTAAAAACATGACAAGAAAAGAAAATAAGAGATACAAAACCTATGGGTTGCCTCCCATTTAGCGCTTGGTTTAAAGTCGTCAGCCCGACTATCTCCTTGCTTTCTATGACTCCTCCATAGGGAGTACTTCCACAAGATTAACTCCTTCCACGACATCCGCAGAGAAGTTCTCATAATATGGTTTCAACCGGTGCCCATTCACTTTAAGTTCATTTCCTGTAGCTAAACTATGAATTTCCACTGCACCATGAGAAAACACATTAGTCATAATAAAAGGTCCAATCCAACGTGACCTTAATTTACCCGGAAATAATTGCAAGCGAGAATTAAACAAAAGCACTTTCTGCCCAATGCAAAATTATTTCTTTGTAATCATATTATCATGAAAAGCTTTCGTCTTTTCCTTGTAAATCCGTGAGCTTTCAAATGCATCATTGCGAATCTCCTCTAGCTTTTGGAGTTGTATCTTTCTTTGCCTTCCAGCACCATCCAACTCCATATTGCATTGCTTAATAGCCCAAAATGCCTTATGCTCAATTTCAACGGGTAAGTGACAAGGTTTACCGTAAACAAGCCTAAAGGGAGACATCCCAATAGGTGTCTTGTATGCGGTTCTATACGCCCACAAAGCATCATTGAGTCGCATACTCCAATCCTTCCTTGTTGGATTCACCGTCTTCTCTAGAATGGATTTCACCTCTCGGTTGGAAACCTCGGCTTGTCCATTTGTTTGTGGATGGTAAGGAGTTGCAATCCTATGCGACACATTGTACTTCCTTAACAAATTTTGCAAGAACCTTTTTTTGAAGTGTGAACCTCCATCGCTAATTATAGCCCTTGGAATGCCAAACCTTGCAAATATATTAGCTTGCACAAAATCTGAAACAACTTTAGAATCATTAGTTGGGGTGGCCTTAGCTTCCACCCATTTCGAGACATAATCCACATCAAGCAAGATATAATAATTCCCACTAGAATTGACAAAAGGGCCCATAAAATCAATTCCCCATACATCAAAAACCTCAACAAATTGAATAATAGTTTGTGGCATTTGATTTCGAGCACCTAGATTGCCTGTTCTTTGGCACCTATCACATGTAGTACAAAATGCATGTGCATCCTTAAACAAAGTTGGCCAAAAGAAACCACATTCTAGTACCTTGAGAGCGGTTCTCTTACTCCCAAAGTGTCCTCCACAAGCATATGAGTGGCAAAAAGACAAGATAGAATTAAATTCTGATTCGGGAACACACCTACGTATTACTTGGTCACTACAATGTTTCCATAAGTATGGATCATCCCATATGTATTGGTTTCCTAACTTCTTAAGTTTGTCCCTCTTAGCACGAGACAAGTTCTTTGGGATTTGTTTAGAAACTAAGTAATTAACAATATCAGCGTACCATGGTTCTCCAAAGGCAATTGAGAATAGTTGCTCATCCGGGAAACTTTCACGCAATGGGATAGTCTCCTTGTCCACAGCAAGACGGCTCAAGTGATCCGCAACGGTGTTCTCAATTCCTTTCTTGTCTTTTATCTCAATATCAAACTCTTGCAAGAGTAATATCCATCGTATGAGCCTCGGTTTCGCCTCTTTCTTTGTAATCAAGTACTTAACCGCTGCATGATCAGAAAAGACAACAACTTTTGTACCAATTAGATAAGAGCGAAACTTTTCTAAAGCAAAAACAATGGCTAATAACTCTTTTTCAGTGGTTGTGTAGTTTTGTTGGGCCTCATTTAACGTTCTAGAAGCATAATAAATGGCATGAGGTATCTTCCCCACACGCTGCCCAAGCACCACACCAACCGCATAGTCACTTGCATCACACATGAGCTCAAAGGTCTTGCTCCAATCCTGTGGTTTAATGATAGGGGATGATATCAAAAGTTCTTTCAAACGATTGAATGCCGCCATACATTTTTCATCAAAGTTAAAAACCACATCTTTTTGCAATAAGTTACAAAGTGGTGATGCTATCTTGGAAAAATCCTTGATGAATCTACGATAAAAACCTGCATGACCAAGAAAAGAACGTATCTCCCTCACCGTAGTGGGAGAGGTTGGAGCACGAATAAGGTCTATCTTAGATTTATCAACTTCCAAGCCTTTAGAAGATATTATATGGCCTAAAACTATGCCATGAGTTACCATGAAATGGCACTTCTCCCAATTCAGCACAAGGTTTGTTTCAACACATCGTTCAAGGATTAGAGACAAGTTGTTCAAGCAAAGGTCAAATGAATCACCAAAGACACTAAAATCGTCCATGAACACTTCGATTATGTTTTCAACATATTAGAAAAGATACTTACCATACACCTTTGAAAGGTAGCTGGAGCATTGCATAATCCAAAAGGCATCCTTCTATAAGCAAAAGTACCGAATGGACAAGTGAAAGTGGTTTTCTCTTGGTCCTCCGGTGCTATCACAATCTGATTATAACCTGAATAGCCATCAAGGAAACAATAGTAAGGGTGTCCAGCTAAACGTTCAAGCATTTGATCAATAAATGGTAAAGGAAAGTGATCTTTTCTAGTAGTGGCATTCAATTTTCTATAATCAATACAAACCCTCCAACCGGTTTGCACTCGAGTTGGGACAAGTTCGTTCTTATCATTTTCCACCACCGTCACACCTGATTTCTTTGGTACTACTTGTATCGGGCTTACCCACTTGCTATCGGATATGGGGTAGATAACACCCACGTCCAAAAGCTTGAGTATCTCCTTTTTCACAACTTCCATCATGGGAGGATTCAAACGACGTTGCGCTTCCCTTGTAGGCTTTGCATCGTCCTCCACACGGATCTTATGCATACAAACGGCAGGGCTTATACCCTTGATATCGGCGATTGTCCATCCTATGGACGTCTTGTATGTCCTTAGCACCCTTAGAAGTTTTTGCTCCTGTAATTCATTAAGCTCGTTAGAAACAATCACGGGTAAGTCTTCATTGTCACCCAAGTACAAGTACTTTAAGTGACTTGGAAGAGGTTTCAATTCTAAACTTGGAGATTTAACAATAGATGGCACAAGTTTTTCATCATTGCAAGGTAAAGAAGCATATGAAATATTCTTAATTGCTGATTTTTCCGGTAATGAGTCAAGAGAACCAATGGTTTCTTTAATCTCATCACCATACTCATAACCATCATCAATGGGTGTAGTGAGCACGGTTTCCAAAGTATCAACACCATTCAACTCAAACATTTGTTGCGCCAATGTGTCCATCACATCAATGGAGAAACAAGAGTGGACATCACTAGGATATCTCATCGTCTCGAAAATGTTGAAACGTATTATTTCTCCATCAAACTCCATAGTTAGCGTTCCCTTGTCCACATCAATTATGGTTTTCGCCGTTTTCATGAAGGGACGCCCAAGTAGCAATGGAAGAGACGAGTCCGGTGAACCTTCATCCATCTCTAACATGCAAAAGTCAGCTGGAAATACAAGTTGATTAACCTGCACAAGAACATCCTCAACAATACCCATTGGGTAGACATTAGAACGATCGGCTAATTGCAACACAATTCCAGGACTTTTCAAGAGGACCAAGATCAAGTGAATTATACATAGACGGGCATAACATTAACGGATGCACCTAAGTCCAACATAGCTTTGTTAAATGTGGTGTTACCAATTGTGATGGGAATGTCAAAGCTTACAGGGATCCTTGCACTTAAGTGGGAGTTTGTGTTGTAAGATTGTCGAAGCATTCTCCCCCACACTAAGCACTTCATTACCTTTGAGCCTTTGTTTATTGGTACACAAGTCCTTCAACACCTTTGCATACTTTGGAACTTGCTTGATTGCATCTATGAGTGGTATGTTCACATGGATCTTCTTAAGAATGTCTAAAATCTCCTTTTCTAGTTCCGCCTTCTTGGAATTTGCAAATCTGAGGGAAAGGTAAAGGAGGAACATAAGTAGAAACCGGAGTTTTAGAGTTAGAAATAGGTACCTCAGAAGTTTGGGGAGAATCCTCATTTTTCTCCTCCAAAACAGGTTCCTTTGGTGTTTCCACTGTGCCCGAATCAGTAACTTCGGGTTGCACAAGTTGTGTACCACTTCTCAACGTAATTGCATTGACACCCTCTTTTGGGTTGATAGGTTGAGAAGGGAGTTTCCCACCATTTTGTGCCTTCAATTGATTCAACTCAATAGCCATAGAACCAACTTGAGTTTGCAAATCCTTAACCGTACTCTCCGTTCTTTGCATAAAAGATTTCAGCAACTCTTCCATATTGGACCCCATATTTTGAGGTTGTTGTTGTTGTTGTTGAAATTGTTGTCTCGGTTGGAATTGTTGTTGTTGAGGTTGAAATCCACTTGAATAGTTGAAGGTAGGTTGTTGAACCGCTCCTTGCTTATTGGCATAGCTAAAATTTGGGTGATCTCTCCATCCCGGATTGTAAGTGTTAGAGTAGGGATCATACCGTCTTTGTTGATTTGGAAAGACCGCATTAGCTTGCTCGTCTTCATAAGCTTGAGAAGAACTTGGTATCACCGCGGCTGCAACTTGTTGCATCATTGCTGTCATGTTACCCAATTGTTGACGAAGTTCCTCGACCTCGCTCACTTCATTAACTTTCCTAAGAAGCACATCCGAACCACGACTCAAGAATTGTTGGGAGTTTGCTGCCATGTTTTCAATTAACTCTCTAGCTTGTGCAACCGTCTTGCTCACTAGTGCACCACCACCCGCAGCGTCAAGAAGATTCCTATCACTTGATTGGAGTCCTTCATAGAAATATTGGATGATCATGGCATCACTGAATTGGTGGTGAGGGCAGCTTGCCACCAATCTCTTGTATCATTCCCAACATTCATATAAGGATTCTCCCACATTTTGCTTCATCCCACAAATCTCCTTTCGAATTTGAGTAGCCTTTGATGCGGGAAAATATCTCTCTAAAAAGAGTTTCTTCAGCCCATTCCATGTCGTGACACTTCCGGGAGGCAAATAGTACAACCAATCCTTAGCACTATCCATCAAAGAGAAACGGAAAACTTTCAACATTGCACCATCCGCCTCAATATCCGCTGGAAGCATGGCCATGACAATGGTATGGAAGTCCATAAGATGTTTGTTTGGGTCTTCATTCACCATGCCATGGAACTTTGGTAATTCTCTAAGCAATCCCGGCTTGATCTCAAAAGTAGAGTTTGTTTGAATACACCCCTGTTGTGTATCAAGCCTATGAGAAGCCAAGTCCTTGAGTGAACGATTTGCATCACCCATTACTTCATCTTTTTCTTCAAAAGGTGGTTCTTGTTCACCCGGAACCTATTGTTCTAAAGCGTCTTCTTCTTGCTGGAAAGTCTCTTCTTCCGTTTCCAACTCTTGTTCTTCCGTTGTATCTTGACTTGGTTGGAGTATTGTGCCTCTTCGAGTAGCTATCCCGCACCGTGGATAATTCCAATCTTTAGAAGCCGGGGATTAGGTACTGAAAACAATTCTCACAAACAAGTAATAAACAAGACAAGACAACAAGAAGCAAAGATAAAAGCAAAAACAAAAATAAGAAACTAAAAACTTAATAACTAGCCGTATGCCTCCCCGCAATGGCGCCAAAATTTGATCATTTGTCGTATCGTCAAAAATAATTTCACTTTCCTAAAGTATATGATAAGAAAGAGTTCGTTTCCACAGAGAGGCAATTGTAGTTATTATGTAATCAATTTCCTAAAGTAACCACTTGGGGGGATTTCTGATTTTTATGTAAGCAATAAAAGTAAATCAAAAGCAAAATAAGTTGTAGGAAGTAATCAATAAAGAAAGATATTGATCAAGGAATTCATCTTCAATCTTAGACATGTGCTTGCATATATGATTAGAATTACAATTTAATCTCTTTTATTATCAAAAGCCTAGAGAATCAAAAGAGCAAGATAATCTATTAATTTCCTAAGTTCATCAACACACATATTAGAGCTGCGTATGTGAATTCTACCTAAAGAATAACCTAACGCCTTGTGCTAATTAAGTTCAATTCCTAGGAGCATTAAGTTTCAGAAATAGGCTAATCAATGCAATTGTCATACATTACGCATAACAATTCGGACAATGGTCAAACTCTACATATGATTACGAGAGTGTATCACTACAAACCGTAATCATATCATGCTACTTGTATTCAGGGTAATCGCTCGATGAAAAACCCGAAAATAGCTATGGAAAAGGATGCAAGTTGAATTGATTGGCCACTCAACTAAACAAACATCTAATCCTATCAAAATACATCAATCATGTGATATTAAAACAGTAGAGATGTGAACGATAATCAAGAGAGAAAACTAATACATAAATCAAACACAAGTTTTAGAAATAAGACTACATCATTAACCAATAATGTAGAATTTAGCTACTCATAGCTATGGAGTTCATCACAAAAATATGAATTGAATAAATAAGAAGATGAACAAAAGCAAACCCTAGTAGCGTAAACAAAAGCGGCTCTCTCCTTAGCTTCCAAGAATAAAAACGTCCTATAAGTTGTAGAAGTCTTTCCTTTAAATAACTTTGCTTTACAAAATTAGGTCAAGTCTCAAAGGTCCAATAGATAGAAGTCCACCAAGCCCATATGTGAGAAAAACCCATGTAGAAAATATGCCCCAAAAATTGTCGTCCGAAAAGCGGTATTATGGTGGGAAATCGGTAGGAGAAGTGACCGGAAAAGTATCTCAGGTGACCGGCAAATTCCACCCGATCACCAGTCAACGAGTCAAAGAAGAGTCAAACTAGGTCAGGCAGACCGAGTCAGCTCAGCAAAGTCGAGTCAAAGGCTGAGTGAGCTGAGTCAAATTCTAACTCAGTAGCTGACTGGTTTTGGCCAAAGCTGTTTTGCACAGGCCTAACCCTCTGTTGCGCCATCATAATGCATTAGTCATTTCAATCCCAGCCATAATGGCCTACACTTCTCTGTCACTTCCAAAAATCAGCTGCTGATGCGCGTCGTTTACACAACAAATTATTCAAGATATTTCCCACTAATTAACTGGTAATATAGCGGTAGTAAGAGATCGTTCCCACAGAGAGCTGTGTAATTGATAGGTTATTTAGTTCAGCAAAGTAAAGTAAAAGACAAATGAGGGATTGGTTTAAAGTGAAATAAAAAGAATAACAAATAAAAGAAAGATGATTAAGGAATCATTCGCCGTCACTGGAAAGAAACTTAATAAAAGTACTTGTTTATTTCTTGTAGAATTTCCATTATCACCAACCGTAGAATAGCAATAAGCTCTGCTATCCCCGGAATTCTGTTGCCACTTGGATACTAAGCGCTCGACTACCAGATTCTATCCATCGAGCCACCATGAATAAGCTCTCAAGATGTAACCCACCGGATGCATTACGTTTTGTGAATTAGGTTGATCCTAGCATCAGACGCATAAGGTCGGTCTGCTTACTAGTGTCATCGCTATACACAATTGCTTAACAGATCCCTCTGTCAGCTTTTCCGATGTACTACTTGTGTATGGAACTGAGTGACTATTACACGTATCACCAATCCCAATACTAGTAGAAGAATTACTACCGAGTCAATTCAAATGGCCGGTTGAACAACCCAAAGTAATAATCTTAGGCACTAAAAATAATAGAGACAATCGACAAGAAAAATCAACTTAAAATAAACTTGTAAAAAGAATTAAAGTTTCATAAACCAGGACTTTGAAATCATACCTTAATCAGTAAAAATTCAGCTACACATGGATTTACTAAAACCCATAAAAATATATATAGAAGAAGAAGAAAATAGCTTGGTTTCCCCCTAATGGGGTAAACCCTAGAATAGAGCCTCATTTCTCTTCTTTTTCTCTCTTTATTTTTCTCTCCCAAAAGTTGTTCTGTTGGTCTTGTACCGGATACCTATTTATATAGGAATAGTCGCCCTAAATCTCCTCCAAGCTCGGACTCGATATGCATCACCAAGTCGGTCAAGAAGAATTTATGTTCTTAAAAACTAGGTAATGTTGCTACGGTGCAGCGAAAAGTAACTTAATAGGATAAATACTTTTGCTGATTGGTTTGAACTTCTGTAAGATCCACGAGGACCAATACCCTTCTCCAGAACTGAAACTTCATGTGCAAATTCTGCACCAGATACCCACTTTCCATTCCGCGTAAATATTTTTACTTGCTTCGGGAATCTTCTCCGTTCTTATCTCAGATAGTCTTTCCCATCAACCGAACTTCATCACCGCCACCCTGACTTCTCTCAAACTCGGTCCCAGCAACAGCAAAGAACCATTAACCTATCTCATCTCCTTGTTTCTCTCATTCAATCCTCACTGTTACCGGTCTCGTCCTCACTGCCAACTAATCCGCGACTCCACCACAATCGTATCTTCCTCAACTTCCATGTACTCCTCATTCTGCTCCGGTAAGCTCTGTCTCTGTTGTACTCGAGCTTTACCATATCCATGAGTCACTAGCCATCTATGCTAGCGTTACTGCCATCAACCAATGGAAACGGCAGAAACACCGAACCTAGGCTCAAGTCCAACACGAGCGTCATTCTCTCAGGTTCACTGCCAGTTGATCATCAATCACCGATGAGTATACCATCAATAACAGCGTCCTCTCCAATCATCCATCACTACCATCAACCACTCAGCTTCCGTTGCTTATCTAAGTTCGAGAGAAGACCACCATCACCAAACCTCAGCAGACCACATCACGATCATTCAATGACAACATCAGCGCCATGCTCTGTTTCGAGAACTCTTCAACATCATCATTCCATCACTGCCATTATCTCTATCTCGTTCACTTCTTCATCATCGCAGATTCATTCGATAATAAACAGCGTCATCACTGCCAATGGTAGCAGAAACTCCCACTCCTTGATCATCAGCCAACTCCGAGGAAATCAACAGCCCACCGATCATCGAACTCGTTGTAACTTCCATCAATGGAAGTAGCCAACCATTCTTAATTTCCCGTTGTTCTCAGTCACGGCAAACCCCGAGCATCACTGCCTTTCATCAGCTCGAACTCTTTCTTATACATTTCCTGTTATGCTCATTCACAAAGCCGTGTTCTTCCTCGCCTTGTAATGCCCGGAGATGGTCGTGAAACTCAACCAAGCTCTGTTCTGTTGAGTTTGCATAGGAGAAGACGGTGGCCCTGAGTAAATAGGCCGGGTGCCTTTAACATGTTTTGAATTCTGGCTTCCCCCTAAGTAAAAGACCAGACTCCCTTTAGCAGTCCCTTTGAAACAGTTCACCCCTTATCAGAATGACTGCCCCTTAACGTACAGTGGGGTGTCAATAGCACTTGTCCTGGAAAATGACCATTTTGCCCTTGTAGTCTTCTAAGTTCTTCTTCTGCTCATAACTTCTTCATACGAACTCAGAATGACTCCGTTCTTTCGCCATTGTCTTCATCTTCTCGTCCTCTACACAATGAAAAGTAGAAATCTTGTATTTGAACAAGTTCCAATTGGTATTTGGCCCTTCTCCACTTGTAGCTAGCTTCTTTCCTTGCACAATTAAGTGCATATTCACTTCTTTTGGATGATTTCCCTAACAAAACACAAATAAGAGAAAACAAGCATAATATACAATACTTTGCAAGAAAACCAACAAATACTAGCATGGAATTAACACCAAATATATGTGAAATATGCACTTATCAAATTCCCCCACACTTGCCTTTTGCTAGTCCTCGAGCAAACTAAACTAAACAAATACAACAACTCCATTTCGCCGAGGATACGGTTACTTTTAGCGGAATGTAACAAGCCTTTAAACCCCTAGGTGTTCCTAGTGGACGAGTTATAGTCTCGTGAGGGTTTACGAGAGGTATACCCACAAAACCTACTCCAACTTCAAAGCGTTCTAGCTTCCCAAGCATCCAAAGAGCTATGAGGACATAGAGTTTCTGCATGCTAGTAATAAGAAGTTAGAAATACCAAAGAACATATTCTCATTCTTAAATGTTGAGTGAGAAATAACCACACCATAATGAGAGAACGCGTGTTTTAGAGCGATCAATAAGAATTTCGCCTCGACTTCTGCCTCACTTAAAAGGATTTTATGATAATTGCACTCAATAAGACGGCTTTTTTATTGGTCTCACATGTGTGCAGGTAGGAATGAAGATAGAAATCCTACACACGTTGAATGGTGGGAAGGAAACCTTCTGAAATATTTCTGGAGACTCCACAAAATCGTGGAAAACAAAGATATTTCTGATGATCTCTAAGAAAGGAAATCAACCATTATTATCGAGGATGGGAGTACTTACCACCTTCACATCTGATTGCAATGATGATAGCACCACTCTCACAGCATCCAATAGAAACGTCTTCCAATTTGGCTCGTCTTCTTCATCTTTTTGGTCTTCGTCTTCGGTCTTCAACTGTTGGTGATAAAATCTTGAACTTCGTAGAACTTCGACAATTTGTAACTCTTTTCCTCAATCTCCTTGTTGCTTGAAACTTCTTTATTTATTTTTCTTCCCCATGGCCTTATTGAACAAATAACAACCTAAATGCAAATTTTTTTGTGTTTTTCTCTTTTTCTCTTTTTGTGTTTTTGTGTTTTTTTTTTTTTTTTTTTTTTTTTTTTTCTTCAAACAAAGAGATTGCAACTACAAAAATAATAACGGAATTAAAATAACGTGGCCATGAAAGAAGTATTTTACCACTTTGATCTTCATAACTTGTATTGTCTTTGTATCATAAACTTTAATAATTCTCATCTTTTGATTTTCTTCGCTCTTGTACGTAGTCTTCATACTTAGATATAGAATTCCGCTCCTTATGTGTAAGTCTCCAACATGTATATAAAAATCTTCTCATTGTATGTTGCTTTACTTGGATATGAAATTTGCTCTTCCTTGTACTGTTGCTTGTAAACCTTAAACGTCTTCAACTTTCCTTGTAAATTTTGATGTCACTCCCTTATTGATGGTGATGGTGTTTCTATGGATCTGTTGTTGGCGAGAGAGAGAATGGTGCTAACTGCAAATCAAACTACAAGAAAGTGGTGTTCATCTATAGACGTCACCCTTATGATTGACAAAATTAACACTCAAGAGATCAAAGAGTAGTGCTTCTATTGGTGGGAGGTTGGGTAGCTCACCATTCTACCCGGAATTAACGTACGGTGACACACACTCAAAAGAAAGCTCTTTAGTCAGCTACAAAGAAAATTTGGTCTGGTGCCTCTGTTGATTTGAAAATAGGTAGTCTCCACTAATGATTGATCATCAACTCTAATAATGCATTTCTCCCTGCTCCTAATTTGCATCACCGGCATGATTAAATCCATTATTTAACACTCTAACAAGCAAGAAATCCGAACCTAGTTCCCTAACACTTCCAAGTTCAGTTATGTCGGTCAGAATTCTTCGAATGCAACCGCTATCATTCAAGCTCTCGAAAACTCATCCAGCAACCAATACCAGATGTAATTCACACACACTCAGCCTAAACATACATCTAATGTCTCAATTCAGTCACTCCATTGCTGCAAACAAGCACAGACCACCACCAATATCTTTCGTTTCTCCTATCTGCTTCAACGCCAGTTAAACCCATTGTAAACACGCACCAAGCTGCAGCTGCAATGAGGCCATATCTCCATGTTCTTGTTATTCTGAAATCTAAATCACCACCAGTGCCTTCTCTATTCAACAATTCGTAGCCTCCCAGACCACCAATCTTCTCAACTCCGGCCCTGAACTTCTATGAATTCTGACCTAGCCATAGCAGCAACCACCATTTCTCAATCATCTCTCCTTTATGAAATTAACAGCAGCGACTTGAACTCAAATCCACCACATTCAGCTCCAGCTCAGTTGCCACAATATCAGTGCATTCATAGCAGCAGCTTCCTAATAATCACAGACCAAACTTATATCTGAGTTCACAATCACTTCATGACCACCACCAATTCCACAGACCCTAACTGCAATTCCTTTTCAATTCAGTTGCCATCTGAAATTCAGCTCAACTGCATCACTTTGTCTGTTCAGATCAATTCCATTGCACCAATACTGCAGGACCACCGAGAATTACACCCGCAATAGTTTTGCAACTCTACAACAACAAGTCCAGCTCAATCCAACTCTTTCCATTTAGTCGGTACCAGCTCTGTAACTTTAGCTCAAGTTTCTCAACCAACAACAACCCATTTGACCTTCAAGATCAAACTGTAATATCCATGAGCGGCAACGAGAAAGTCACTAACTCCAAACTTAGTAAACAACAACTCCATTGCAACTTCCCCGCCATCTCCCATCGACTCAATCTTGCAAAGCAACAATATCATTCCCTGCAGCTTGTTCTCAAGTTCAACTCAAACCCGACCTTCACAGCTTCCATGTAATCTCGTTGATATTTAAACATCGTCTGAGACAAACCCACACAGATTCATCTACATGAATCTCAGCTACAACCCAATCCCGTAATTCATCCTCTCTACCAACTAGCATCATCAGATTCAAGCTCCAATCCAACAAACCCATTTCGAATTCAATACAAACTCTTCAAACCCTTGTTCTTCATATCATTTCCTCCATCTTCGATTAACAGAAACAACACCACCTCTTCTTCTGAGATCTCGAATCCCTTTTCAAATCCATACAACTAACAGTCCTCATTCTTCTTCTTCCATCTAATCCTGATGAGTGCCAAATATTGCATATTTATACATCTATTTATTGGCATTTAACTCATCTTTTGTGTTCAGAAATCAGATATTATCCCAGATTCTGTGTTTTCTTTGTTTTCAAGATTAAATAATTGTACTAATTAATTTTATGTTTTTAGGTAGTGAATAAAGCTCGGAGAAATTGAGGAGCCAAAAGAGCAGAGAATTGGAGGCAAGCGTCTATGGAACAAAAAGCCAAAGCCCGCGCGCACATCAGTTGCAACCCAACAAGTAGCAACTCATCTACAAGACATGGGCCCAGGCTACCCACGACCCGGATTCGAGCCCATCCTTTCCGAGCCGTCAGATTTGATCCAGTCTTCATCCAACGCTCGCTCCAGCTCCTACACATCTTTTCTTGATACTCCCGCTCAACACCAAAACCGCCATCACCCTGAGCCGTGAGATCTTCCACTGCCAAGATCCAACGCTCGCTCCACCTTCCTCATCAAATCCTGATGCACCCGCTTCACAGCACAGCCCCTATATAAACTCCCAACACCAAAACCTAATCTCATTTCTTTCTCCTTCACCCGACCAAACTCAGAGAAACCCTTACCCCTTCTCTTCTTCCCCGACCAAAGTTGCAGAACCACCTCACCTCCGCCATCATCTCTCCTCCCGACAATAGCGAGCTCCAACGGCACCATAGTAGCCTATTCCGCCGCACCTAAGTCGTGTTTATCTCTCACATAGCTTCTCATAACCCTAGAAGCTAAGTTAGAGATAAGCAAGACTAGGGTTTTCTCCATCACCACAAGCAAGGCTACCGGTAGAATTGTGAAGACATAGTATGGGTATGTCCTTAATTGTTGTCTAGAGTGTGTGTGAGTGATATAAATTGATGTTTTGATGTAAGAGAGAGACAGCATGTTTTAGGGTTCATAACTTAGTTTCAATTTTAAATCTGTTTTTCATGATGTTTAATATGTTCTAATTTAGTTTGCTAGGATTACAATCAAACCCTAGTTCTTTTGTTCGTTGTTCAATTTGTTTTTGAAATGTTCTTTGCATGCTTAAATTATAAGATAGTTCAATTCTAGCACTTTCATTGCTTTGCTCTCACAATGGATGCCATGTATCCATTGTAGTTAGGATAACTCCGCATTGAGTGTAATTCAGCCCCAAACTTCAATCACTATTGCTAGCCCTTGACTAGTTGTGCTTAATTAGACAACTAGTGCTACGAATTAGCACCCTTAGCTGATAACTTGAACTTTTCCCTGGTGAAACCCTTAGATAAGTGATTGATAGACGCATTTATGTGTCTAATATGTTCTCAATTCTCTGTAATGTTAGTACTCGATTTTGCGCTTATTTTGGTATTTTATGTCTTTGTAGGTGTTTTTGGAAAAATAAGTTTTTGCGGGAAAATTGGCTCGAAAAGTGGATTTTGTGCTCGTGGGAGAAAAGTACTATTCGGACTCTCGCTACGGATAAGGGGTACCCAAATTACTAAGGGGCATCCTAGGGCATCCCAAGAAGGCGTCTGCTAAAGGCACCCCTATTATGGTTAGGGGGAAACCACCTTCTTCACGGTTTAAATGGAAATTTGGCGGGAAAAGGAAAGTATCGACTGCAGATCGGATTTAGAAGAGATTTTGTACGATTTTCACGTGGAGATTGGTTGGAAACACCCTGTCACGACATAACAGGGAAGGTATATGCTACATAATCGAATAACAACAATTTTTCTCGTGAAAACAGGGCCGGTGCATACTCGGGTATGGATTGAATTAGGTCGAGATTTCTTCAAATTTGTTGGCTTGGTTGGATTGAGATAAGCCTGTTACGATTAAACAGGTTGGGTAGGTGTGTTAGATTCAATAAAAGAGAGACGCGTGAAGATATTCAAGGAAAGAAAAGCCGTAACTTTTGGAGGAAGAAAAATCAAGATACTCGAGATATTTAGGGTCTGGCTGTGTATAAATAGCAAGGGAGAGGACCTAAACAGGGGTGTCGAGGGTTTGGGGTCGATACAGAGGTACGGTAGAAGCTGTAGAGAAGAATCGGAGGAGCTTCAGGAAATTATTGCTGCTGCTGCAGAGCTGAAGAACACGAAGAACATTGGACCTGCTGGATCAGCCGCAAAACTTTGTCGCGAGAATCAACTACACAAAGTCTTATATTCCACTAGCAGTCTTATATTCTAGCGAGTCTTATATTCCATAACCGTTGTAACATTTGTTTGTAACGCCTCTATGACATTGCAAAACTGTTTGCTTTGTTAGTTTTCTCTTGTTTTTCACCCTTTTGAGATATGAACACCTATTTTGAGCACGTGAATAACATGAGGAGCTAAACCCCAACACTGGGACAATGGAGGAAGCTATTCTTTTCGCATGTGGTAATTCTAATTAATTCTTTTATGACTTTTGCACTATTCTAAATTGAATTAAGATTTTTCTTAATTGATTGAGATGTCGTATGATGATGTATGCTTGGTCTAAGTGCTTTTGATGCGTCATGCTAGTGATTTACAGTCAATCTTCTAAAAATCTATTTTTGGCAAAGAAAGAGTCAATATTTTATAAGCTATAATTGTCTAGAATTAACAGTTGAACCACATGAGTATAAGAATTGGTGTAATCCTGAGTCTCAGTATCTCTCGATTTTTGTGACAAACTTGTGTATATATTTTCTTTGTTTTTAGAGTTTTCTGAAACTAAATCTTTACAAGTCTGAGTGAACGACAACCTTTCTTACCACTTTACTACAAAATTAAAATCATATCAATTTTTGGCGCCGCCAACGCGGACTTGTATTTAGATTTGTTTTAGGTTTATTTTTATTATTTTTGTTCTTTTTTACGCCTTTGTATTTTTTTTTTTTTTTTTTTGATTCTTTTCAGATTTGGAGCGAAGCTACAAGGAAAGAAAAAGTGCTATAAAAGGAAAGCATCGCCAAAGAAGGAAAGAAAAGTGGAGTCCAAGGAGTGAAGAGGAAGATTTTGTACATATTTATTTTTATTTTTAGAAACTGTAAATAGGGTTGTATTTTTGTAATTTTCTTTTTATTTTTGGAAACTTTTTGGACTTTATTTTTGGACTTGGACTTTATTATTTTAAACCCTAAGGAAGGGTTAAAGGTTAAATATAAACTGTTTATAGGAAGGACGACGAGCACGATCATTGTCTCGGCCCCTCGGGTTCGTACAATCGACATCGGAGTCGGTGGCCTGAGTCGACTTCAACGGTTCATCGCCCGTCTGGTACGGGAGGTAAGACTCTATCCACCCAAGAATCCCCCGTCAGTGGGTTTAATTTTGTGTGACAACTCACACCCCTGCGAATAGAATGTCGAATCGGTATAATAATAGCCAATACAACGAATATCCGATCGAGTTTCAAACTGGACGTTACTACTTTGACCATAATTTGAATAGTGGTTGGGAACATCAGCCTTTTGAAGGTTATGGTCCATACCATGGTGAGCCCAATTACTATCCTTATTCCCACCGGTCATACGAGCAAAATTCCTCTCTATTAGAGTCCGTGCACGTAAGTTAGCCGAGTCAAGACAAAAGATACTTAAGTCGACATGTAGTTGGGATGAGATGAATGACTTAGTTATGGACGATAGCAATACAACGTGTGAACCTTCTTTCCTAGATAAAATCGGGATGTCATGTGAGTCGACTCGGAAAATCTTTGTTAGAGGCCCAAGAAAGAATCGCTCAAGATAGTCTTAATTTCCAATATAGTGTTTCCAATAGTACCTTTGAAAATGAGGATAGTTATTTGCATAATCAAGATGACGAGGTTAGAATTGGTAACACTACTTTTTAGACGAGGTTCGACCATTTTCATGTTATTACAATGATGATTATGATGAGGATAGTGTTGATGAAGAATTTGAAATAAGTAGGCATAGTGATCAGGAATTTGTTACTCCAATTGAGCTTAATAATGATAATATTTCTAGTTCAAATCCAAATAATTTTAATAATTATTCACCTATTCAAAAGGACGAGGATTTGACTAGAGATACCACCGTTTTAGACGATGTAGTATTTCCTTATGATTACGAAGCCGATGATAGTTTTGAGGAACGAGTCTATTCTGAGAATATTGTTTTAGAGTCTAGCGATTTAGAAACATTAGTCTTAGACAAAGAAGATGAACTCGTAGAGCTTTCAAATATGATAAGTGAGGATGCACCTTCCGATTATAACTTAGAAGAAGCAGTTGGCCATTTTCAGGATTCCGATGATCTAGAAATTAGGAAATTGTAGATAGTCTATCTAGAGACACCCAAAACTCTAAGTTTGGGGGTGATTATCATTCTCCCCGTGCTTTACCTTTAGCTCTTGTAGAGATCCCTCACTTGGGACTTGATATATGTGCCTCAACCATTGTGCCAGATTGCCTTCATACTAGTTCTCCGTAACTAATAATGTCCAGGAAGAAGTTGGTTGTTAGAAACCCATCCTCTGGTTGATGTGGTTTGCCCAGGCTATGATACCCAGATTGACTTTGTTTACCCACCAAATATTTTTCAACCAATTGTGGGAACGTATGAGTTTCAAATGTGTCAGTTATTAAGTTTTGAGACTGTGCCTAAGTACTTTAGGAAATTAGTACCAACACATTTGCTTAAGATTGACCGCAAGTTTCATCGTGGTCAATTGTGTGAGTCAAAACTGATTGACTTTAAGGATCCGCAATTATTTAGGTTATTATTATGTGCTTCTAAGTTCTTATTTGAGTTTTTCCAGACTCTAATACCTGAATCGGATCTTAGCTTTGAGAAATTCCAACACATGAAAATATTTTATTTGGACCCAGTTATAGAACCTGAACATGAACCACAGCTAGATGTAGTTGTCTTAAACAGGAAACTAGACAAGGGTGTGCTTCATTTGTTAATTTTCTTGGCATGTTGCAGATTTCTTTTATTTGTGATAGCTCTATTTGGTTTTGATGACCCACAGAAATTTCGGCTATTACTTTATGATTTTATGAGGTGACTAATCCCTTCTTAGTCTTGCTGAAGACTTTAAACTTAGCACTTCTTGGGAGGTAACCCAACATTCATGCGACACGGTAATATCTTTCCTTATCTCTTTTTGCTTCAATTGGTAACAGTTTCTCCTTGTTCATGCTTTTAATTTTATCTTTAGAACATTGAGGACAATGTTATATTTAAGTTTGGGGGTATGGGAGAAACTTTTAGTTGCATTGATAAACTCCAGATCCTAGAAATTTATGCTTATTAAGGATGGCACTAACCAATCTAAGTGGATGGAAGCATTTTGGTTGTAGGAGTTGAGGAACCAATCTGATTATATGGCAACATCTAAAGAGTCTATTCATAAAAGCACAGAGCTCAGGTGTTAGAAATAACATGATAGTTTCACCAATCTCGTTGAGTTCTTTTCACTTCTGTTTTTATTTTGTTTTGTTTTTAAACTATGTTTCTCTAAGTGATTAGGTGGGGCCCACGAATCAAGTTGTTACCAATGCTAGGGTGAATTAGAGTGATTGAGATAAAAAAAAAAAAAAAAAAAAAAAAAAAAAAAAAGTGAGACCGGACCATCCGACCAAACAGAATAAATTCAATAAAGTCGACCACTTTGGAACCCTTGTATATGCCGTTGTGTCGACCTAGAGTTAAGATTATCGACCACTTTGGTTCCCTTGTATATGCCAAAGTGTGTTGATATTAGTCGAACCCGTATCTCGAGTCCATTAGGATAGGTTCATTTTGGGAGGCCTTCAGACAGATATGGGAAACACCATTTACTTAGTAAACATCAAAACCATCTATGTTTTTCTCTATATCCATCTTCTTGATCTATCCATGTGATTAGTTTTGACTCCGGGTATTGATGTCCATAGTGCGACTATCTGAGTAGAGCTCTGTGACTTATATATGAATTTTAGTATGCTTGAGTGCAAACTCGCGTACAACAATTGGAATTTCGCATCAGGGTACTTCCTCCTGTAGTCAATAAGTATGCCAACCAAGGATATTCTTTAGTGCTTTCCAAGGTTCTGCGAAAATAGCTAAGGTCTGGAGTGTAAAGGTTTTGTGGGTATATCTCTGGTAAACCCTCCCGAGACTATAACTCGGCCACTAGGGCCACCTAGGGGTTTAAAGGCTTATTGCATACGCTAAATGCAATCGACGATGCCTGCGACAGTGAGTTAGGATTTTATTTTTCTGAATTTGATTTACTCGAGAACGAGCAAATAATAAGTTTGGGGGTATTTGATAGACGCATTTATGTGTCTAATATGTTCTCAATTCTCTTGTAATGTTAGTACTCGATTTTGCGCTTATTTTGGTATTTTATGTCTTTGTAGGTGTTTTTGGAAAAATAAGTTTTTGCGGGAAAATTGGCTCGAAAAGTGGATTTTGTGCTCGTGGGAGAAAAGTACTATTCGGACTCTCGCTACGGATAAGGGGTACCCAAATTACTAAGGGGCATCCTAGGGCATCCCAAGAAGGCGTCTGCTAAAGGCACCCTATTATGGTTAGGGGAAACCACCTTCTTCACGGTTTTTAAATGGAAATTTGGCGGGAAAAAGGAAAGTATCGATCGCAGATCGGATTTAGAAGAGATTTTGTACGATTTTCACGTGGAGATTGGTTGGAAACACCTGTCACGACATAACGGGAAGGTATATGCTACATAATCGAATAACAACAATTTTTCTCGTGAAAACAGGTAGGTGCATACTCGGGTATGGATTGAATTAGGTCGAGATTTCTTGATTTGTTGGCTTGGTTGGATTGAGATAAGCCTCGTTACGATTAAACAGTTGGGTAGGTGTGTTAGATTCGATAAAAGAGAGACGCGTGAAGATATTCAAGGAAAGAAAAGCCGTAACTTTTGGAGGAAGAAAATCAAGATACTCGAGATATTTAGGGTCCTTTTGTGTATAAATAGCAAGGGAGAGGACCTAAACAGGGGTGTCGAGGGTTTGGGGTCTATACAGAGGTACGGTAGAAGCTGTAGAGAAGAATCGGAGGAGCTTCAGGAAATTGCTGCTGCTGCTGCAAACTGAAGAACACGAAGAACATTGGACCTGCTGGATCAGTCGCAAAACTTTGTCGCAGAATCAACTACACAGCAGTCTTATATTCCACGGCAGTCTTATATTCTAGCAGTCTTATATTCCATAACCGTTGTAACAGCTGTTTGTAACGCCTCTGCAGCGTTGCAAACTGTTTGCTTTGTTAGTTTTCTCTTGTTTTTCACCCTTTTGAGATATGAACACCTATTTTGAGCACGTGAATAACATGAGGAGCTAAACCCCAACACTGGGACAATGGAGGAAGCTATTCTTTTCGCATGTGGTAATTCTAATTAATTCTTTTATGACTTTTGCACTATTCTAAATTGATTTAAGATTTTTCTTAATTGATTGAGATGTCGTATGATGATGTATGCTTGGTCTAAGTGCTTTTGATGCGTCATGCTAGTGATTTACAGTCAATCTTCTAAAAATCTATTTTTGGCAAAGAAAGAGTCAATATTTTATAAGCTATAATTGTCTAGAATTAACAGTTGAACCACATGAGTATAAGAATTGGTGGAATCCCGAGTCTCAGTATCTCTCGATTTTTGTGACAAACTTGTGTATATATTTTCTTTGTTTTTAGAGTTTTCTGAAACTAAATCTTTACAAGTCTGAGTGAACGACAACCTTTCTTACCACTTTACTACAAAATTAAAATCATATCAGTGATTGCCTGACACACTTTCCTTATCTGTAGCAAGAACATTCAAGCTAGTTGAATAACATAACTTGAATTAGAGGTGGATTTGATAACCCTAGTGCATGTAACCTCAACATTTGTATTTCATCTTACTTTTAGCTTTGAAACCTTCAACTCAGTCGTATCGACACCAAGTTCACTCCATAATTGTGTTACAAAACCACTAGGAAATCAGTTAAGAGCCATTAGATCACATAACACACCCCAGTTCTCGGGAATGACTCGTGCTTGCCTTTGCCTCCAAAGGCACGCGCACTTGCAGTTTAAGACGTAGGAAATACATTTATACTGCACCTACCAAGTTTTTGGCGCCGCTCGCTGGGAACCGGTAGTGTGTCTGTTTGCTCTTTAGTGCTTTGTCTTCTTGTTTTCCAACCCATATTTGTATATATATGCTCGAGGTTGTTGTTAGTAGTCACCTTAGTGTATTTTTTTGTTAATCATCCATCCATTCATATGTGCTTTGAATCCGTGTTTTAGTTTCTCTTAGCTTAACTTAGCTTAACTTAGCTTAAATTTTTGCTATCAATCATCTCGCATCATTGCCTTGCCATAGTTTAGTGTAACTTTCATCCGTAGTTTATCTTTGTAACATCTTTGCATCACCATCTTGCCTCTGTGTGAATAGCTTGTTACATCCGTAGCTTAAGTATTGTTAGAATAATTATTGATTAACTCGTATTCTTCATCCACATCCCGTAAGCTTTCAATTTCCACAACCCCGCAGTTTACCTTGCTTGTTTTGAGGCATCACTTGAACATTGTGTTAGCCAATATCATCCCGTGGCTCAATTTCTCGCCTTTAGCATTAGTACTTTCTTGCTTTAGCCGTGAAGTTTTGGGAATCGAGATCATTTTGCCGAGTTAGCCAGTACTTGTGGAGCAACCGAGCAAATTCAAGGAAAGAACAAGGAGCAAAGAAACCAGGGTGGAATTGCCTAAACCCAGTTTAATACTGGTGGTATTGCTTTCTAACTCTTTTCTGTGTGATGTGTGTGTGATGACCCTGGATGCATGATAAAACTCTTGCTAGGTAGTTTTCAAAGTTTCATTTATCTTGTGTTCTGTGCTCAGCTCCAGCCCCTGCAGCTGTGAGTTGAAGCTACAACTTGGATAACAAAGTTGATGCAAACCCTGTTGAGCCAAGTGTTGACAGATCCATTGCACACCCTGAGCATATCCCACCCAACTCTGTTGCTGCTCAACCCTGAGCTGGTGCTAATTGCATGATAAGATTCGAGACATTTGAATAAGGTTGTTGCCATCCGAGCTTTGTCTTTGTGTGTAACCCGAACATAATTGCACGCTTTCCGTGAGCTCTGTGCCCATAATTTCAATCCGCCCGCAACCCTTGTGTTCTACTCCAGCCCCGAAGCCGTGAGCTATAACCGAGATACCCAAGTTTGCCGCATCAATCGGGTCGGGTTGATATCAACTACCCTAGTTGACTCCAACAACCCTGTGCATTTTTACCCAAGTGTATTTCTAGGCCCTGCTGACATCTTGACACTCTGAGCATATTGTAAAGTGTTGGTGTTGTTTTGTGCTGATTAAGGGTGCACAGGAACCGAGCCGGACTGACGGACCGTCCCGAAACCGGTGGAACCGTACCTGTTTTTGTACCGAACCGAGGAAGGGGGTACAGGTACCGGTCCAAAAAATAGGAACCGAGGCTAGGAGGTACAAGTACACGGCCCTATCCTGGCCCCGCACCGTCCCGACCGACAGTACCGAGTAGTAATAGCCTTTAGATTTAAGGATTAACTCGATGTTAAAGGTCATAAAAAGGCCAGGGCGTAAGATATGGTCAAAGAATCAAAAAAAGCTTCCAAAGGAAGGAAACAAAAGGTGAGAACATCTTATCCTCGTTGCTTGAATTGATATTCATTTGTTTTCAAGTTTATTAGAGTGACTATGTGATGCACACGCATCTTTGCGCTTTACTTGTATTGGTTGTTGTTAACCTTCCTTGGCTCAAAACTAGTTTAGCATATAGCTTACCATGCTTAATTATAATCCAAGTCGGACAGGGTGAGTCCTGTTTGCCATTTCATTCCTTTGAACTAAAAAGCTAAGATATAGCATCTTGTTTTTTATTTTCCACACCTAATAAGCTAAAAGTTCTAATATTGGCTGCATAGGCTCACACGAGTTGTTAGGAGTTATTGTCTTTCATTTTTACGCCTTTTTTGTGGAGTTATTATGTCCTTGCACTGAGGTGCTTTGCTTATGTGAGTTCGGGTTGCACTTATTTCTTTCCTCTCAAGCATAAGCAGAAACTTTATAACATGCCAATCGTATGGTCACCCGAAATTCCTATTAAGTAAGATTTGTTGATATTTGACTGTCATCTTGTGCATGAAATATCAGCATGAACCGATCATCTACTTTTTTGCATCACTGATGCCTTGAAAGTACAGTTTATATCATTCTGCACGAACATTTGCGTTGTTATTTAGCAATATAAAAAGTGAAAAACCATTCTGTTATCTATGTGTATGATGTAGTCATAAAACTTGAATGTTCTTTTGTTTCCAAGTTAGCGTAGTTCATATGCGAGTGATACATTTGCTTGGTACTGGCAGAAAGTACCGATTGGTACCGGTACCGTACCTGGTACCGTACGTGTACCGAATGGTACCGGAACCGAGGTACCTGGTACCGTACGTGTACCGAATGGTACCGGAACCGAGGTACAAGGTACAGGTACCGGTCCAAAATTTTAGAACCGAGGCTAGGGAGGTACAGGTACTCGGCCTCGGCAAGAACAGAGCCGAACCGTACCGTGTGCACCCTTAGTGCTGATTCATCTTTTACACCTGTGAAGTTGCATATCTTTATTGTGCTGAACTGTTAACTCCATGATGCTTTGAATTGTTGTGCTTATCTGTGAACTAGCATCTATAAGTTGTTTATGATCCTGTGACACTTGAATGAGTTGAGAGTAGCAGAGTTGTATTAGCATTTAGATTGTTTTCAAACAACACAACCCAGCACATGCTTCACCTTGAGTGAGCACATCCATTACCCTGTGCACATCACAAAATTTTTGAGCCTGTTCTGCACATCTTGTGCTGTGTTGAGAGTTGCACTTGAACTGCCCTGTGCTGTGAACTGAATAGGCTGTGCTGTGTATAAGTTTAAATTGTGATGAGCATAGACCAGCCTGCACAACCACTAGGCTATATAATTTTGTGTGAAACTGTGTTGTGCTCATTTACAATCTGTGCCTTGCCAAAGCTATGTACAAGTCTAGCATCATTCTGCAACCTTTGCATATGCCAGTGCTGTGTTGATAGCACAAGTTGCACTGAGCTGTGCAACAAACTGGGCTGCTTAAACCAAACCCTTAACAGCTGAAGCCCACTTAACTGAACCCAACCACTGGGCTTTGCATACTGCCAACCTTCAGCCCACATAGGCCACATCATTGGTCAGGCACAAACTCGAGCCCACACCCACTAGGCTTTGCAAACAACCTGGGCTTTACATTTTCACCCACCCTGGGCCGGCCAACCAATCTAAGCCCACATCATCTGGGCTAGAACCTACACTGCTGAGCCTTACAACATCAAAAAGCCATCAAAAAGCCATCTTTTGAGCTTGAGTCTTGTACTAGTGGGTCATTTTTGAGTTTTTGCTTTTCTGTGTTGAAATTGATTGTATGTTAACATGCTAGATGCGCTAGCTAGGCTATGATTGTGTCTTTTAGAGACCAAACAAATCGACTAGTTAGAATCCGCCTGGGACGAAATAGTAAGCATACCCAGCTTCTTCAACCGAAAACCCAAGCCCAGATCTATTCGAAAAGAAACTATGGGTGAGGAACTTAACCAACCCCGTAGTCTCAAGGACTACATGTACCCAACTAGGGCAAGTCAGCCCTCTTGCATCATTCTCGCAGCCGATCTTTGGTCGGTTTGAACCGAAAGCAAGCACCATTCATATGCTACCCGTGTTTAGAGGGGTCAATGCCGAGAACCCTACCATCACGTGAGAGACTTTGAGGATATTTGTGGGACTCTGCGTTTTAACCAAATGACGGAGAGGAGTCCCTCAAATTGAGATTGTTTCCTTTTTCTCACGAAAGACAAAGCCAAGTCTTGGCTACATGCCCTACAACCACAGTCCATTAGAACCAGGGACGACCTCACAAAAGAGTTTTTCAAAAGTTTTTCCCAAATCATAAGACGGCGACAATTCGCCAAAGTCTAAATGGTTTTGTGCAATTAGAAGACGAAACTCTAGCAAAATACTTGGAGAGATTCAATGAATTATTACTCCAATGTCCCCACCATGGTTTTAAAAAATGGAGACTCGTGCAAATCTTGTATGAGGGTCTAGATGTTAGAACCCGTACTACGATCGAGTCAATGTGCAATGGTGCATTTATTGACAAGAGTGCTGATGACGCTTGGACTTTTCTAATCGAAGTCGCTGAAAGACTCAACAGTGGGAGTCCATCCGAGAACCGAAACGGACTACCCCCGCACAAAATGTTCATAGAATCGAGTCGACTTTGAGGGAAATGCAAAAATGGCATCTTTGGTCAGGAGAATAGAAGTGCTTGAGTTGGAAAAGAATGTAAAATCTAATGCCCCTACTCTCCGTGACCAAATTGATATGGCCACTTGTGCCGCATGCCATAGCTCGACCACTTAGTGGACATGGCTGTCAATTTGCATGCATTTCAAGAGTCTAAAACCGAGCAAGCCAATGCATTATACCATAGGCAAGAGAACAACCCGTATTCTCAGACCTACAACCTAGGGTGGAGGAATCACCCTAACTTCTCATGGTCCAAGGGGGAACAAGGGGGACCAACAAATAACAACCAAGGATACTCATATCCTAGAAACCCCAAATACCACCACATCCTCGGCATTCCCGTGGAGAAAAAGACTAGCTTTGAAGACTCGTGTCGTTTTGTTAACCCAAAATCTTGCAAAACTTGAGAAACCACCGACCAACGTCTCACAAACCTAGATCTTAAGATAGGTCAAATCATGGATGCATTGAATGAGAGAGAGAAAGGAAAATTCCCTAGTCAACCCCAACAAAATCCAAAGAATGTGTTTCAAGCAGGCTCCTCTACCTGCAATGAAACTTCACATAGTCAAGCGAATGCTGTCACCACTCTCCGTAGTGGTAGAATTGTTGAGAACCATGTAGGTGTACCACCGTCAAGCGAGTCTACATCAGACTCCCCAGCACACACAACACCGCAGAAAACATCTACCGTAGAGAAGGAATCTGAGCCTATTGATAAAACCAAGAGTCCTACTAATGTAGATGTTCCTATGCCAAATCATGTACCTGTTGCTCCATTCCCACAGAGGTTGGTACAACATAAGGGGGGGTACCCAATACAACGAGATTTTGGAAATGTTCAAAAGAGTTAACATAAACATTCCATTTCTCAAGCAATCGTGCAAATACCGCCTATGCTAAGTTTTTGAAGGACTGTGCACACAAAAGCGAAAGCTTCATGTGCACAAGCGTGCCTTTCTCACCGAGCAAGTAAGTTCAATTATTCAAAACAAAACCCCACCTAAGTTTAAAGACCCGTGTAGCCCAACTATCTCTTGTACTATAGGTGAACATACAATCGTAAAAGCTTTATTGGACTTAGAGCTAGTGTGAATCTACCGCCATATTCTCGTATGTGCGGTTAGGTCTTGGGGGAATTGCAACCCACCCCGTCACGCTACAATTAGTGGACAGATCTGTGAAAGTCCCTGGGAATCGTTGAAGATGTGCTAATCAAGGTTGATAAATTTTATTTCCCCGTGGACTTCATTGTGTTAGATACTCAACTGTGCAAAATCCCAAAATCATATTCCCGTTATCTTAGGACGTCCCTTCTTGGCAACGTCAAACGCTATCATAAATTGTCGTAGCGGGATATTGAATTTGTCTTTTGGCAACATGACTATAGAACTGAATGTCTTTCGTGTTAATCAACAACCCATAGAGTGTGATGATGATGAAGTGCACGAGGTTAACATGATAGAGAGTCTGATTCAAGACCCATTGTCCGACATCTTATCTCGTGGGACCCCGTGCAAGCGAGTGTTTAGATAACTTTGACTTAGATCTCTTTGAGTCTCGAGTACATTAGTGAAGTCCACTCTTTGCTAGAGTCTCGTGCCACCCATGGATATTGCTAAATGGCAGAATGCAGTGGAACCCCTTCCACTCTCTGATTCCAAATCTGCCCCACCTCTTGATACGCCACCTAAGCTTGATTTGAAACCATTACCTGATACCTTGAAGTATGCTTTCTTAGGTCCTTCTGACACTTTACCTGTGATTATTGCATCATGTTTAGACACGGAACATGAAAGTAGACTCTTAGAAGTACTTCAAGAACATAAAGGAGCCTTAGGTTGGACCATCTCCGATCTTAAGGGTATAAGTCCCACAATTTGCATGCATCACATAAACCTTGAGGAGAACACTAAACCATCTAGGGAAATGCAAAGGAGACTTAACCCCAACATGAGAGATGTTGTCAAGGGTGAGATTCTGAAACTACTTGATGCGGGTATCATTTACCCCGTCCCTGATAGCCAGTGGGTCGGGCCCCATTGTGTAGTACCCAAGAAGTCCGGCATTACCGTAGTTCAAAATGAGATGAATGAACTTGTCCCCACTCGTGTGACCACAGGGTGGCGAGTTTGTATTGATTATAGGAAATCGAACACAAGTAACCAAGAAAGACCATTTTCCCTTCCCTTCATTGACCAAATGCTTTGGAAAGGTTAGCAAAACATAGTCACTATTGCTTCTTAGATGGCTATTCGCTACAACCAAATTCACATAGCACCCGAAGACCAACAAAGGCCACATTTACATGTCCTTATGGAACATTTGCTTATCGTCGTATGCCTTTTGGGTCGTGCAATGCACCCGCTACTTTTCAACGTTGCATGATGAGCATATTTTCCGACATGGTAGATAAATTTCTTGAGATTTTTATGGATGATTTTTCGGTGTTTGGTTCTTCTTTTGATGAGTGTTTGCATCACCTCACTTGTGTGCTGATTAGGTGTAAAGAAAAGAACTTGGTTTTGAATTGGGAAAAATGTCATTTCATGGTTAACTCAGGCATTGTTCTAGGGCATATTATCTCGAAAAAAGGCATAGAAGTAGACAAAGCCAAGGTAGATCTCATTCAATACTTGCCTCAAGCTCGTTCGTGAGGGACATCGGATCATTTCTAGGCCATGCGGTTTTTACCGCCGATTCATCAAAGACTTTAGTAAAATTTCACGAACTTTGTGCAATCTTCTTGCAAAAGATGTTGCATTTGTCTTTGATAATGCTTGTAAGGAAGCATGGGAGCAAATCGAAGGCTCTCCTTACATCCGCCCCTATAGTCGACCTCCCGATTGGACATTACCATTTAAGATTATGTGTGATGCGTCTGACTATGCTGTAGGAGCTTTTTTGGGCCAGCGAGTAGACAAACTCCCTTATGTGATCTACTATGCTAGTAAAACACTTAATGATGCTCAACTGAATTATTCCACCACTGAGAAAGAGTTACTAGCTATTGTGTTTGCATTAGACAAGTTTAGATCTTATTTGATAGGGTCTAAGGTCATCATTTATTCTGATCATGCTGCATTGAGATATATTTTGTCTAAGAAAGATGCTAAGGCTCGTCTAATTCGATGGATACTCTTGCTACAAGAGTTTGACCTCGAAATTCGAGATAAGAAAGGGTCAGAGAATGTTGTTGCTGATCACTTGTCTAGGTTGAATGTTGATTCTGCTGATGAATCTGTGTTAATTAGGGAATCATTCCCTGATGAGCAATTGATGCTTGTGTCTGAAATGCCTTGGTTTGCCGATATTGTGAACTACCTTGCTACAGTGTAGAATGCCCTTGCATTGGTCTAAACAAGACCGATTTCTAAGTTCTTGGTCAAGTTAAACACTTCCTTTGGGATGACCCGTATTTGTTTAAGTACTCGCCAAGACCAAATCATTAGGAGATGTGTCCCCACTCCGAACAAAGGGACGTCATCTCTTTCTCGTCATGACCATGCATGTGGAGGCCACTTTAGTGCCAAGAAAACCGGGCCGCAAAGATCTTGCAAAGCGGTTTCTATTGGCCAACACTGTTTAAGGATTGCCATGCTTTTTGTGTTGCTTGTGACCGATGTCAGAAATTAGGAAGTATCTCTAGGAGAAACATGATGCCCTTACAACCCATATTGATTGTTGAGCTGTTTGATGTTTGGGGTATTGATTTCATGGGACCATTTCCTAACTCGAAGGTAAGTTATACATTCTTGTTGCTTTTTGTTGATTATGTCTCTAAGTGGGTAGAGGCCATTGCATCCAAAACCAACGACCATAAAGTTGTTCTTTCTTTTCTTAAGGAGAACATTTTCTCCCGTTTTGGAACCCCTAGGGCAATAATCGGTGATGGAGGTAGTCATTTGCAATGACACTTTGAATCACTAGTGCGCAAGTATGGAATCACTCATAAGGTCGCAACACCTTACCATCCTCAAACCAAAGGGCCAAGTGGAAGTTTCTAATAGGGAAATTAAGCATATCCTTGAGAAGACTCACAATCCTTCTAGGAAAGATTGGTCTTTGCGCTTAAATGATGCTTTGTGGGCCTATAGAACTGCATATAAGACTCCCATTGGGATGTCTCCTGCTGCACTTGTGTACTACGGTGAAAGCATGTCATCTACCGGTTGAGTTAGAACACCGTGCATACGGGTTGTGAAGAAGTTGAACTTTGATCTTGATAAGGCCGGAACTCGTAGAAAACTTCAACTCAATGAGTTAGAAGAATTGAGAAACGATGCATATGATAGTGCCAAAACGCATAAACATAGGATGAAAGTGTTTTCACGACAAGCGCATTCTCGCGCAAGTCTTTCACACAAGGTCGAAAGTTTTATTGTACAACACTCGCTTCACTTGTTTCCGTGAAAGCTACGTTCTCGATGGTCGACCATTCTTGGTACGCACTGTCTTTCCCCATGGAGCTGTAGAAGTTGAAAACCCAGCAAACAAGAACATTTTCAAAGTCAATGGTCGAGATTGAAACCATTTCTCGGAGCATCTTCCACCGAAGTTGAGACCGTTGACTTGGAAGACCCCATCTATGTGGACTAGACTAGTTCACTTGTGTACATACATATGGACTAACAATCCATTCTCTTTCCTTTTCTTTTTCTTTTTGCATAGTTTTTGATGTGTGCTAACCAAACTTTTTGTCTTGCGCTCTTGATTGTTTGCTTTCAAAGCATTCATCTTTCTATGGTTTAGCAACACCCTCTTGCATCCAGGTAATCTCTTCCCTTTTCTCCTCTCAACATAGTTCTCATGGTATGTGACTGTTTAAATTCTTTATATCTTGACACATTGAGGACAATGTTTGATCTAGGTTTGGGGTGTGATTTGCATATAGAGTTTTTAGTCTTTTTGTTTTACTTCTTTGTAAAAAAAAAAAAAAAAAAAAAAAAAAAAACTCTTTGTAAATATTTGCATAAAAACCTCCAACTTTTAGAGATTTTAGAGTCACTAGCATGCTTCTAGCTATGTTACAGAGAGAACTTAATTGGTACCGGAGAACGAATCGGGTTTCTTAGTTGATTAGAGCGTTAAAGTTGGATTTAACCATACCGGAGGGCTTAATTAGGTGTTGTTTAGATATTCTAAGAGTAGAATTGTGATCACCCATAGTGGAGACTACCCATTTTACATCAAGCGAGGTACCGACCTTCACTCTTTGTGACTTTCTAGAAAAGATGTTAGAGTGTGTGTCACCGTACGTCAATCCGGGTAGGAATGGTGAGCTACCCAACTTCGCACCACTTTCAAAGACTATTTTTGATCTCTTGAGTGCTAATTCCGTCAATCATGAGGGTGACGCCTAAAGATGAAAACTCCTTCTAAATATCGATTTGGTAGCTAGCATCACTCTCTCCCTCTCAATCAACACATTCATAGAAACACATCATCACGCAAGCGGAGCATCATCGTAATATTTGAAGAAAAGTTGAGATAGTCCAAGGTTTATGTGCAACAAAGAAAAGAAAAATAGGATGAGAATTAATGAAGTTTGTGAAATCAAGACAAGTGTAAAAAATTGAGTCTTATTGTTTTATTGTTATTTTCATTCCAAGTTAAGTAAAAAAAAAAAAAAAATTTGTATGTTTGTCAAGTTTTTGTGAAGTCAGAAGTTCATCATCAGCTATTGAAGACCGAAGATTGAAGATGTTTCTATGAATGCTGAGAGAGTGATATTAATTGCCGATCGGGTGAGAAGGTAAGTGAGTACTCCCATCCTTGCTAATGGTTGATTTCCTTTCTTAGAGATCATCGAAAAAAGATTCTTTTTGTCCACACTTCTCGTGGAGTCTCCGTAAATTATTTCTAAGGTTATCCTTCTCACCTACAACGTGTGCAGAATTCTCTCTTTATTCCTGCCTGCACACATGAGAGACTAAAAAAAGCGGTCTTTTTGAGTGCAATTATCAAAAAACCCTAATGGTGAGGCGTGGTCGAGGCTTATGATCACAATCGAATCCGAATTCTTTCATATGGTATGGTTACTTCTCGCCAAAGACTTAAGGATGAGAATGCGTTCTTTGGTACTTCTAACTTCGTGTTACTAGCATGCAGAAACTCTATGTCCTCATAGCTCCTTGGATGCTTGAGACTCTTTTACACTCTGAAGTTGGAGAAGGTTTTGAGGATACACTGCAAACCCTCACGAGACTACAACTCGTCCACTAGGACACCTAGCGGTTTAAAGGCTTAGTGCATACGCTAAATGCATTCGAGAGACCCGCGACGGGGGGTATAGTTAGGATTTCTTAATTTATGTTTCACTTGAGGACAAGTAAAATTCAGGTTTGGGGGTATTTGATGAGTGCCAAATATTGCATATTTATACATCTATTTATTGGCATTTAACTCATCTTTTGTGTTCAGAAATCATATATTATCCTAGATTCTGTGTTTTCTTTGTTTTCAAGATTAAATAATTGTACAAATTAATTTTATGTTTTTAGGTAGTGAATAAAGCTCGGAGAAATTGAGGAGCCAAAAGAGCAGAGAATTGGAGGCAAGCGTCTATGGAACAAAAAGCCAAAGCCCGCGCGCACATCAGTTGCAACCCAACAAGTATCAACTCATCTACAAGACATGGGCCCAGGCTACCCACGACCCGGATTTGAGCTTTGAAACCTTCAACTCAGTCGTATCGACACCAAGTTCACTCCATAATTGTGTTACAAAACCACTAGGAAATCAGTTAAGAGCCATTAGATCACATAACACACCCCGGGCCTTCTGTGGAATGACTCGTGCTTGCCACCGCCTCCAAAGGCACCGTGCACTTGCGCTTTAAGATGTAGGAAATACATTTATGCAGGCACCTACCAAGTTTTTGGCGCCGCCGCTGGGAACCGGGTAGTGTCTTGTTTGCTCTTTAGTGCTTTGTCTTCACTGTTTTCCAACCCATATTTGTATATATATGCTCTGAGGTTGTTGTTAGTAGTCACCTTAGTGTATTTTTGCTGTTAATCATCCATCTGTTCATATGTGCTTTGAATCCGTGTTTTAGTTTCTCTTAGCTTAACTTAGCTTAACTTAGCTTAAATTTTTTTGCTATCAATCATCTGCATCATTGCCTTGCCATAGTTTAGTGTAACTTTCATCTGTAGTTTATCTTTGTAACATCTTTGCATCACCATCAGCCTCTGTGAATAGCTTGTTGCATCTTTAGCTTAAGTATTGTTAGAATAATTATTGATTAACTCTGTATTCTTCATCCACATCCTGTAAGCTTTCAATTTCCACAACCCTGCAGGTTTACCTTGTTTGTTTTGAGGCATCATCGAACATTGTATCGCCAATATCATCATGTGGCTCAATTTCTCGCCTTAGCATTAGTACTTTCTTGCTTTAGTTGTGAAGTTTTGGGAATCGAGATCATTTTCTTTGAGTTAGAAGGTGTACTTGTGGAGCAAACTGAGCAAATTCAAGGAAAGAACAAGGAGCAGCAAAACCAGGGTGGAATTGCCTAAACCCAGTTTAGTGCCGGTACCTATTCCGGAATGCAAGATAATTATAAATCAATGCCGATCCTTGATACCGGCAATGAAATTGTTTATAAAACCATACCGGAACAAGAAGATTAAAAATTCCATGTTCCTGTATAGATATTGGAAGGTACCAGCATAGTAGTATTTTCTAAAATCTATGCCGGTTTTATGATATTTTCAAATTTTCATAGTTGTCGAAAACCTAAGACCGTAAGCTTGATTTTCTTCTATGAATTTTCTGCTAGTTTTGAATATAAATCCATTTCGAATGCTCTTTTATTTTATTCCTAAGTAATCTATTACATTGGATTTGAAACTTTTAATTAAAAATGCTAAAAAACATGGAATGGATTACATTTGGTTAAAGATAATCTATTTCCATCCATTTTCAACAATTGCGGAACCTTTGAGCCTTTCCCGAATCTCTTCGAAGACATCGTCCGGGATGGGGGTGTCAAAGATCATCTTCATTGGTTCTTCTTCTATTTCAACATATTACTTTCCCTTCATATAACACCCATCACACCCATCGATAGGCTTGCATTGGCCCTTGTGGTTTTCTCTTGACTATGCTAGTTCAACAACTTTGTCAAACCATTGAAACTCATCGCACTTTGGGTGATTCAAACACCTTAGAAACATTCTTCCATTTTCAGTATCATCAGTTTTTGCAATCCAAAACTGGTGTGTCCCATCACAGCACAACTTCTACACTTTGAATTAATAAAAGGACAGTCCATGGCTAGATGAGAAGGTGACTTGCAAATTTGACACTTGCAATGATGACTCTGTAAGAGAATATTATGTTAGTTATGCGTCATAGTAGTGAAGATCATATTGTTAGTAAATCTACTTACTTTGCAAATAGAGGTAGATGATGAATCCCCCATCCCTTGTGAAGCTTTAATCGTGCTTGCTTTCTTGAGAGAATGATTTTTGTTATTTGGTGGGTGGTTTGTGTAGATTTTTCCAAAGGAATGGGGGGTATTATATAGAAATAAATCTCCAACGGTCTTATTTTTCAAAAAACTAGCCATTTTTTTTTAATTTAACAAACGCTGGCATAGTCGTTATTATAGATTGAATGCCGATTCCATGTACCGGCATTTCATAGTGTTTTGAAACCATGCCGGTATTGATTACATATTTGGCCAAATCTCTGTAAAGAAATTCCCTTGTACCGGCATTGTCATCTTATGATAACCGTACCGGAACCATATGCCGGCATTCTATTTCACAGTTACTTCAAGGATTACGTTCGAAATAAATTATAGTTCCGGCTTAGTATGTAAACATATTTCAATTGCCCTCTTGGTGCCGGCGTGGATTGTAGTATATTACTCTATGTAGGGTTAGAGTGTCTAATTTACTTTGTATCTGTGTACAAATACCCTTATGCCGGCATTTGATTGAAAGATGACAGAATGCCGGTAGTCAGTGCCGGCATGCCAGTTATCCTTATCCCAATGCCGGCTCGTTCAAAATTCAATGCCCAACAACTATTTTTTTAAACCATAAACCAGCAAAGACAAGTGACGGCGTTGATACTAGGGCACTGACTATGCCGGCACTATAAAGCCGTTGTGCATTCATCTATTTAATACAATGGATTCACCCATTGCACTTGATACCTCCAATGGCAAATCCATCAGCAACTACCGATTTCATCATTGCCATGGAAAAAGACAAACTTAGGAAAAACAAACTATCCACTCCGATGGGAAATCAATTATCATCCACCACCATCTCAAATCCATCAACAACAACCGATTTCATCATTGCCATGGAAAAGAAAAACTCAAGAAGAACAAACTATCCACTCTGTTGGGAAATCAATTATCATCCACCAACTCAGTTGCCCTTATACTAGAAAAACTAAAAAGGAAGGAAGAAACCACCAAGTCAATTGCCGCAATGGAAGAAGAGATACTTAAGAGGAAAAGAGAACAAGAAGAGGAAGCAAAGCTTGAACATTATCGCAAAGAAGATAAAGAGATCCTTAAACATCAAAAACAATCTAAGATAAAAAGCGGATGTCGAGGAAGAAACCGAGTGGATTAAAAATTACTACATAGTATCGGATTTCCAGGAAGATCACCGCCCTTCGAATCTTTTTTGGGGTCTTGTTAGGACTGGTCCTTACATGAATAACTTCTTGGAAGGTAAGAAATGCATAATTGATTACGATGATCTCTATGTACAAAATCGAACAATTGCACTCATAAAGTTATGTCGCAAATACAACGAGTTTCTTGCAAGATACAAAGGGAATAGGTATCAAGCTCGGGATGCATATACGAAATGGAGAAAAGAGCCTTTTAGGCATTTCGAAGCTGCTTTTCTTATTGAATCTCGTTCCAAGAAATGATGTTAGTTGCAATTGGCTTGAGATCTTTCATTTTATGTGTAACGGTGTTTATGTTTATTTCCTTAAGAAATGATGTTAGTTGCAATTAGTTTGGGTTAATGTTTTTAAGTTTATTTCCTTAAGATTATGTGGTTAATGTTGTTTATTTCATCAAGTTTCTTTCCCCTACCGGCATTGACAAATAACCAAATACTATACCGTTACCTGTGTCGGCGTTGAATTATGATCAACAAACAATGCCGGTCTCATGGTTACAATTTAAACTTATTGTCAGAATACCGGCATTTTGAATTATTCCATCTGTCCATGCCGGCATTCTGATGGTTACAAACACAAGTTATGTGGCAGTTACAAACTCATTCATTCCACTTATTTGATGATTACAAACTATTTTATCCCACTTATTTGACGGTTATAAAATCCTTAATACGAGTTTATGTGTCAGTTACAAACTCCTTCATTCTATTTAAGTGACAGTTATAGAAAGGAAAATCTTTCAGTCTCCCTTTGTATTCAATCTCCATTTTTGTTCCATCTTTCATACCAAAGACAATGGGTCGTCGCAAACCCCGTGAAAAACCCATACCCAATCCTGATGAATCTGTTGAAGATGGTGGAAAATCGAAATCAAAAGCGCAACAAGTACCTGAGGAGTGTGTTGGTGAGGTGGAAATAATAAATTTGATGCGGTAAGTGATGTCTATGTTGAATTGAAGTTTTTTACTTTTAGGGTTTATCCCATAGTAGAAAACACAAAGTGAAACTTGGTTGTTTAGTCTTTCTACTACACTAAAAGTAATTTTTAAAATTCCAATTTGAAGTTCAGTTGCATGTTTGATTCGCGGTAGAATACAATTTGAAAATCATGCCAGATTATATGTCTTGAATCCCGATTTTATTGCATGAGCCTGCCGGCATACATATTTAATTGAATACCATGCCGGTTCCATGTGCCGGCTTTGTATATTTGATCAATACTATGCCATTTTTATTTGCCTATTTTGTTATAAACTCTGTACTCAAATCCCACAGTACCGGCATTCCTAACATCTATTTGACGATGTCGGTTCCCAATGCCGGCAGTGTCGATATGTTAACTTACTATGCCGGTTTTTGTTGCAAAAAAATGTTAATTCTTTGTCTAAAATTCAAAAACAACCGGCATGGTATTTTAATTAATTAGAATGCCGGCACTTGTGCCGGCACTTATGTTATGTTCGATTTCTATGTCGGCTGTCATTATATAACTCAATTTACATATTGGAACATAGGTCTAAATCAGCACAAAAGAACAAAGGAAAATGCAAATCTGTTTTAGAAGCAAAACATAAGTCTTCTCGACGTAGCCAACCTGATCCGGCTACTGCTAAGGTCACAATTCGGGATCAACCTATAAGCTACTCAACCAGCAGTGATGATGATGATGAGTGGGAAACATATCCTATACCCGAACGAGCAGGTGGCTTATCCTCACAAGCAGGTTGCTTAGGACAGACTGATGTTGGAGTTGAAGCCCCTAAGGATAATGAAAAGGCACCCCAGCCCACTTTCCTGATAAGTATGACATGATTCCAGACCGCGATGATGGCAAGCATTGGGGTGAACCGATAAACCCGCAACTCTTATTTTCCTACAAACACTCTTGGGCTCGTTGGATCTATCAAACTTATGTAAGACGTTTTCATCTTGTTATTATATTATTTATCTGTGATCAAGTGAATTTAATTAACTTTGGTGTGTTTTTATAGGACCACAAGAACGCCTTCCATGTTAGCCGCCATCAACAATCGGATGTATGGCCTTTGAAATATGAGTGTGACGCTGTTAAAGCAGTAGTCAAAGCATCTGGGTTGTATCCCTCGATAAAAAATTACGTGGCCACTGATACCGTCACGGCGAACTGCTTTTTGGAGAGGTTTTTTGGTGAAATTGATACCATGCATTTTCCTTTTGGCGAGATGACCATTATCCCTGAAGATGTCCAAAGGATAATAGGTCTAGAGGTTCTTGGGAAAGCCGTTAAGGTAGGAGATGACTCTAAGGACCTAGGATGGGACAAGATTTATGAGCTGACTAAAAAGTTGTTTGGATGGGACAAGGAAACCACTTTGGAAAATATGTACAAGACAAGGCGTTCCCAGACAAAGACTATCACATTCATCAAACTCGTTGAATTGTTTTTGGAACACGAAGAACAAGGAATTGAATCCCGAACAAGTCCAGCAAACTGCCGCGGCTTATATGTTGTTCATCTTGGGCTCCGCTATATGATGTGATTTTAAATGTTGTTTGTAAAGTGTTAAGAAAGATGTCGTTCTCTCGAACTTGTGAAGGATTTTTTTAGACTTAAATTCAAAAAAAAAATAGAAAACTCACTAAAAATTATAGCAAACTCAGACAAAGTTGATATCAATATTAAAAGAATACCGAGGCTAAGATTCCATTATTTTTCCAAGTTCAAAGCGATTTAACCCAATATTTATATCCATGCAATTTTCTCGTTCAATTTGATTCTAAACTATTGCAACAAGTAGATTCTCAAAATAACAAGTGTAAATCCGAAGCATAGAACATCAAAACCTAGGTCCAAGTATGCTCTATCAAAAGAAATCACAATTGTTTAACAAAAATCATTCAAACAATTATCGATCAAGGCAAAATAATCATAAAAATAATTGCAATAAATAGATAAATAAGAATATACCACTTCTTGTTGGAAAAATAGCTTCCTCTATCGCCTCGGCAATGGGGTTTAGCTCCTCATATTAACCACTTGCTCAAAATACATGTTTGTTGCTCCAAAGTTGATTAAAAAGAAGAGAAGGTATAAAACAACGTGTTTGTAGCTTGATTATAATTGTTCTGAGAACCACTGTTACAAAGAACTCTAACACAGAACTGTTGCGAACTTGATTAATTGTTGGAAAAATTGTTACAGAACTGTTACAAAGGTAATAAATTTGAAAGAATAAACCACGGGTTCTGCGACTGCTATTAAGTGTTGTTCTATGTTCTTCTTCAACCTCTCGCCTGTATCTCCGCAACTTGGGTTTTTTGTGCTCTGTTATGTTCTAAACTTCCCCTAAAGTGTACGTAACCTTTATGTGGCTTCAAAGACCCATATATATACACCGCAGGTTCGATCAAATCACCGTGAAAACTCCGGTTTCTTTCAGCAAAAGTCTCGGCAATTTTCCTTTTCTAATTCTTCTCTTATGCGGTTTCCAACTCTTTCCAAACTCTAAAGATAGAATGAAATCTAAGAGAATATTTCTTTCTTTCCTCCCACGTATCTTTCTTTCTTTCGAACCCAACATCAGATAATATTTTCACGTCCCCTGTTTTACTTCAAATCGATATCTATCCCTGTTTAATCTTATTAGATAATCATACCAACTCTTTTCAACCCTAACTAATCCAGTCCGATCAAAATATGGGCTTGAATCTCTCATAGGAAACATCATTCTTCCCGTCAACTACCGCCTCCCCTGTTTTGCTCCAAACCAATAATACAGCCCAATTTGATCGAGTCTGATGGTCCTACCAACCCTGTTTAGGATTAACAGGCTTATCTAAAGAAAATCCAGCGATTGAATCTCCTTCTAATACGCCCAAACAACAAACCCTAACTCTGGTAGTCGCTTCTCAAAATTTCCCGCCAAAACTCAGTATTTGAATGTAGAAGATGGGTGCCCCCCTAACCAGAGTAGGGGTGCATTTAGCAGATGCCTTTTGGATGCCCTGGGGATTCCCCTTAGTAATTTGGGTACCCCTTATCCATAGTGAGAGTCCGAATAGTAGTTGTCCTTCGGGTGCAACTTTTCGAGCCGATTTTTCCAAAAATTTTTATTGGACAAAAATACCTACACACACATAAAACACCATAATAAGTACAAAAATGAGCACTATTAATATATAGAATCGAGACAAATTAGATACAAAAATGTGTCTATCAAATATCCCCAAACCTATTATTTGCTAGTCCTCGAGCAAAAATAAAATAAAAATAAAATCCTAACTCACTGTCGCAGGCATCGTCGATTGCATTTAGCGTATGCAATAAGCCTTTAAACCCCTAGGTGGCCCTAGTGGCCGAGTTATAGTCTCGGGAGGGTTTACCAGAGGTGTACCCTTTTTTTTTCTCGATCAATAAAATTAAAAAATAAACGAAAACTGTACAGGGACTAGATTAGACTAGCGCTAGCCGTTTGGCCACCACTAGCCTAACCTACTTGAAGCGAAAGTAAACCTCTCCAGGCCACTCGACAGAAAGGAGAAAGCCTGGCCTACCCTCAAAAAACTCAAAAATATCTTCAGCCAACAAACATGCTTGTTTGGCCAAAGCATCAGCTGAAAAATTAACTTCCCTATAGTTATGAACATAACGAATATTGTCATAGAAACTCTTCGCAATCCTCCACTTCGGAACTAGCTGCCAGGGCAACTCACCCTTTTGAAAAGCTTGAATACAACTCATCGAATCCGAACGAATGCATAGATTTTTGATGTTCCACCTTTTTGCAAGCATCGCTCCATAGATAACAGCACACACTTCCGCCACATAGTTGGTCTGGTAACCAAGCCCAACAGAAAGAACTCCAAGAATAGCTGAATTGGCGTCTCTAAAAATGATGCCAGCTCCAGCTTGGCCTGGATTGCCTTGAGAAGCACCATCACAACAAATCATTATTTCACCAAGATTTGGAGGAAACCAACTAACCTCTTTTGGTGTTGAAAACTTGCACGATCTGTGTTGCACCCTGAAGTAATTCAAGATGCGCAAATCATCTTGCGTGTTGTACATATGGCCCTTCATTCTAATAGAGTTATCACGAATCACCTGGTAAACTCTGCCTTTGAAACCTAGCCAGTGCATCTTAAAATCCTCAAAATACACCTTGTTGCGCATCTTCCACAATTCCGTGACAATTGCCAGATTAGCAACAAGCCACAAATCTTTTATCATCCTGCTACGACCTTTGGCAACCTTGTAAGAGTCCACCAAATCTTCATTGGGCTGCAGATTAAAGATTGAAGTCGCCCAAGCCCAAATTCTTTTTGCAACTCTGCAATGCCAAGTAATGTGGCTCATAGTTTCATTATTCTTCTTGCACAGGCGGCAAATTGTAGGCATACTCCTACCCGTCTTTTTGATAATATTATCTTCAGTTGCGCAACATTGTTTCGCCCAGATTTTCCAATATTGGACACTCAAAGTAGGATGAACAACCTGCCTAGAGAACAGCGTTGCAGTAGGCGAGATTGCAGCTGGCACCTTTATAGCAGCCTTTGCAGACTTGACTGAGAAAACTCCCTTGCTGTCCAGATCCCAAATTTTGTAATCATCCCCACCAGCAATAAGTGGTAAATTCTCAACATCAATATCACAACGAATCATCAAATCCCTCAAACGAGGGGGAATGGCCCAAGCCCCATCAACAATAATATCACTCACCTTTGCTTTGAAATCATTTGGCCCTTTAGAAAAGAGACCAAGCCGCTTCGCAATTGAGAAATCACCACACCAATTATCAAAAAATAAAGAAGTGTTAGCACCATTTCCTATAATTGTGCGCGTGTGCTTTTGCACAAAGTTGTGAACCAATCTGATCCCTGGAAAAACCGAGGAACCCAATTTATAATTAATCAAGTTGCCATTTAACTTGAAGTACTTAGCCCTCAAGAATCTGGCCCATATTTTGTCCGAGTCTCGAATAGAAACCCACAACTTCATTAGCATAGCCCTATTAACATCCAACAGCTTTTTAAGGCCAAGGCCACCTTCACGCCTCGAGCAACACAGTTCCTCATAAAGGACCGTAAAGTATTTACGTTTTTCCGCATCTCCAGACCAAAGGAAATTCCTAATGGCCCTTTCAACTTGCTTAATTACCGTGCATGGCCATTTGTAGACAGCCATGGAATGAAGCACATAACTAGAAATTACTGATCTAATCAAAACAAGTCTGGCCTGGAATGAAAGAAGCTTACCTTTCCAACCGGCCAACTTGTCCATAATTTTCTCCACCACTTGACGGACATGGATGTGCCTAACAATACCAGGCTTCAATTGAATTCCCAAGTACTTGTCCGGAAAAAACGCTCTCTCCATTCCCAAGTAATTTGCTATTGCAATAGCACGAGAGCCAGTGCCACCTCCATAATAAAACTTACTTTTGGCATAACTAACATATTGACCAGACGCACATTGATACATTCCCAGCATGTTCTTCAAATTTTGCAAACTATGAAGATTACCTCTGCAGAAAATAAGAATATCATCCGCAAATAATAGATGCGTAGGGGCCACACCTTTCTTGCTAACCATGGGATGCATACTTCGCCTTGCAAATAACTTTGACAGATTGCGACTCAAAACATCTTCAATAAGAACAAAAATCAAAGGTGATAGCGGATCACCTTGGCGCAAACCTCTAGAGATGCTAAAGAAACCCTCAGGGCTGCCATTTATCATCACAGAAATCCGAGCCGAATTCAGAATACTAAGGATCCAAGAACACCAATTTTCGGAAAAACCATATTGCCTAAAAACTTCAGTGATGAATTCCCAACTCACCGTGTCAAAAGCTTGCTCAATATCCAGCTTGAGACCAACATTACCGTGCTTCCGTTCCGTGCTAATCTCATTGATCAACTCAGACGCCAAAGCTATATTTTCATGGATATTTCTTCCCCTCATAAAAGCCACTTGTTCTTCAGAAATCAACTTATTAAGCACCGTACCAACCCTGGTAGCCAAAATTTTGGTAATGATCTTGAAGAAGAAATTACTCAAACCAATTGGCCGATAATCCTTGATAGCATCAGACTTGTTATTTTTTGGAATGAGAACTATAAAACTTGAATTAATGCCATTGGGAATTTTACGCATTGCCCAACAGTTTGCAATGGCATTAAAAAGATCTTTGCAAATAAGATTCCAGCATTGACGATAGAAAGAACCTGTAAAACCGTCTGGACCAGGCGCAGAGTCCGCTCCCAAATCAAAAACCGCCTCCTTAACCTCCTCCAAAGATGGAATAGCATCCATGAACGCGCTCTCAGCAGCACTAATGCTCTCATGATCAAAATCAAACAGCCTTGGGTCAATATTAACATCGCCACCATTGAATTTTGCCTGATAATGATTTACAATGTAGTCCTTTATCTCATCCTGCAAAAACAAAGTAGCGTTAGTAGTTTTCAGCTCCGAAATTGTATTCTGACTCCTCCTCATACGAATGCTATTATGAAAAAATCGGGTATTCTGGTCACCATCTTCCAACCAAGTTACACGCGACTTCATCTTTAGCATGACTGCCAATTCCGTTCTCACATCATCAACAGCCTTCTTAGCATCCGCCACCTTCACAAATTGTAATTCGTTACCATGATCATAGTCCAATATATCATTCTCGGCTTCCAGCTTTAGCTCAGCTTGCTTCAACCGAAATTGAACTTCACCATAAACGGTTCTATTCCAAATCTTCAAAGCTTCTTTCAACCTCTTTAATTTAGCCGTGAACACAAAAGGGGGCGCACCATTAAGAGGCATATTCCAACTATCCTCAACAAACTTCATGAAACTTGGGTGAGAAAACCACATCTTCTGAATTCTAAAAGGCGCCCTAGCCGGTCTAGGATTCTCAAAAGCAAACCCAAAAAGAGGAGAGTGGTCTGAGCAAATCCTAGGCAAGGCCTTGCACCTCCAATTTTCATACTTGTAGAGCCAAGCATCATTAACAACCGCTCTGTCATGTTTCGAGACAATTCTATCATTACCACTGCGACAATTGGTCCAAGTATATTTTTTCCCAATAGCGTCAGCTTCAACCAGCCCATTGTCCGAAATCCAACTTCTAAACTCATTCACATAAATTTCCTTGATTGGCCTGCCACCCTTCTTCTCATCAAGACGTAAGATGCAATTAAAATCCCCTAACACCAACCACGGAATAGATATAAAACCTAGCCCCAACTGACGCCAAAGTCTTCTTCTTGCAACCGGATCAAAAGAAGCATGCACCGCCGTGATAAAATCTCCAGCAAAACTCAAAGTAATTGCCTGTTTTGAAGAGGACAAAACATCCGGCCTTGCCAAGGAATTCCTCCACAAAACCCAGAGATTACCCTTTTCTCCATCAGCTTCATTTGTGATAACCTCTTCGTTAAAATTAACTAAATTCAAACTCCTAACAAAACGAGTAGTGCAAAAAACATGCGGTTCTGCAATACAGATTATGTCAGGGTTATGCAAGTGATAAAGCTCAGTCAACTTGGCCCTTGCACCATCCTTAGCCAAGCCTTGAGCATTCCAATAAAAGACACGCATTAAGGAACTGATAGCTTAGTAGGGCTTGCCGAACCCTTTTCATCATCTTTACGTGTCCTACTTCTACCTCTTCTACCAATTTGACCTTCATCCCCATTTGGTTTAGCAACCTGTTGAGTAGTCTTTTTCTTTGGTGCAATTTTCACACCCTTATCACCCTTCTTGGCTAAAGCATCTAGCTTCTTTTTTTCAGCTTTTTCTTTTTTCAAGCGGTCTTCATCATCTTTAGCCGCATCCCAATCTAATTTCGCAGCCTCAATCTCCACCATTCCAGTAGATATTGCTGTTGCCAAAGGTTCATCTTGAGAATCAATAAAAACCTCTTCCTCAGACTCATCGGTTCCAGTCTCAAACATATTCGAAGTCTCAAGAGGCTCCGGAATGTTGGCCTGGGCATTTCTTCTAGCTGTTCTAGTAGGGGAACTAAAACCATCCTCACCAACTGGCTCCAGAACATAGTTTGTTTCAAGGGCACCTGAAGCCACAGTTTCAATACGACCAACTCCTCCATCTTGCATTTGATCCTCAGCATGCTTCCCCTCGGAAATCTGTAGCTCAACATGATGTGCCTCGGATTGTTGGTTTGCAGACTGTTGCAATTCAGCCTCAGCTTGATTTTTCCGTTCCAAAATTTGTCTCCGCATATCTTGAAGTTTGGCCAAAGCCACATCCTGCTCATGCTTAGCCAGATCCGCAGCTTTAGCCATTTCGTTGGCTATTCTTTTTTGTTCATCATAATGAGCATAAAGCTCTTGTTCTTCTCTGTCTAAGTCAATTGCTTCTGTAGCAGAAGTGCCACTCTGCGAAGAATCTATTGCCACAATATTATTTGGAACGTGAGTAGATTGCGCTTCTGAGCTACCCGGATGCACAACATCATTCCGGGCTACATTATCATCAGCCACACTAGGTGTCGGGCTTGGAATAATTGTGTGGACGCCAGCAAAAGTAACGCCACCAATCAATAAGCCTTGCGGCTTCTCCTTAGCAGCCTCATCAGCTCCTTTGCCATCAACCTTGTCATCTCCCTTGTCCGGAGAATTAGAGTTATCATCCCCTTTGCCATCTCCTTTGCCTTTTGGTTTAGTTGCATCATTCCCTTTGCCATTCATATTTTTTGCATCATCTCCTTTACCTGATGGATTTGTCTTATCATACCTCCTAAGATTCCAATATTTTAGTTCATCCATCTCAGCTTGGAGTTCCTTCCACTTGGTCTCATCTTCCTCAACATCTTGCTTTCTTTTAAGATCATTGTATTTTTTAGTTCTACAGTTTCCTTCAACATGGCCAATTGATTTACAATAATCACAAAAATCCGGCATGTTTAAAATTTCATAATCAAGGTAAAAACCGTCAGACTGATCCTCATCATCAATAACAATATCATTGAGAGGTTTCGAAAAATCAATATCAATAAGAACCGCTGCGAAGTAGCCATATTCATGCTTTAGGGTTCTCGGATCCACTGCAACAGGCTTGCCAAGCCCTCGAGCAATCCTAAAGAGAATTTCTTCATCCCAATATTCAAGACGGAGCTTCTTAAAACGCACCCAAACTGCTGCTCGCTTGATCGTTTCCACCTCCGGATTAAACATAGGCGTCCATGGCAACACCTTTAAGTGTTGTTCTTTGATTTTCCACGGACCTTCATAGCTTATTCTCTTCCGATCAGCTTCATTGAACAATTTAATAACAAAATAACCTTTAACCCATGGAATAAATTGGACCTGACCTGATAACTTCCATTGATTGCATAAAATCTGCTTTACCTCATCAAAAGTTTGACCTAGGGTTTTAAATTTACCAGAGGTGTACCCACAAAACCTTTACCTGCACCCTAACTATCTACGCAGAACCTTGGAAGGCACTAAAGAATCTCCTTGGTTGGCATACTTATTGACTACGGGAGGAAGTACCACGATGCGAAATTCCAATTGTTGTACACGAGTTTGCACTCAAGCATACTAAAATTCATATAAAGTGACAGAGCTCTACTCAGATAGTTTCTGGACATCATAACCGGAGTCAACCAATCACATGGATAGATTATGAGATGGATATAGAAAAACGTAGATGGTTTTTATGTTGACTAAGGTGAACGGTGTTTCTCATATCTGTCTGAAGGCCACTGCCAAAACGAACCTATCCTAATGGATTGAGATACTGGTCTGGACTAATATCAACACACTGGCATATACAAGGGAACTAGTGTAGATAATCCTAACTCTAGGTCAACACAAATGGCATATACAAGGGTTCCAGTGGTCGACTTTATTGAATTTATTCCGGTTGGTCTGATGGTCTGGTCTCAATTTTCATTTTTTTTTTTTTTTTTTTCAACTTTTTTTTTTTTCGGTATCTCAATCGCTCTATTTCACCCTAGAAGTGGTAACAACTTGAATCGTGAGCCCCACCTAATCACTTAGACAAACATATTTTAAAGAAAACAAAATAAAAATAGAAGTGAAAAGGATTCAACGAGATATGGCGAAACTACCATGTTTTTTCTTTAATTCTAACACCTGAGCTCTGTGCTTTTATGAATAGACTCTTTAGATGTTTCCATCTAATCAGATTGGTTCCTCAACTCCTACAACCAAAATGCTTCCATCCACTTAGATTGGTTAGTGCCATCCTTAATAAGGATAAATTTCTAGGCTCCGAAGTTTATTTATTGTAACAAAAAGGTAACAAAAGTTTCTACCCCACCCCCAAACTTAAATCTAACATTGTCCTCAATGTTTCTAATTAAATAACAGTACCAAAAATATAAGTAACATGAGGAAATAGTAAAGAGAGAAGTCGGAAAGATAGTACCTGGGTGAAGTGTAACCAAAAACCTACAAAAATAATATACAACATACAATCCGCCTCGATGGTCAATCAAGGTAAACAGGGTCCTCCAGAGGGACCTCCTCAACATCACCTGTAGGAAAAGGCTCTAAAAAGGGCTTCAATCACTGACCATTAACCTTTGAAGAACTACTACCATCTGGTGTCTCAATCTCAATAGCGCCATGAGGAAAAACAGTACGGACCACAAAAGGACCGGTCCACCAAGAGCGCAACTTCCCAGGGAATAGATGCAAACGAGTGTCATACAGAAGAACTTTTTGACCTGGAGAAAATGACTTTGCGTAAAATATTCTTATCATGCACAAGTTTCATTTTGTTCTTATACTCCTTAGCACTATCGTATGCATCTCTACGAATCTCGTCCAACTCATTGAGCTGGAGCTTTCTGTGAGCTCCTGCCTTGTCAAGTGAAAAGTTTAAGTTCTTAATAGCCCAATAGGCTTTATGCTCTAACTCGACAGGAAGGTGACATGCCTTTCCAAATACTAGACGATAAGGTGACATTCCAATGGGTGTCTTAAACGCAGTACGGTAAGCCCATAAGGCATCAGTAAGCCTCGACGACCAGTCTTTCCTATTGGGATTAACTGTTTTCTCTAAAATACGCTTAATTTCCCTATTGGATACCTCTACCTGACCACTAGTTTGTGGGTGATATGGGGTTGCTACTTTGTGGGTAATACCATATTGTTTCATTAAAAGTGCAAACGGTCTATTACAAAAGTGTGAACCTCCATCACTAATTATAGCTCGCGGTGTACCAAAACGTGTAAGTATGTTCTCTTTCAAAAACTGGACTACGACCCTGTGGTCATTTGTTTTACACGGAACCGCCTCAACCCACTTAGATACATAGTCTACAGCGACAAGTATGTAAAGATAACCAAAATAATTAGGAAATGGACCCATAAAATCAATGCCCCACACATCAAAGACCTCAATCACTAAAATAGGGTTCAAAGGCATCATATTTCTACGGGAAATGGTTCCTAAATTCTGGCAACGCTCACAAGAAACACAATGACTATGGGAGTCTTTAAACAATGAAGGCCAGTAAAAACCACACTGCAATATCTTAGCAGCAGTCTTCTTAGCACTAAAATGACCCCCACATGCATGTTCATGACAAAAGGAGATAATCTTTGGACTGGTCACTCTCGGGTATACATCTCCTAATAACTGTCTGGACAATACTTAAAACAGATAAGGATCGTCCCAAAAGAAATTCTTAACCTCGGCTAAAAACCTAAAACGATCTTGCTTACCCCAATGTTGAGGCATTCGACCAAGTAATAAGATAATTCACTATATTCGCATACCAAGGTGATTGGGAAACAGAGAACAATTGTTCATCGGAAAGCTATCCCTTATAGGAAGGGAATCATTAGGGGAACTAACAACTAGCCTAGACAAGTGGTCTGCTACTACATTTTCGGCACCCTTTTTGTCTCTAATGTCTGGACAGAATTCTTGTAACAAAAGGATCCACCTAATCAATCTAGGTTTGGTATCCTTCTTAGACAAAAGGTATTTCAAAGCAAAGCATGATCGGTATAGATTACGATCTTAGAACCTAATAGGTAGGATCTAAACTTATCCAAGGCAAACACGATGGCTAACAGTTCCTTCTAGGTAGTTGTATAGTTCATTTGGGCATCATTCAGAGTTTTGCTAGCATAGTAAATCACATGAAGTAATTTGTTTTCTCGCTGACCTAGCACAACACCTATAGCATAATCTGAAGCATCACACATAATTTCAAAGGGTAGGTTCCAGTTAGGTGCCTGGACAATCGGGGTAGTAGTGAGTAAATTTTTAAGCTTCTCAAAAGCCTCTAAACAAGCATCATCAAAGACAAACTTAACATCTTTTGCAAGCAAATTGCAAAGAGGTCTAGAAATCAAGCTAAAATCCTTAATGAATCGACGGTAAAAACCTGCATGCCCTAGGAATGACCTAATATCTTTTACGGTTTTTGGGACTGTAAAGTCTTAATAAGGTCAACTTTGGCTTTATCTACCTCTATACCCTTTGAAGAAACAATGTGCCCTAACACAATTCCTGATTTAACCATAAAATGGCATTTTTCCCAATTAAGCACTAAATTCTTTTCCTTACACCTAGTCAACACTAATGTCAAATGATGCAAGCACTCGTCAAAAGATGAACCAAACAATGAAAAATCATCCATAAAGACCTCTAGAAACCGTTCTACCATATCGGAAAATATGCTCATCATACAACGCTGAAAAGTCGCAGGGACATTACATAGCCCGAAAGGCATGCGTCTATACGCAAAGGTACCAAAGGGACAAGTAAAAGTGGTTTTCTCTTGGTCTTCTGGGGCAATAACGATACGATTATAACCGGAGTAGCCATCTAAGAAGCAATAATGACTATGTCCAGCTAATCTCTCTAGCATTTGGTCGATAAAAGGAAGGGGAAAGTGATCCTTCCTTGTGACCTTGTTCAATTTCCTATAGTCGATACAGACACGCCATCCCGTGGTCACTCGGGTTGGGATTAACTCATTATTATCATTTTGGACCACAGTGATACCCGATTTCTTGGGGACAACCTGAACAGGGCTGACCGACTTACTGTCTGAAATTGGGTAGATAATACTCGTATCTAACAACTTAAGCACCTCTTTTCGAACTACCTCTTTCATGTTAGGGTTTAGTCGACGTTGCATCTCCCTAGAAGGTTTGGAGTCTTCTTCTAAATGAATCTGATGCATATACACAATAAGACTTATACCCTTAATGTCTGATATAGTCCACCCTAAAGCTTCCTTATTGTCTTGAAGTACTTTTACTAGCATACTTTCCTGATCACTATCCAAATCGGAAGCTACAATCACAGGTAAAGTCTCAGATGGGCCTAAAAACACATACTTTAGAGTGTCGGGTAGTGGTTTTAGGTCCAACTTAGGAGGCTCTTCTAAAGAAGGAATTAAGGTATTCTCAGAAACTGGTAATGGCTCGAACCTAGCTTTCCATCTATCAGTGTCTAACACAGGGGTAGAATCTAATAGAGCATTCACTTGTGCAATAGTGTTATCGTCATCAAAATCTAAACCAAAATGGGATAGACAACTTTCTAATGGGTCTTCAGACAAAATGTTTGGTAACTAATCCTGAACTAAGGCTTCTATCATGTTCACCTCTTCAACACATGTGTCATCTAGCTCATAAGGTAGCTTACTGACATTAAAAATGTTCATCTCCATAGTCATATTACCAAAAGATAAATTCATCACACCATTTCGACGAGTTAATGATCGCATTAGATGTAGCTAAAAATGGGCGACCTAATATCACAGTGTATCTGGGTTCTCTCGGGTCGGGGACAAAGGTTGGGTATCTAGCACAACAAAATCAACTCGGATAAATAAACTTGTCGACCTCAATGAGAACATCCTCGATAACACCTCGAGGAATTTTAATGCACCTATCGCCTAACCGCAATGTCATCTCGAGTAGGTTTCATTTCACCAAGTCCTAGTTTGTAAGTACACATGGTACGGCAAGTAAGTTCACACTGGCTCCTAAGTCAAGTAAAGCTTTTTCTACCCGGTGTTTACCTATTATACAAGCAATGGTAGGGGAACACGGGTCTTTGTACTTTGGAGTTGTGGTGTTCGAATGATTGAACTTACGTGACTAGCTAAAAAGGCTTTCCTATGGATGCTAAGTTTTCGCTTTCGCATACACATATCCTTAAGGAACTTGGCATAAGAAGGAATTTGCCTAATTGCATCTAATAAAAGAAGGCTTATGGTAACTTGCTTAAAACCTCCAATATGTCATTAAAGTTCGATTCCTTCTTTGTTGGTACTAATAGTTGGGGAAACGGGCTCTAGGCACGAGAATCGGACCTCTCAGAACCGAATTGTCATCATCGGAAATTTTATCAATCTCCTCGCCTAGTGGTGGTCCTGAGGGGTGAGATCCCGAGGGGTGAACTACAGATATGTTCACTATCGGGCATGGTTACCTGATTGTCTACTACTCTACCACTCCTAAGGGTTCTAATAGCATTCAACTGATTTGATGTTTTTGCACCTACTTCCTGAACTCCTCTAGGATTGGGATTAGTCTGACTAGGGAACATTCCGTTATCTCTTTCACTTAAGGTCTTAGCTATTTGGCCCACTTGAGTTCTTTAGCAAGGCTTTGAGCATTAGTTTTTCGCTTGGTTTCTGTTGAAAACTAACATGGCTCTGTGCTAACATTTCCGAGTTTTTGCTAACATCTTAATAGATTCCTCTAAGCTAGTTGTTTTATTTTCTTGGGCTCGAAGAATTCTTAGTGTAACCAAAACCTGGGGGAGCATTAGAATTACTAAACTGACCTTGACTTTGGCCCTTAGACCACGAAAAGTTCGGATGGTTTCTCCAACCAGGATTATAGGTTTCTGAATATGGGTCAAACTTTTGCGGTTATCAAATCTGGTGTTATTATAGAGAGCATTGGCTTGCTCTTTATTATTCTGGCCTTCCCAAAAAGGATCCAATCTACCACTAGTGTGACCCACTTCTAAAGCTTCTAACCTTTTCGCTATTGCAGCAATTTTGGCTTCTGATTCATAGCCTCCCTCTACCCTATTAACGTTTCCTTTGCCTAGAAGAATTGTTTTCTGGGGTTCCCTATTACTTTCCCATTGTTGGGTCTTTTCGGCGATTTCATGCAAATATGTCATCGCCTCATCAACTGTTTGGTTTTCAAACCCACTGTACACATAGATTCTACTTTGTGGTTGTAGTGGAATAATCTAAACCCTCATAAAGGATCCGAACTAACCTAACCTTTTCGAGACCATGATGAGGACATTGGGCTAATAAATCATTGAACCTTTCCAAATACCTATACAAAGACTCTCCCTCCCGTTGAGAAAACGTGCGATTTGCGTCCCGATAGACGATGTTTTGTGCCTAGGGAAAAACTTGTTCAAAAAGGCAGATGTAAGTTGTTCATATGTTTCAATTGAATCGAAGCCAAACTATATAGCCACGATTTGGCTTTATCTTTCAAGGAAAAAGGGAATAACTTTGAGTTTCAAAGCATCATCATCAAGGTTTCTAATCTTTAGGGTACTACAAATTTCCTCAAAGTCCCTAACATGGAAATAGGGGTTTTCATTTTCTTTCCCTAAGAAGATTGGGAGCAGTTTGTAAGGTCCCAGGTTTAAGTTCATAATTTGCTTCGTTTCACTAACCCGATACACGAGGGACGAGTAGCCTAGTCGGGTTCAACAAGGCTTTCAAAGTTGCCATTTCTGGCACTATCGGAATATTAGGGATTGTCTCCCCAAATGGACGTTCAAAAACGGACTCTTCAAAAATCGGACTTTCTAAATTGAGGTAATCTAGACGCTTAGAACTACTAGGTTTCTCTTTAACAAATCTACCTAGGGCGTCTCTTTTACGTTCCGGCATGCAAACGAATAAGGAAGGGGATTCCATGCAATCACAAAACAAGGCTGACTCAACCAAATCAAACCTATTGATTTCTAGCAAACAAAAGCATGATGGCTCCACTTAGATTGTTTCTAGACCGACTTCTAATCCTTCGAAAGGGAATTCATTACAATTTAAGCAAACCCTCTCGGAATCAATCCGAGTCAAAGTAAGTTGAATAGAGGCGAGGGAAGCTCGGTGGAGCTTTGATACCCAAGGCCTCACCGGAATTACAAGGCGGCGCAGTCACGCATTCAACTCACAGAAACCTTCATGAACTTCGAAGTGTGCTTAAAAGAGTAACCAATATTTTTCGAATGACTTTCCTATTAAGCTCGTTACCCTATCGGTCTTGTTCTAGTCAAAATTTTAAGGCTTAGGTTCGCGTAGGTTACGTGTTCCTAAGGCGGGCAAGAAGAGAACGGTGATGAAATCCGAACCCTTATCTTGTATGGCCAGGCCTTGCCCTTTACTAGAAAATTAAAGCAGTCAGTATTCAAGTCCTCGGCATATATGCAAACGAAGGAGTCCAAGAACTCGCTCACGGGGGATTCGCGAGTGTTCAGAATCTTACCTCCCGTTCCATACGGGGGATGAATCGGTTGTAGTCGACTCGGGCCACTGACTCCTATGTCAGTGTACGAACCCAAGGTGCAGAGACAATATCGTAATTGTCCTCCTTCTCTGCAAACAGTTTATATTTAAAGTACCCTTCCGTAGGGTAAAAATAAAAATAATGTCCAAAGTCCAAAAGTCCAAAGTCCAAAAAGAAAAGAAAAAATTACAAAAATAATAAACCCTAATACAATTTTTTTTTCTTTAAAAATAAACAAACCCTAAAAACAAAATAACTAAAATAAAATCGTCTTCTTTTCCGTTCTTTTTGCTTTATTCTTTTGCTCCAAGTCTTTACGAAATCACCAAACTCCTTGTCTCAATTTTCTTTATGATCCAGAACCTGTAGACAAAAGATAAATAACCAAAAACGTAAAAAAGAACAAAAATAATAAAAAAACTAAAAAACTAAAACAAAAACAAATCTAAAACCCTAAAAACAAGTCCGCGTCGGCGGCGCCAAAAATTGATGTCATTTTAAATGTTGTTTGTAAAGTGGTAAGAAAGATGTCGTTCTCTCGAACTTGTGAAGGATTTTTTTAGACTTAAATTCAAAACAAAAATAGAAAACTCACTAAAAATTATAGCAAACTCAGACAAAGTTGATATCAATATTAAAAGAATACTGAGGCTAAGATTCCATTATTTTTCCAAGTTCAAAGCGATTTAACCCAATATTTATATCCATGCAATTTTCTCGTTCAATTTGATTCTAAACTATTGCAACAAGTAGATTCTCAAAATAACAAGTGTAAATCCGAAGCATAGAACATCAAAAACCTAGGTCCAAGTATGCTCTATCAAAAGAAATCACAATTGTTTAACAAAAATCATTCAAACAATTATCGATCAAGGTAAAATAATTATAAAAATAATTGCAATAAATAGATAAATAAGAATATATCACTTCTTGTTGGAAAAATAGCTTCCTCTATCGCCTCGGCAATGGGGTTTAGCTCCTCATATTAACCACTTGCTCAAAATACATGTTTGTTGCTCCAAAGTTGATTAAAAAGAAGAGAAGGTATAAAACAACGTGTTTGTACTTGATTATAATTGTTACAAAACCAACATTACAAAGAACTCTAACACGTAATCATTGCGAACTTGATTAATTGTTGGAAAAATTGTTCTGAAGCTGTTACAAAGGTAATAAATTTGAAAGAATAAACCACGGGTTCTGCGACTGCTATTAAGTGATGTTCTATGTTCTTCTTCAACCTCTCGCCTGTATCTCCGCAACTTGGGTTTTTTGTGCTCTGTTATGTTCTAAACTTCCCCTAAAGTGTACGTAACCTTGTTGTGGCTTCAAAGACCCATATATATACACCACAGGGTCGATCAAATCACCGTGAAAACTCCGGTTTCTTTCAGCAAAAGTCTCGGCAATTTTCCTTTTCTATTTCTTCTCTTATGCGGTTTCCAACTCTTTCCAAACTCTAAAGATAGAATGAAATCTGTAGAGAATATTTCTTTCTTTCCTCCCACGTATCTTTCTTTCTTTCGAACCCAACATCAGATAATATCTTCACGTCCCCTGTTTTACTTCAAATCGATATCTAGCCCTGTTTAATCGTATTAGATAATCATACCAACTCTTTTCAACCCTAACTAATCCAGTCCGATCAAAATATGGGCTTGATTCTCTCATAGGAAATATCATTCTTCCCGTCAACTACCGCCTCCCCTGTTTTGCTCCAAACCAATAATACAGCCCAATTTGATCGAGTCTGATGGTCCTACCAACCCTGTTTAGGCTTAACAGGCTTATCTAAAGAAAATCCAGCGATTGAATCTCCTTCTAATACGCCCAAACATCAAACCCTAACTCTGGTAGTCGCTTCTCAAAATTTCCCGCCAAAACTCAGTATTTGAATGTAGAAGATGGGTGCCCCCCTAACCAGAGTATGGGTGCATTTAGTAGATGCCTTTGGGATGCCCCTTAGTAATTTGGGTACCCCTTATCCATAGTGAGAGTCCGAATAGTAGTTGTCCTCCGGGTGCAACTTTTCGAGCAGATTTTTCCAAAAATGTTTATTGGCCAAAAATACCTACACACATAAAACACCATAATAAGTACAAAAATGAGCACTATTAATATATAGAATCGAGACAAATTAGACACAAAAATGTGTCTATCACTATATTCCCTGACGCTAATGGTAACAGGGTGCATATGAACAACATACAATACTTGGATCCGTTGGAAAAGGTTCATGAGTATTCATGGGGCACTGCTTTCTTGGCACATTTTTTGGCAGAAATGCGTCGAGCTTCTAAGGCGAACGCCCGTCAATTTAATGGGAATTTCTTTGTACTTCGGGTATAGTCAACTACTTATTTTTTGATTGTTGTCATTAAATTTGTTAGTTTCCAATTATTTATTTTCTTATACATTTCATTGGAACGATCTTTCATTGGCGTAGGTGTGGGCTTATGAACACTTCACAAAATTGTTCATATGGTATAAAGGATTGAAGATTTTCATTGAATATCAAGAGAATGGGCCTCTAGGTCAGAAATACTACTTCGACAATACCCCAAGGCCCAATAACAAAAAACGGTTATTAGCAATGAGATTGGCTTTGGACTCGGTGGCTGTCCAAGATGTTGTGTTTGACCCATATAGGAATGCCAGAGGAGTTCACTTGCAAAGGCGTGACAATGTTTCATTTTACAACAGACCGTTATTTCATCCAAAAGGATTTGTTATGCACAACCCTCGTCGTGTAATGCGCCAACTTTGGTACAAGCAGAAAGATCTCACGGATACATCTTATCAGAAATTCTCTCATGAATTTACTCAATGTCAATCAAATGAGAACCATACTCTCGTAGTTTACGACCCAAAACCTATTCTTGCACATTGGAGTGAAAGGGAAGAAGAAGGACTTGTGTTGGATAGGGCTGATTGGGAATTGGCTGAGAACGGTTATGAGAGTGAACCAACCTTCCTAAGAGGCCATCGGAAGTTCTCGCATCCTTATGTTGTATGCCCGGATATCGTAGTTGTTCCTCCACTACACCAAATTCTGGGATCCATAACAGAACTGAGCCGTTACTAAAACGGGTTGTAACGGCTCTTGCCTGTTGCAAAAGTGGGTGTTACATTTTTTTTGTAACGGCAATAGGGCCGTTACGAATATTGGTTGTAACGGCCCTCGTAACAGGCTCGAGCCGTTACTAATTTGCCACGTGATAACAGCTCAGGGCCGTTACGAATTTTTTGGTAACAACAAAGTCGTAACAGGTTCAAGCCGTTACGAATTTTTTTGTAACTGCAAAAAATTTTACTGCCAGTCAACATTGACCTAGTCAAAATTAGTCAATATCAACCAATTTTGACCAGGTCAATATTATTGGCAGTTCATTTTCTGCCGGAAACAAGCCGAAATTCATACACTTTTCCATTCATTATCCACACTTAACAATAGTTTCATCATTCATTCAATTCATTTAACATCCATTCAATTCATATCAGAAAAAGGAAATAAATTTTTCTAAGTACAATTTTTTTTTTTTGTTGTTGTTGCTAAGTATCAAGTTCTTAAGTTCAGTTCATAAGAAACTTTGGAAACTTCCTAAGTTCACAAATTCTTCTAACATAAACCACTATAAGCAGATACTATTTACAAAATTACAAAGATAACATGATCTTATCTTTCTTTCCAGCATTATGGAGACGTATTAGCATTGTAACCCACATTCTTTCTTCCAACTGCAAAATCAAAACAGACATACAGTCAGAAAACCAAGCAATGTAGATTGGATAGTCTGGCCCCATACATCCCTGCAGTTAAGTGTTGGACAATGCAGAAACATTACTTCATGAATTATCAAATCTCTAAAAGAAACATATAAACTGCAGGTAAGCATAGACAAGCATGATGTACAGAAAACCAATTTGCACTATGCAAAGAAAATGCACAAAAAAGTAAGACTGCAAACATCACCAGTAAAATCACTCAATTACCTGTTTAGATTCTTTTAAGCATCCTCACCTATGGCTATCCATTTTGGTTGCAGTTTTGGATGAAGCAGAAGAGAGCTTGTTCTCGGAAACTTCAGCTGCATCCATAACCCTGACTGTATTCACTGATGAGTACACTCTTCTTTGTACCTGCTTGCCAAGGTGAGTATTCATGCTTGCATACCGAGCAGTTCCTGTCAAGTTATTGCATCAAAAAACTTATCTTGAGCATTTGCTGGAGAATGGACAAAAGTATTAAAAAGTAAAGACACAAACCTGATTTGCACGCCTTCCAAGCCCCATGAGGAGATTATCTGGCTTAATATCTCGATGTTGAAAAGATTTGACGAGTAAATATTAAACACGATTGACCTGCCACACATACAAGAAAAAAAATAAAAAAAGAGGTATTAAGAATAAGAATAGACAATGAGAGACTTGCAATACCCACCATCTGGTCTGCTTGACTAGCTCGCTCATTTTCCCTTCGTTGCCTCCATTCTCTCCACCTTCTCAAGTTCCTAGAAGCACCCACAGTTTGAAGGATTTAGGGACAAAATAGTCTACTGACAATTTGTACAAGAACTGTTTAGGTTGAATAGTACAATATTATTTAGGGACAAAATAGTCTACTTAACATTCATTCAATTCATATAACATTCAATCAATTCATATCAGAAAACGGAAACAAATTCTTCTAAGTACAATATTTTTTTTTTGCTAAGTATCAAGTTCCTAAGTTCAGTTCATAGAAACTTTGGAAACTTCCTGAGTTCACGAATTCTTCTAACATAAACCACTAAAAGCAGATATTATTTAGAAACTTACAAAGATAACAAGATCTTATCTTTCTTTCCAGCATTGTGGAGACATATTAGCATTGTACCCCACATTCTTTCTTCCAACTGCAAAATCAAAACAAACCTATATTCAGAAAAACAAGCAGTGGAGATTGAATAGTTTGGCCCCATCCATCCCTGCAGTGAAGTGTTAGACAATGCAGAAACATTACTTCAGGAATTATCAAATCTCTAAAAGAAATAACATCCAATAGTCGATCTAGACTTACCAGGTTCACTCCAAGCATGGCAAAACCCATATTGGTAGTGGCAAAAGGTACACAAAATGGATTCATTTTCTTATATGACACCCTTAAAGCTTCAATTGCATCATGGAAAACCTGCTCATAGTACAAGCAATTACACAAGGTAACTACAACATTATAAGCAGTGACACAAGAAAGCAGGTGTTTGCTACTCATTGGATAAACAAGTTTGTGCTATAATTTTAGGTAAGAACACACAGTCTTATGCCAGGGGAAAGCAAGGCAGATTCAGGCTACTTTTTGGCAGTTGTATCTCTAGCTCATTTGGAAATTTGGGGGTTGTAGTTGGATTTCCATGGGATGGATGTCTAACTCCTAGTTACGCATATAAAGTTAATAATCCCCCAAAGAGGTGTATAATGTACTACCTTTTGGGTTGCACGATCCACAACTATCGTTGAACCTTCCAATTCATGAGTTTCAGACATCAAAGTGTCCACAGAATCTTCCAAATACAACAACATATCTTCAATCATAAATCCAACAATACTAAAACACGTTGCAGTATCCTAAATTTTGAAAATGAGTATAATTATTTTTGTAGCATAACAACCTGCAGTTTCATAAGTAATGAACCCAATTCCAAGATGAGATTTTGAGCCTTGATCCTGCAAATGATGAATAAGTAATATAAAAGATATAATAATCTCCACAAAAAGGAACAATGCTCATCAATTGCATTAATCCCCTTCCACATGTGCTTTTCAGCATGTAATGAAATATGATGATGGGATTTCAAAACTAACCTTGGGCAAGTATATATGTTATCTCGCCATAGGTTTCAAAATAACTGAAAAGGATGTCACAGCTGGATTAGTTATTTCTTTTCCACGACTGTAGAACTCTTAACAACGAACACAAAAGACTAAATTAAGAAGAGAGTTCTGATTATTACATAATTTTTAGAGAACTCACCTACAGGGTATTGCTTCTGTTACAGTCTGTGGGATTCTGGCCACAAAAATCCTTGTTACTTTCTTAGAAGGTGCTCTCATTTCTTCCTGTAAAGACAACCATATAAGTGAATTAGTATTTCCACAGTAACAAGTAGGCTATTAACTCTTCAAACAACTTCAAGAAAGAAAGTAGTCTTTGGTAAACAACTTCGAGAGAGTGTAGCTTAAAGCGACTTTAGCACTACAACCTTTGGTGTGGCAACTTTTACTTCGAGCATATTACCAAGATAGTGCTCACTTTCCAGTGCATTCTGTTGCCAAAAAATTGCATAGAAACAAGTTAGGCAAGCAAACATGATCATCAGAGGATTAGTCGTAGATGCATGATTACGCACAACAACATAATGAGCCATACCAGCAAACAATACAAGTTGAGAAACCAAAAACAAGTGGTAAGTAGCAAAATGTTTTACCTTCGCATCTTCAACCTCTGGAAAAGTTACATAACCGAAACCACGAGAGCTTCCAGTTGAAGTCAGCACCGTCATCCCGACGCTTATCTCCCGAGACTAAAGAAGCCCAGTTCAACCCGAAGTTCTGCTCTTTGTCTTTCATGTAGATTCTACCAGGCAATCAATGCAATTGGTCCTGCAACAAACCAAAGTCTATAAGCTCTCTCACCAGGGTAATATAATTGTAAGAAACATGGAAGGAGGAGAGGATTACACAAAATTGTCGAAGAGAATTTTACCTGGCAGAATTTATAGAAATCCTTGAGGTATGCCTTGTAAAGTGTGTTCCTCATAATCTCGATGTTCATATGGTCCAAGTCTAGAAAAAGGTGTTTATTAGTAAATCAGTAAACAAGGGGTAAAAAAGACTACCCTCCGATATGGATTCGACATTTCTTGAAATAACAACTATATCCTAACATTTCCCATTGAACAAAAGTAAACTAAGAGTATTTAATATCAAAAGAGATCACAATATTATTGATGTAGATTTAGTAGGAGAAGAAGCATTGCTAATTATAGCAAGACAAGATGTAGCAAACAAGGACATTTTACCTCAGAAGTAATGCATTCAGAGAAATATGGAGCCAATGGAATGTCCACAAGAACCAATCTGTAATGCATGTGCATGTTCTGAGCAACTTCGAGGGTAACAATGCTGAAAATAAAAATCACAGAGAATAAATTCACACGAACCCTGCAAGTGTCTGATAGTAACATTACCTATCAAACATATTCCAATTCTCTAGTAATTCCTGAACATCTCTCCCATGCAAGGTGCCAGTCACAATAAGAACAACATTGTCAATCAAATGCTCATACCTGTAAGAAATAATATAACCTAAAAAAAAAAATTCAATCCAGCTTCAGAGAGCATTTTTCCACAAGGTGAAACAAAGGTTCTGTAGCTTGGCATAACAACATGTTCTTATACTCATCAACCAGCTTCAGAGTGCATTTTTCCACAATTGTAGTTGTATGCAATGGAGATGGCTCTGCAAATAGCCAACAAACAATATAAGTCCTTGAAATTAATTGTATAAGTTAATCACTAACAAAATGTAAATAACACTATGGACCCAAGCTCTCTCCCTCTCTCTCACTCACTAACAAAAATAATCTCTCCCTTGAATTTCTAGGTAAACCATAGTGGAAACGTTTTTGTTTGACTGAACCTTCATTTAAAACACTACTACCCAACATGTAATGTGCACAACAGCTGATTGGTTCTAGTATAAGTAATCAAAGTATAAGTATAAGTAGAAATTCGTGTTTAGTAATGGTGTACAAGTACAATATAGAAACATAAGTGAACGATTAAAGATGCACAACTTTCTTCTGGTACCATCTTCCTTACATGTTTTACAAGTAAAGAACTCTACAAAACCTCCTAAACAATGTTTAAGTTGCTTCAAATAAGCCTTCTATGTATGTATAGATCAAATAATACAAACCCAACTAAAATCAACAGTCAATAAAGAGGATCTACAAACTTAAAACAGAAAATAAACACTTTGAGCCCTAAATCAAAATCCAATATACATAGATTAGGTTTTATAAAGCTAAACAAAATCAAAAGGAAATGAGATAGATGAAAATGAAGAGATGCAATACATGTTCATCCATGGTTGAGCATATTCTTCATCACCACCACCACCAAAACAAATGAAACCCCTAAAAAAAATCAAAGTATATGACCAAATCTTGCAAAATTAGTAAATCCCGAGAAAATTAGTAAATCCCTAGAAGAAGAAATTGCTAAGAAACTTGACACATAGCTCAAATCTAAGCATTAAATTTTACTGAGAGAAAACAAAACGAATCCAATGGAATAAGAACCCTGTAAATCTTATATCTGAGTGAATATGTCTACTTATCCATAACAAAACAAAACTAAACCTAGAAACCAATATAACCAGATGTGATGAAAAGTCAAACTGAACAACAAACCTAAAATCTGATTAAAAAACTGAACAACAAACCCAAAAATCTGATTAACAAATTGAATCCCTAAAATCGGAAAAATTGAAACCCCATAACAAATGATGAAAGAATTACACAGATAATGAAATACAAATGATGAAATATAAACTCTAAACTCGATTAACAGATGATGAAATCGGAATCATAAACTCGATTAACAGATGCGAATCTTCAGGGAAGAAAAAAGAGAGAAGAGAAGCTGATGATGATGAACACTAGAAATATCGATATTGCAATCGAAATGGATGATTGAAATGGATGATTGAAGATGGTTTCACTAGGGTTTCTATGAGAGGAAGAGAAGAGAGGCAGGAGCAGAAAAGAACGAGAAAGAAAATGAGAAATGAAAAGTTTTAAGTCGATAGATGGGGGAGAAACCCTTACGCAGGGTAGGAAATATCTTCTAGTATTACCCATCTTGGGTGGAAAAACAAAGGCACGCATGTGAATGGCACACGCACCAAATGCATCTGTTACGACCAAGGTGTGACCAAGCGTGTGGCTGGCACGATTATAAAAAAATTCGTAACGGCTGGCCTCTATTGCAAATATTAAAAAATTCGTAACGGCTTATGCCTGTTACAAATTCTTCGTAACAGCCATTTGTAAAGGGAATTTTGTAACAGCCAGTAAGCTGTTACGAATTTCTATTACTAATCCGGGAATTTGGTGTAGTGCTCCATCACCAGCACGTCCCTCCACAACTCCGTAAATTGTACCCGCACTTCTACAGCTCGTTACGTTGTTGGTACGTACGTCTTGTTCATTACCATTCTTTTAATCTATATCTATGAACTTATATAATTGTACATACTAAGTACATGTTTAAAATTTCCTTAACAGCGTCAGCGGATTGGAAATTTGTCAAAGTTCTTTAAGAAAAAGAACAAGAAAGGAGAGGTGCTGACCCAAAAATAAATGGAGAACGTCGAGCAAAATATGGACAAAATTGAAGATCCGGAGGCAAAAGACTTGTGGGGCGAAAGGAAGAAGAGGGTACACAAGAAACCAAGAACCGAGTGATCGTGTGTTTCTTCTATAGTATTAGTTTGGTTTGAGCAATCTAGTGTTGGTTTATGTTTGTTTGTGAGTCTTGAACAATGTGTTTGTTTGTGTGTCTTGCTAAACTCTTTGCTTGACTTCGTTTATGTTTGATTTGTTTTCGGTTTGGAATCACATAACTTTGGAGTTTGTTCTTGTATACAATCTAGTATTTTTATTATATTTATTATGTTGATAAACTTGTGTCAAATTACCTCTTTTACAGAGTTTGAATGTGCCCAGATCACTTAAATTTCTAAGTTTTTCTTCAGTACCGGCATGCTCGAAAACAGTAAAAGCAATGCCGGTTCTCTAAATGACAGAGTTCCGGCATTTAACTGTGTTTGGATACTATGCCGGCTGTCTGTAATCTCCATGAAAAATATGATTTTGACAGAGTACCGGCACCGTTATGATGTTATTTCAATGCCGGAAAGGTCATTGATTTCTCTGGAAGTTTTTTCTGCATTTCCGGCATGGGTTCAAAACAAAGTCTACGCCTAAGTCTGATGAGTTCCAAGCGTCGTAATTATAAAACACAACTATCTTTGACATGGGCATCAAAATATGATTTAATGTTTACAATTCGGACTTCCAAAAAAACAAAACGTTGCGTACTACTGAACCACATAAATCCAAACTACTCATCGTCGCCTCCACACGTAATCGGTTGCATCTTCTCCTCTTGGAAATCTTTTTTTGATAAGGCCAACGCATCCCAAAATTGGTGATTCTCCTCATACGATGCCATCCATCCCTTCCAGATATTGGGATCTAGACCCTTGTTTTTAATCATCCCACAGATAGGTGGAAATGGACAATTTTCTTTGAGTTTTAGAATAACGAAATGATTACCGTTCACGACCGCCAAAACAACTCTTCTCTTCTTAAGGGATCCTTCGCATTTTTTCCACTTTGGGGTAAATGTTACTTCTACGGTGGGGGTAAAATAATGAACAATACATCTAAATGTATCCGCCACTAGATGCCCACAAAGCGACATTCTCATCCAATATTCAGAAGGAAGAAAGTTCATTTGTTTCTCGGGCCCCAATACTTGAGCATGCATATCATCAAACCCCTCGCCTACACCAACCAATTGCTCATAAAAGCTCCTCTTGTTCACAAGTTGTTCGGCCATCCTCATTCTAGCATATTGACATGGTGTCATACCTCTACTAACCGCGGTGTCAAAGATTCCTAATTGTTCGGTCACAAAGCATGATAGCCACAATTTCCATCTCCGTCGACATCATCCGTATATAAAATATACTCGCGAATAACCTCGGGAAGTTGGTCTATGTAAGACTCGTATCTTGGTATGATAACTTCTAATTGTCCTACCTGTTCGGGATCCTTATACATCTTCATATTACCCTTTTGTAACAATAATATATCCAAACCATCCTCTGCAATCTCTACACTTGCAATGTCTTCGATATTTGATGGGAGTCCGTACTTCCTTGGCCTACCCCTTTGCCTTGGAACTAAAACTACATCAACTTTGCTATCACTTTGGTTTGTCACCACCTTTGCCTCGTCACCTTGTTGTTCTTTGTCACTTGATGATGATACCTTTGGCGGCCTACCCCTTTTCCTTGGAACCTCCGCTAGATCGACTATGGGTATGGCTTCGGAATGCTCACCTTGTTGTTCTTTGACACTTGATGATGATACCTTTGGAGGCCTACCCCTTTTCCTTGGAACTCCCGCTAGATCGACTATGGGTATGGCTTCGGAATGCTCACCTTGTTGTTCTTTGACACTTGATGATGATACCTTTGGCGGTCTACCCCTTTTCCTTGGAACCTCCGCTAGATCGACTATGGGTATGGCTTCGGAATGCACACCTTGTTATTCTTTGACACTTGATGTTGATACCTTTGGCAGCCTACCCCTCTTCTTTGGAACCTCCGATGAGTTGGCTTTTGGTGTGGATAAGGAGTCCTTCGTTTGTTGTTGACTTAGCGGTTCCTTCCTCGGCCTACCTCTTTTTTTTGGAACTGCGCTTCCACGAACCCTTTTTCCGAAATCTCACATGCGGTTAGATCTCGTTTCTTACTTGTCGCGAGTTCTTCTTCACGTTGAGTCATTTCTTTCAATTCTACCCTTTGTTTTTTCCTTTTTGTTTTAGTTTGTAGTCTACCTATTGGATCTACCTATTGTAGTCTACCTATTGGATAACCCTTGTTCCGAAATCTCACATGCGGTTAGATCTCGTTTCTTACTTGCCGCGAGTTCTTCTTCACGTTGAGTCATTTCTTTCAATTCTACCCTTTGTTTTTTCCCTTTTGTTTTAGTTTGTAGTCTACCTATTGGATCTACCTATTGTAGTCTACCTATTGGATAACCCTTGTTCTGAAATCTCACATGCAGTTAGATCTCGTTTCTTACTTGCCGCGAGTTCTTCTTCACGTTGAGTCATTTCTTTCAATTCAACCCTTTGTTTTTTCCTTTTTGTTTTAGTTTGTAGTCTACCTATTGGATATCCCTTTCTTGGCTCTTTGCTTTGTGCGATCCATGGACGAGTAATTAGCCTTAGTTGGCTCAACAAGACTTGTCGGCTTACCGAGGTGCCACGTGAGTAAGCTTCGAAGAATTCCTTTGCTTCGTTCGTATCCCATGGAGATTGCCCGGGATCTCCCAAGGGGAGGGTCGAAAGATAGTTGCTTCCAAAACGGATCAATAACCTCAATAGGTATCACTTCTTCATACTTCACAAGCATATGACAACACGGAAGCCCCAATGAAGACATGTCGGGACAAATACACACATCACCCGGTTTTCCGTAATTTTTCTCATATTCCATTTGTCTCATCATATGTTTTATTGCCCAATGAGAGACGTTGAATTATATTCCTTGGAGCAACTTACCATAACGAAGAAATTGAGTCATCCTTTCCATTGAGATTTTCTCAAAAGCCTCCTTGATCCTATTGATATCTTGCTTAAAGTATTGCTCCATTGCCTCGGTGACCGTAACCACATTGCCTTGACCGGACTGGATGAGATCTTTAAATCTCCCATGAGCGGACTCAGCTGCACTAGTTGCTTCATTCTTGAAGTGTCTATACCGGTTTTTCCATGCACGCACAATTTTTTCCTTGAACTTATCCAACCATTGAGTCCGACAATACCAGACGGCAGTCGGATAAACTTCGTTCCAATCGGCAATAAACTTCTCCAATCTCTTTTCGTACATAACCTCGGTAAGAGACCAATAAACTTTCCCCCAATCTCTTAGAAATTCCAACCACTTTTTATGATTTTCCGCATTTTCTTTGTCCACTCGCTCCTTTATCTTGCCTCTCTCATCTTCTTCTTCTTGGGGATAGTTTGTTCTTTCGAACATCTTCATCTAGTTGTACCATCATTCTCTTCTTAATATCCGTCTTTGCGGGTTCAAACAAGGCATGGCAAGTTTTTATCACATTATTACGTATATGATATGTACATATGAAATTTTGTGCGTCCGGGAAGACGTCGGATATTGCTTTCATTAATGCGTCATCGTTATCGGTTACGATGACCCTCGGAAGTTGATTTTCCCGGAAGAACAATTTCAATTGTCGTAATGCCCAATGATAATTATAGTTCCTCTCGGTTTCCATTAAACACCAAGCCAATGTGAATGTTACCTTGTCCGAGGTTTGCCCCACGAGGTTGAAGAACGACATATTGTATTTGTTTGTCTTGTAGGTGCAATCCATCAAAAGAACACCACAACATGTATTTTCCAATTGTGAAAGCAAAGGATGCGAAATGAATATTTGAAGGGGCATCTCGTCCGGCCCTCTTTTAATGATACGTGTGTAGTTGTGATCCCAAACTATCTTCTTAAATTCTTGCATAACGCTCCTCCCTTCCCATTCCACCCTTCTAATAGTTGCTTATGCGGCATAAATTTTACGTAGAGAAGACACGTTAGTCTCATCCTTTTCCTTGAAGCCTCTGAGAATTTGTCTCGGTTTGATAAGTGCTTTGGTCAATCTCTTTACATCCTCGAACTCGTCAGGTTTTAGCTTCGCAACTAAGGAGTGACCAACAAAATCTTTCGGATCCCCGTGGTTATGTGACCACACAAAACCTCACAATCCCAATTGTTCATGTCATTCAAACGGAATACAAGCTTAAACGGGCAATTATTCTTCCTAAATACGAGTCTTGTATACCCTATTAGTCTTCTTTGGATATACATAATCCTTTCTCTTGTGGCTATTCTTCTCCTTGTATTTACCATTTCTCTCGCAAGCCATCTCAAAACGCCTCTTGAACCTTGGTATTCCTCACCAACACACACATGTTCTTAAGAGCCGTCTCTTTAGCCCAAGCGATTGCTTCCTTTCGATATGTTATTCCCTACATAAGAACAATTTCGCGTTCATTAGAAGGTTCATTACTAGCAATCCATTAGTAAAGTTCAAGATACTAGGTGAAAAGTATTCTTTGGTCACATCTTTGGAGGGATTTTATCGTATTCGACGTATCCCGATAAAGCGGCTTTGCATTTGTTGGATCAATATATGTCACCACCTAAAGATCGAATGAAAATTAGTTCCAAACAAAATTAAAACACTATGCCGGAAACCCGCACCGGCATGCTCGACCATTGTTCCGGCATAGTCTAAGTTAACCAAAACGGAAGACCAAATTTGAAACCTATTAAGCATAAATGTTTCATTAGAAAACAACATAGGAATCACGGGTGCCGGCATTCTCGTAATCTATTGTCCCAAGCGGTACAAAATTCCGGCATTGAAAATAATTGATATTGAACGCGGTTTTGGTGCAGGCATTATCGATATTGATGGTACCACGCCGGTACCCAGTTCCGGCGTTGATGTTTATTAAGTTTCAATGTCGGTTTTGGTTTGGGATGGTCTTGTTTCTGTATGTTTTTCATGCGGTCACAGGCATGGTAACCTATCAATGAAACCATGTCGGTTGAATATTTCGTAGTATATTCCTTGGTATGTAAAAAGGTTAGCTAGCGTCTAGGCATAGTTTTTAGAAGAATGCTATCTAGGATCAATATTCAAAATAGGGGATATCGGTCTGCAGGCATGGTCGTAGTATGAATACCATGCCGGTACCTCGACTACCTGACATGGGATTCATACAACTACCATGCCGGCACATAGGTATTTGGTTGAAAAAATGGCGGGTTTAAAGAAAAAAATCGATTTTTCAACATCTTAGCGACTTTACCTCGTGTGTTGGGGATGCTACTATGTTGTGCAAGTTTACTTTCTTGTGTTGGTTCTTCAAGAAACTCTCCATACTAGTCAAAATCATCATTCAAGGGTGTTGGCTCAACAAAGAGTTGCAATTGAGAGTTGTTGTCGTTAGCTGAAGATTCAAGATATGCTCTTTGTTGTAGTTGAGCTAAAGATTCAAATAGAAAGAACAATTCTCTCTTCACAATCATCCTCCATTTTCCCAAAAAAATTTCTCTCTCAAAATATTTTTCCCTCCTTCTACTCTCACCTCACTAACCCAAATTCAAATAAAACACACACTAATCATTTATAAAAAATCTTATGATTTTACTAATTATTATTAATCACTAATCCTGATTAGTAAGGGGTAGATTAGGTATTACGTAAAATACCTAGATAAGGGGTGACCCCTAATTGATATCTGGATCCAGTTTTTGTCCTTTTCTTATATCCCTAATTTCTTTTTATATCCCCCAATTTCGCGTTCTTAATAGAAATGACAAGAAATGATTAACACAGACATAAAAAGGATCATAGCACCCTAAGAGCTACCACAAATAATAACACTGCTTACTAACTAGGACCGTTACAAAGTACGTATCGGTCATCTTGTATCGGTCCGTTTTATACTGCACCGTGTGTAATGAAAGCAGATTTCTTCGGCTCAGGCTCAGCTGCTTAACTCGTAGACAGAAAGAGAGAGAGAGAGAGAAGAAGAAAGGAAGAGAAATGCCATTACCGAAGTATTACTGTGATTACTGCGACAAACAATTCCAGTATACAACCTTTGCTAGAAAACGTCATTGCGAGGGTTTACATTACAGCATCAACGAGCCAAAGCTTTTTATTATTTTATTACGACTCCTTGAAAGGTTCTCACTTTTATTCATCCCCTCTCTAGAATTTTGCTCAATTTGTTAGTAATATTTCGATGTTTTTTAGATCCAAATCGAATACAAGGAGAAGGCTTTGGAAAAGGAGTTTGCAACCACTTCATTCGAACGGTACTCATCTAATGAATTTGCTTAGTATTTCAATTTTCATTCTGTAATAGAAGTTTTGCTTTGGTTTATCAAGATTTTCGAACTTATAACTTTTGTTAGTGTGTTTGTTTGCTAATGCTGCGTAGGGATTCTGTCAGTATGGGGATTCATGTAAATATTTTCATCCAAAGCCAAATCTTCAAAACCCTAGCATTCCAGGAGCTATGGGTATGTTACTATGTTTGTCTTTTTTTTTGTCCTTCATGTACAATGTCTAGTCTTAAATATGTTTTGTTGATCAATTTGTATCCGGCGTTTGCTTGATTGTACACGACTGTGCCTGATTTGACCCAGTGAATTGAATCAAAAATAGTTTGTAGGGGCAATTGGATTTCACATAACTAGATTAAGTTTAATTAAAAACGTTAGCTTCGACTTTAGAGGTTAGTACTATATCACTGGTTTAATTCATGATGAATGACTAAGTTCTCTTCCCTTTTCTTGCTAGAGCTAATACTTTAAAAAAGATTCAGTTGTCACTGTTAGTAGCCTGTTATGATGTACTCAACTTAGACCGGAGCCATTCTTCTGATGCTTAATGAATGATTTGCCGATCCTGGTAGTAACTTACTTGTGGATCAGATCTTCATTAGGTTCATATAGCCATAAAGTTGTTCTTTATGATATCTAGTTTGATGAATTTGCATTCTCTCTCAAGACAATCCGTATATTATTCAGCTTCTCCTCGTTGAAACTTTTTATAAGCTCTTCAGTATTCCCTTCAAAACTTATAGGCCAAGGCTTGCAGATTTTTCAAATTAATAATCGGAATTGTTTGACTAGTTTTGGCCTTCAGGGTTAGCTGAGGCATCTTTTTGCACACCAGCTTATTTTACAACTAAGGATGATCCTACATTCTTAAACCTAACAACTGAGCAGTCTTTCAGTACCAATTCCTTGAGGATGCTTTACAATGCATTTTGTTTGTTTCGTCTAATCCTAATCTCCACCACTTTCAGTAACAAATTTTGCTGAGGCAGTCCAGCCACCAATTGCTGCCGGGAATCAAATTGCAGGAAGAGGAGGCACGGTTCCATGTAAGTTTGTTGTGTCCCTAGTTAGAGTAGTAACCTCAGTTACCATGTCCAGATGTTTCAAATTTTCAATACAGCACCAGTTATTCATATTAGCCACAGTTACTCAACGCCAGAATATAACTTCGATTGCAATTAACAATTCCTTGGGAAAATACATCCCTGAGCTGTAATCTGCAGAATCTTTACTGTTGTTACTTTTAACACGTTTTTCCCCTTAGATTCCTATTTTCATATGCAGTGAATTTTATTCGAGATGGCATGGGAGTTTCATTGGGTAACTTACCTCCATCACTAAGGCCACCTCCTGAAAGCGGATATCCTACTCTTCCCTTCGTTGACTGGGGATAAGTCATGCAATTCTCGTTGACCTCCTCTATGACGATGGTAATGTAGATTCCTACATCTAGCTTCAATACAAAAACATCTGTTTCTTCACTATGAGCTGGTGTGTTCCAGCAGCAACAGAGGTGGTTGAGATGTTCAACCAAGCACCATTCGGAACATATGGTTGGCTGTGTTTAATGTATAAAACATGCTACATAGCGAGACCTTATAGTTACCATGCTGACACACCTCTGCTCTTTGATGGTTTCCCTAGTTATAGAGAATTCTCAGTTTTCGGATACTTTCTCTTGGACATAGTCATCTATTCACTATCTGTATATATATTACTAGCACACCTCTTTAATACAAATCATTAACTGGTAATAAATTACTACACTGTCTATAACATGACTTTTGTTTCAAATGTTACATGGATGTGGTATGTTTAAACATGTTCTTCCTGTTTTCTGTCTGTAATATGAATCAGTGAATCACAATTATAAAAGCAAACATGTGGATTTTTTCAATTTATTGCTGTGTCCGAATGATTCTGTTTATCTCATACCTGTGACATGTTTGGTGGTGATGTACTGTTTCTTGTTGTTTTTACTATGGGTTGTTGGTACTAGATAATAGTTAAGATTTATCTGGTTCAGGCGGAAAGAGTTTTATTCCGGGAACTGTAAATTAGTTCTGTTTCATCACTTTCATGCTTGTATATTGTTTCTTTGTTGTAACGAATTTCACAAAAAAAATATATTCTTGTATTAGTTGGACCACACCATGCTAAATTATGATAACAAACCCATATGGAATTTTCTAGATTATCCTTCAAAATCAATCTTGTTACAGGGGCGGCGTGTTCCATTAGAGGGGCGGCAAGTGTGATAGCAATGTCCCTCTAATTGGTTAGGGGGTGTCCTATAGGGGTGTAAATTGACTAGATTACCCTTTTCACCTTAAATCAACCAAAATCAAATCAATTTTTTTTAAACCTAATGAATCGGAAAAAATCAAATCAAATTTTTTTTTTCATCTTCTTCTTCATCTTCTCTTCTCCTCCATCAAGTAACCTCCATTAAAATCGAAAATTTCATCGTCTTCGATTAATCGGCGATTTGAAAAATGTTTGGAAAAACCCAGTTAGGGTTTAGTTTATCGTGTTGGATTTAAGTTAATTTTGTATCAAAAATTAGGGTTTTATATGAAATTTGAAATTGAAATTTCTGGTTGCATGTGAGTTACGGTTGGTAATAACTCAAATACGACAATGAATTGTAGATTGAGTTGATGTTACGGTTGGTTTAAACTCAAATTCAATAGTAAGTTCTTAGTTTTGAGAAATATGTTGATTCACGGTTTTTATTTGCATCATATTTATCAACCGTAATTGAGTTACGGTTTGTTACTCAAACAACCATACCAATAGTAAATAATCCGTGTCTTAAGAATTTATCAAATAATGATTTACGGTTCAAAAGTTAAGTTGACACACCAGTAGTAGGGTAGTTACGGTTGGTCTCGAATCATTATTTACCAACCGTAATTTAGTTACGGTTGTTGTCAAATTTAATTACCAACTGTAACTAGTTTTACGATTGGATCTTCCCCTAATTTAACCAGTTACGGTTGGTATTCGATAACTTACGAACCAGTAACTAAGAGTTCTGATTGGTCACGAGCAAAATTGCAACCGTAAGTTCTTGAAAATTTAAAAGCTTTGATTTTGTTATGTATTTTAGATAATTTTGAGCGAGAAAAAGCTAATGGGAACTAATTTAGAAGTATACCGGGTCACTGGAATCACTCATTTTGGTTGAGTGAATCAAAATCTAGGGTTTCACAAATATCACAATTTTTTTTTTCCTTCTCTAAACTTTTTTTTTTTTTAACTCTAAAAATCTGATTTTAGAGTTATTATAAGTGAAAATTAATTATCAACACTAATCTTGATTATTAACAATAAGGGTTAATTAGTCATTTCCAAAAAGATTTTTTTGATAAGGGACACTTGAATTACCTTATAATGACAATAAGGGTTTTGTCTTATTAAGGGACACTTGAATTACCCCTATTTTAGAACTTGCCGCCCTATAACAAAATTGTTCAAAATCCAGCTTAAGCATAGTGAAATTTGAATGAGTTAATTCCTTCTCGATACCTAGTTCTAACATATACCACCTAGTTAAGGACCACAGTTAATCCAAAGTATAGGTCTTTTATCGGGTTCATGATAGTTTGGCGGTGACAATTCAACTAGGGGAAAAAAAATATGTTTTCCCACATGACAAATAACCCAGGCCGAGAGCTTGATTTTGTATTTCCATGCATTAAATGAATAGCCTCGACTCTCTATACCTTCTTGTCATAGGTGGTATCTATTCAATGATGCTACGTTGACCGCGGTTTCTACCGCACCTCAATCCCGAGTGAGAGAGCCCCTGAGACCCGCTGGAGTTGGCAGGGGGTGAGCATATGGGTCCCATTAAAATTTGTGAGGTGCGGTATTATTTGGCGGGATTGAGGTGCGGTAGACTAAGCATTACTGGTTTCTATTTGACTTTCACCGTGGGTACGATCTCACCTAATAACCTAATAACGATGTTATTCTAAAGCTACCAGTTACGGTTCTGACTTCTGACTCAGATCATTAATAACCAATCTTCTTCTGAAACCTTAATTTTTTGTCCTTAAAAAAAAGTAGTGTTATTATTAAACTAGTTGTGATTTCTGAGTGCCTCTTTCTAAATGACGTCAAGCTAACAACCCCCTCACTTTTACAGTATGTGATTTGAAAACCTAATTAAGGAGACATTGTTTGGGGTTTATTATGAATCTTCGATCATTATCCCCTTTTAAATAGAAAAACATAATATAGGAAACGTTTATTTACTTTTGTTTGATTAGGTAAGCCTTTATTTGAAATAAACCCAAACCTTAAATCCAAAACTAAACACAATTTTCAGAAGTGTGAGAATTTTAAAGTGGGTCATCCATGAATATTGTGCATGCTTGTTGCCAACCAGAGTAAAATGAATCACTTTAGCAGCAGCAGTTCAAATAGGGGTCAAAAATTCACAATTTGAAAACCCAAATTAGACCAATCTTTATGAAAGACATTTGCACTTTCATTTATATCATGTTGGGAAAGAAATAAGACAGGAAAAAAAAAGAGAAGGATGAGTGAGTTCAAAGGAATGAACTAACAATACTATAAGGAGAAAAATGAAAAGAGAAATGGATTAAGGTTTAAGTTGGTTTGGTTTGTATAATAAAAATAAACACGTGAGATTATCACTAATATTGTGGTTTAGGCAATGTAAGTTGATAGAAAAATGATTAAGTTTGCAATAGTTGCATTGTAGGTAAATGATTCTTTTAGGATCTAGGATATGATTCTTCATAACATCTTTGTCATCCACTTGCATTCTTGTTTTTGGGTTTTACTCAAAAAGTTTTTAAGTAGGAGAAGAAAAAAGATTCCGATGAAATAAATCTCTAGCTTTAGCTCTCTCAACACTAGAATGTGTCTGTGAAGTTAGTCTCTATTATAACTGTGGTGAATTAACTAGATTTGGGACCATAAAAAAAAAAAAAAAAAGTGAAAAAGTTGTTTTTCCAAGTTATGGGAGGAACATGGGAATGGGGTGGAATTCATGAACACCACACATACTAGGGCTCCTTCTAAAACTACTTCTAGTTCAATCTCATGCATTATCTCTTCATTAGCTAACTCTCTTATTATTATTCCTTCCCATACACTTTTCCTTGAACAGTCATATGCAGACTCCACCATTCTTGAAAAAGATATCTTTCTAATGGAATTGGTCGGTCTCGAGTTGCAAATTATAAAAAAAAAAAAAAAGGAAAGAAAGAAAATCTAAGGTGCAGAGATGAATACCCACAAAAGTGAAATGCCCAATAACGGCAGAGTTCATGGGTATAAATCTCAGCCTTTAGCACTTGCAACATTCACTCTTCTGTGCAATATAGCAGTCTAAGTCTTTACACAAACTAACTAAAGACTGACAACATCGATCAGTTGTTGAGTTCAAGTCATTCTCTCTTTCTAGCTAGTTAGCAACTTGCTATCTCTTAACTTGGTGGTCACATGATCTTGTAGTTGTGTACAAAAGAAGTCTTTAACTTCGTTATTTCGGCTTCCCAAATCGTGGGGTTTGTTGTTCTAGTTGCAAAGAGTGCCCTGTCAAAATCCAAGTTGTTTTGTTTGAATTTTGAACACATGATCTTGATCAATACACCATTGAAATTTTAGTCCAATCTAGCTATATATCTAGCAAGCTATTTCTAGGATAGTGAGAGATTTTTGGTTCTATATAAGTAGTTAAACTCTCTCAATCTCATTTTATACTTGTATCTGAATCTTTAAGTGCAGAAGCAGTTTAAGTAGTTCACCATGAAAAAAATATCTCTGTTGTCATTCTTATTCTCATTCTGCTTCTTTTTCAGTCTCTTTGTAGTATCTGTCCAAGGAAGAGTTCATAAACATAAGGATAAACGTAGTCGTCATCCGCCAACTTCTCACATTTCAGCACCTCCTCTTCCTTCACCTTAATTTCCCCCGAGTCTTCTCCTATTCCTGTTATTAAGCCAAGTAATATTTTCAATGTACTATCTTATGGAGCTGTTGGAGAAACCGCTGCTATCAAATCTGCGTGGGATTCAGCTTGTCAATTCGACTCTGGACCATCAGCCACTCTCCTTATTCCTCAAGGTCATACCTTCATGATGCAATCTGCAATATTCAATGGCCTTTGTCAAAACAAAGTCATTTTTCAGGTAATGCAGGAAATCAAACAAGCTCATATTTTCCTCAGTCTGGTTAAAAATGAGTAGCATCACTCGAGCTGATGATTTTGGACTACTTATGTAATTTTAATTTCGTTGATGTCATTGTAGGTTGATGGTATCCTAATGGCACCTGATGGACCTGAGTCCTGGTTAACAAGTAACAGTAAAATTCAATGGTTGGTCTTCTATAGAATGAACGGGTTTACAATCCAAGGAAGTGGTGTTATTGACGGAAGAGGCCAAAAATGGTGGGATCTTCCCTGTAAACCTCACAAGGTATGTTCATGAAGGAATGGACCTTCATTTTCCAGAAACCATTATTACTTCATAAGATTTTTAACCACCCCTTGCTGACTAAGTTATATTGTAAATTTGACTGGGAGTAAATGGAACCACATTGCCAGGACCTTGCGATAGCCCAATTGTAAGCAGCCACAAATTGTATAAAAAAAAATTAAATTTATCTCTGCTTTTAGTAAATTTTAATTTTACTGAACTCATTCTTTTCCTTTCAGGCCATAAGGATCTTCATGTGTACCGATGTAGCTCTAAAAAAAGGACTCAAGATTCTAAACAGTCCCAATTCAACGTCAAATTCGACAATTGCCATGGTGTTCATATAGATTCATTAAAAATTACAGCACCTGGTAGAAGCCCCAACACCGATGGAATTCACATATCTACTACTGATAATGTGGAAATTTTCAACTCTGTTGTTGCAACTGGTAATTAGTCTCCAAATTTTTTCACTGCTCCGTAAATTTTTCTTGCATTTTTTTTTCTTTACCTTCTGAATTGAATGTTCTCTGATGTTTGAATGTTGTACTATTGCAGGAGATGATTTTGTGTATCAATTTCAACTGGTTGTCATAATGTGGACATAAGGAATATTACATGTGGACCTAGTCATGGAATCAGGTACTCGTACCGTACCTTCCTCTTCTTTTTTTTTCTTTCCATTTGTGGTCATGTACAAAACAACTTTACATCATGCTTCTGGAATTTGAACTAAAGATTCTGACTTTTTTTTCTCTTCTTCTTAATCAGCATTGGAAGTTTAGGAAACCATAATTCGTTTCGAATATATCAGTGACTGATTCAGTGATCAAGTATTTAGACAACGGTGTGAGAATCAAGACATATCAAGGTGGATTTGGGTCAGTGTCAGGCATAACTTTCAACAACATTCATATGGACACCGTGAGAAACCCACTTATAATCGATCAGTACTATTGCGAAGCTCATGGCTGCAGTAACCAAACAGCGGCTGTTTTTGTCTCCGATATTTCGTACACAAACATCAAAGGAACGTACGACTATCGGTTTCCACCAATGCATTTCGGATGCAGTGATTCAGTTCCTTGTACGAATCTCACATTGTCAGACATCGAACTTCTTCCATCAGAGGGAGAGTATGTTAGAGACCCATTCTGCTGGAACGCTTATGGAGCTTCACAGACACTGACAATTCCGCCTGTTTTCTGTTTACAGGAGGGTGTGCCTCGATCCATCCTAGAGAACGACCTGCTTGGTCAGTGCTAATCTCTATACCTATGTGATTAACTACATTAGATTAGATGATTAATGTAAGTAATTAAATGAATTAAGAAGTTTTTACATATGAGTGGACATAGAATTAGATATATATCCATAAGAAAAGCTTTGTGTTTGTGTTTGGTAATGTATTAGAGAGCACCAGTGTTTGTGAACTGGAAATAAGTGAGAATTGATCAAGAGTGGTGTAAGAGTATGTGCTACATCATATTGTATGTGCCCCTTGGGAATTCAGATAATATATATAGTTGACAAAAATGATGGGTTGTTTGTGATTGAGTATTATTTACACTAGATAACTGCTGCAGCAGTAGGGGCCGACGAAACGAAGAAACCGAGTTGATCACACAAGACACTCATCGTAAGAATGCCAGTGACTCCTACAGGACCATTTTTGCATTCCATGATGAATTATTTTTTGTTGACACTTGCACCACAATTTTCAAAAATCACCTAAATTTTATTTCATTTTTATGGTATATGTATTAAAAAGCTACACAGACCAGGGAGCAATTGTGCAATATGATGATGCACGGCATTATAAGGAAGCCTTAACTCTTTTTCTTTTTCTTAAAGCAACTAATCAAAATCAAAACTTGATGCATCTAAGTTAATATAGCCTTACAGGGTGCCCAAAACCGAGCCATGGGCATTGGTAACACGGCTAATGTCAGTTACCTAGAACTGACATGTTATGTAACCAAAACCCATTGTAATAACAGCTAGCCGTAGATATACGTACATTGTATCGTAGCCGTTGACTGAAAATATAAACAGTCTTCAATTCAGAACCCTACCTCTAATTCTAATTTCTTCTTCTCCTTCGGTACCGCCTCCACCTTCCCAACTGCTAAACAAGCTCTTCTTCTGCTTCTTGAATCATATGTAAACTAAAATAAGTACTCGTTTTTTGTTTCACTTTTCTTTCCATTCCCCTCTTTCCCCACTAAACCAAAATTATTTATTCGGCACCTAAACAAATTTTGAAAATTTGTTTTTTTTTGTGCAGTTAACCATGGGGTTTGAGCATAGATTTGGGAAAGAAATTAATAAGTAGTCAAGTGAAGATGAGTTTATCATCTGTTGCGTTTTGGGTTCGGTGGACAACAATGACAGAAGAAACTAGGTTTGTATGAATCTGCTGCACCACCTGGTTGAAGAGATGGATTTGTATTTTGTTTATGTTCGGGTTTGGTTTTACCCGAATACCCGTCATCTTCTTTACCCGATTCTCTGTAACTATGACATCGCAAATTCTTTCTCTGCTGCTGCAATTGATCAAATTTGATCTTTTTTTCAAAAAATTTATCACTACTAAGTCTTGTTTATGTAAGAAATTGAAGCTGAAATTGCACTTGTTGGCTTAATTCGACGAAATTGTTTTAAAATTTTCAATTTTAACTACTGTTATGATTTGAAGGTGCAATTGATAGAGCTACCATTAAAATCAGCCTAAATTGTTGTTAAATTAGAGTTTACTTGTCAATGAATTAGAAGAAACTGAAACAAATTTGACAAAAGACGCTCGAGAAATGAAGAATTTTGATCAAATCAAAGGAAAAACTTGGATATAAAAACAGGGACCATAAAAGTGTGACGGACAAAATCCAATGGAGTCACCCTATAGAAGGCCTCCTTAACAGTCGGCCAATTATCTTCTCTCAACTCTCATTTTTTTCGTTTTGTTTATGTACCCAGAAATTCCCTGTTCTGTTTGAGAAAATGGGAATAAATGGACCACTGGATTTATCCTGCTGATGCCTATTTATGACCAAGGTGGTTTTCACTTTCAGATGTGGTCTCTCCAAAATTGGTTAAAAATGTGTGGGAAACTTTGAAGCTCGAAGAACCCAATTTTGTGTAAAGAGAGAAATATGTTTGGTGTGCTCTGTTTCTTAGTAACTCCAATTTTTATATTGGATGAAAGTGTGGCAAAAATAACAACGCTTTTCTCATGGACTATCTCCAACAGTGGGGGTCTTATTTTGAGGATTTGTTTTTCTGGATAATGATAAAATTGATTCCCTTTTTTCCTATTGGTTTAGAAAAAATTATTCAAAAGTAAAAATTTAAAATATGGTTAAAAAGATGACGTGGAGGTCATTCCCAAGGTCTAAATAAGACTTTCTCCAAGACCTTCATATTTATTTTGACATCTTTCCTACTTAATAGGACCCACTCTTGGAGATGAATTTAATGTAAATGAGGGTCTAAAATCCTATGTGGCATAAAAAAAATAAAACCTTCACCCTCTATTGGAGATGCTCTAAGGGAGTTGGAGAATATTCTGACATCATGGGTGTGGGGGGACCCTTATTAGGCTGATAAGAACCCCAACATAACTCTCTTTAGCTATGTCTTATGTACCGAGCAAATGAACCAAGTAAAAACCGGGTAGACACAAACAATGCCCATAAATGGGACCCCCTGTTTCTCTCCAGTTGTAGGGTCCACCATTCATGTCTCTACCCGGTTTTCTCATGGTTTAAAAGTGCGGTTCATGTAGAACTGCTGTTAGATTTTAGTATCCATTTCAAATGAAAGGTGAGGGTTTACATATAATTTGTTACCGGAATTATGAATACCTAACATGTTGCAGGAAAAGCACTTGCAGCAGTTTTTTTTTTTTTTTTTTGATCGGTCAATAGAAAAAAATCATTGAGAAAGAGGTACTTAAGAGGGGTACCTCAACCCAATCAATACAACCGACACAAAAAAAGGAGACCGAATTTGGAATCGATCACCTAAAGAGAAGAACAAAGAACAAAAAACCAAGTGAGAATAATAGAATTTAAACACCATACGTCCCAAATCCAAATCAAAGCGATCGGTGGAAATACGAGTCCCATAAAGCTATCACCATGTTAGCCGTAAAATCCAACATTTTAGTGTTTGATTCCGCCCAAAAGTAAGCTTGAATCTTAATATCTCGAATTAGACTTTCTAAGTTTCTCTTTTTGTGATTGAAGATTCTAGAATTCCTTTCTTTCCAAATGCACCACCATATTGCAACTAGGTAAGTTGTTCCATATAAGGTTAAGTCTTTCATCACCCCAATCATGACTCCAAGTTTTTATACTCGCGGAAATATTATTATCGTAATTCCAATTGAAGTTGCATCCTTCGGCAAAGTAATCCCAAATTCTCTTTGTTTGCCAACAATCATAGAATAAATGGGCACTTGTTTCATCTTCTTCTTCACAAAACCGGCACATCCTATCCACATCCATACCCCTTCTAATAAGCTTGTCCGTCGTCATCACCCTTTCATGGTATAAAAGCCATAGAAAAAAGTTTAATTTGTACGGATAATGTCAACTCCAAATAATCTCGCTTGGGAAGTTAATATCGCCTTGGTCACAAAGAGATCCAAACCTGCATTTAACCGTATAAGCATCAACCGTATTGTTTCTATCCACCATCCACAATCTAGAATCTACAACCCCTTCTAGTAAAGAGTTTATAGAAGCGATCTCCCTTATTATGGCTTGAGAATATCTACTTCGAGACATGAACTTCCATTTGATGCCGTCACTCGCAATTTCATATAGCCTAGCCACCACTTTCCCTTTTGTTCTTGAAGCTTCAAATGCCAATGGAAATCTATTGCATAAGACGGCATCTCCAATCCAAAATTCTTCCCAAAATCTAATTTCATTTCCCGCACCGATCTTAATTTTCACATGTTTATTAAAATCCTCGAGCTCATTATAAATATTATTGTTAAAGCATGGCTCGGTTGAACCCACCAAGCGTTGGTATGTCAAGTTTGGTTGTCATATTTTAGTGAATCAAAACTCATGTTAAAAGTCGCTTGATTATGTACTAGAGTTAAACTTCGTATAGGTTAGCTTGAAAGTATTAGGATATGAGACATTACAAGTATTGTGAAGACTTGAAGATGTGAAGAAGCAAGGAGCTACAACGACAACAATCATCCTTCCACTTGAGGTTAGTGATATTTGACTTGAACTGTTTCATTCCCTAACGTATCTTTCAAGTCGTGCATATTGAAAACATAACTGCGAAACATATTTGAACTCTAGATAGACATAGTATTAAGGAATACAATACGAGGTTTATTGCTTAACCATTAAACTTTGTAGATAAGACATCGCCATAATCATTTGAATGCTATTGTGATTATGTATGGGTATGAGGTGAGGATTTCATCTTAGGGAACAATGTTTACATGTGTTCTAAGGAAGTAAGTTCATAAACTTGTTTGTGAACCGAAAAGGAAATTGCCAGGTGTTATTGGTTTTGTTATTCATTGCATATCTTATGAATAACCAATGTGTGTGATAGAGTATAACCGCTCACAACTTGTTATGTTCTTGGTATAACTGTTCACAAAGGCCTGACTTATGTATTGGTATAACTTTTATTAGTAAAACCGATCTTAAGTAATCACCTGTGGTATGATCAGATTTTGTATGTCTGACCTTGTAAGGGAAAGGGAACCGATCCTAGTTAGGGAAAGGGAAGATCCTAGTAAGGGGTGAAGTACATCAAAGGGAACCGATCCTTGTATGGGGTGCAGCAAGGTTTATAGCAGAATTGGGAACCGATCCTATGGACATGTGCAACACATATAAGTTAGATACCATATATATGTGGGGAACCGATCCTAGTACTTAGTCAACCGAACTTTTGGGAAGCTAGTGTGACTATGCACAGTACTCACATGGAGGTAGAACCGAAACTTGTTTTGGTAGAACCGTAAACCCATGATTGTGATTGAATGTTGGTTTGATCAATCACATAGTTCTTGAAAGTCAGATGAACCAATTCTAAACTTGTTTGGAAGTGTGGCAAATCGGTTTCAAGGTTGTAAGTGTGAAAGAGAACTTACAAAGTTAAGATGTCGACAAATTTTGAACACGTCTTTGTGAATGTTTATTTCTATAATTGTTCAAAGATATTCCTTAACGGCTAAGGAAGAGAATCCAAGGATCGAAACATAAGTAAGTTAAGAATCTTTTAATTAAGGTTATTAATTTCAGTTTGTAGGGAAATTACAGAATTAGTAATATGCATTTACTAATTAGATTTTCCGAGATATTTCGATCGTTATTTTTGGACAGAGAAATTTCAGGAATTATGAAAACCGAATATGTGCTTTTATGAATATCTTGAGAATATTTTCGATTTTGGAAATTCCTTGGTTTCCAAACTTCCTTGTCTATAAATACACGAAGTTTGCCTTTCTAGCAAACTAATCCTTCGTAACAACAAATTTACTCTTTTGTTGTTGTTACTGGTGTAGCCGCCTATTCGGAGAGGAGAGTAACCTAATTAGGCGAAATCTCTTACAACCCCTCAGTTTAAAGTCTTCTTTGGGATTGAGAAGCTCTAGCGCGACCCGTTGGTGGGAAACTAGATAATTGCGGTTTATCTTTGTTTTCGATTGATTTAATTGACTAACGGTGGTTGAAATCTGATTGCACCTAGTTTGTTTATTCTTGAGAATCTTCTCTTCTGATATAAGATTCACTCAAACTAGTTCAGAGTTTTCGACGGGGATCTTTAGACTATTGTTAGTTCTAAAGACGATCTTGTGATAATCCATTGTTAACGAGACTCAGTTACATGCGTGATTGATCACAAGAGATTCAAGTGATTGTGTGCGGAGTTTTTATTGAAGATTTAAGAAGATTTGAAGACAAAGAAGATATTGAAGATCTGACTTGGGTTTTATAATCTTTGGTGTGCACAATACTTGTTTCGGTAAAAGAGGATCCAATTAATAATCGGTTTATCCTTGTGGTAGATTGGATTGATTAGTTGAGTAGATCGTCATCAATATGTTTCCTTGTGATTAAAGGTATTGATTGGCTTAATCTTAAACGATTAACTTTGGGTGATTGAACATAAGATAGATCTAAGGACCCGACGAAGGAGTTTATGTTAAGATAAACAAAAGAGCCTTTGTCCGACTCATGTCACTTGGTTGAATAGAGTTGATACCAAACAGATTTGTTGTTCCTTTATTGTTTGGAATACGAACCAAAGGAATTGTTCCAAGTACGTGACTTATTCACAAGTCGGAGGCGTGGGAATACAGACGAAACTAAGTGAACTATAGGGTTAGTTACTTGGTCTCAACTATACGAAGTTAGGTGTAATTTTGTGTAGCGGCTTAATCCTAAGAGTATTCAATTCTGGACAAGGTCCCGGGGTTTTTATGCATTTGCGGTTTCCTCGTAAACAAAATCTTGTTGTGTCATTTACTTTTATTTTTCGCATTATAATTGTTTTATTATAATTAAAGTAAATCACACAAACGTTAATTCCTATTTACTTGATAAGCAATCCTATTGTGTTTGGTTAAGTCCGAACCTTTATATCAAGTAAACATACTTCGTTGTTGTATTGTCTCGATCTCGTATCCATAGATGATCACACGAAGTGTGAACCGATTAGTTGCATTGTCTCGACTCAGTCCATAAACAATCACTTTCGGAGAAAGGACTTATAGGTAGGAAAAGTTTTAGCTTGAGGTATATTTGGGTACCCTCGCCTTTTCAATTATGCCACAAACTACATCCCTTTGGCCCTTTCGGTTGAAGAGTTTCCCAACCGGTTGATGATTCTCCAAATTTTTCCACAATTATCTTTCTCCAAAAAGCATTCTTTTCCATTCCAAATCTCCACCACCACTTTTTAAGAAGCGCCGAATTCATGTATTTAAACTTCCGGATTCCAAGACCACCACCTTCTCTAGATTTAACAATTATAGACCGCCCGACATTATGAATTCTTTTCTTGTTAGAATCATCATCTCAAAGAAAATTTCTTACTATCTTATCAATCTTATTTGTAATGGAGCATGGTGCAAGAAAAATTGATAAATAATAAATGGGCAAACTAGCCAAAACACTTTTGATGAGAGTCAACTTACCTCCTCTTGATATCGTTCTCCCGTTCCAAGAGGAACGTCTCTTTTAACATGATTCAATAATCTTTTCCCACTTTTGTGTGCCACTATCTTTATCACCCAAAGGAAGACCGAGATAAATACTTGGAAAATTTGACCTCTTACATCCCAACATATTAGCAAATTCATCAATGTATTCAACGAGAGATACTCCAAACAAACAACTTTTAGCAAAGTTGATTTTTAAGCCCGAGGTTAACTCAAAACATAGAAGTAAATACCGTAGGGAATCTACTTGTTCACGCTTCGCATCAAGAAAAACAATGGTGTCGTCGGCAAATTGTAGATGGTTAACTTTAGTTCCCTCGTTCTTCACCGAGAAACCCGAAATTTTACCAACTTCTTGTGCCTTACTCAACATATGACTCAAAACCTCCCCAACAATGGTAAAAAGAAAAGGAGAAAGAGGATCACCTTGACGAATACCCTTTTCACTACCAAAAAACCCATGAGTGGTACCATTCACAAGAACCGAAAATTTTGAATAAGATAAGCAATTCCGTATCCAAGCACGCCAAACGCCTCCAAAGCCCATTTTAAATAAGACTTCATTTAAGAAATTCCAATTCACATTATCAAAAGCCTTCTCAAAATCTAATTTGCACACTAACCCCGGCAATTTTTGACGGAGTCTTTAGTCGCTTCGCTAAAGCACTTGCAGGATAAGCAATTCCGTATCCAAGCATGCCAAACGCCTCCAAAGCCCATTTTAAATAAGACTTCATTTAAGAAATTCCAATTCACATTATCAAAAGCCTTCTCAAAATCTAATTTGCACACTAACCCCGGCAATTTTTGACGGAGTCTTTAGTCGCTCCGCTAAAGCACTTGCAGCAGTTCTTGTAGGCTTTACGAAAATCTTTGGCAAAACGATGAACCTTAGGATCACCCTTATGAAGATAGATACCCCAGCTTCAATGTCATAAGATGGAGGTCCCGACATTTACTCCCACTGTCAAGATTGAAGCCGACTCTGACTACTGACGGTAGAATGATGTCAGGTTTCCCACACAAAAAATGCCCACATTATACGGTTGAAATTTTAATTAGAAAAAAGTAGTTTGTTCTTGTCTTTGTTTTCTATTTTTGTTTAAAGGTCTATGGAAGCCACTCCTTTAGTATGATATATATCTAGTATGATTTTTTCAGCATAATAATGTTATTTACTTAACTCATCCCCATGGTTATGTGAAATATTATACACTTGGTGCTCAACTCTATGCCACACGACTTATGATTTTACATTATAATCTTATAATGTAAAAGATTATACATTAACGCATCTTCGGTAAGCTACATATAATAAAAGTTCAAAACACCTTTAAGATAGTTTACAAAAAAATCTATTTCCTTGTTTTTCCTCGAGTGTCAAATCAAAATCCTAGAATTCAAAATAATAAAATTCTAGTCTTGCCAAGGGGATATCGTCAATTACTTGGAAGGTTAATAATAGTCACCAATTGCAAAACAAGAAATTAGCAAGTCCTTATTCACATTAAGTCCCTTACTCATTTGAGAATGTCTTGTACTTAAACAAGACATTTGAGGTTAATAATAGTCACCAATTTCAAAATAATAAAATAACTTGAACGGTACCAGAGACCAATGTTCAAGGATCAATCAATCTCAATCAACAACCAAAGGTTGGATTTCCCAATTGATCGATTCAACGCACAACCTTTGATATTTCAATTATATAACAAAATATAATGCGGAAAAGAAATAACACAGACATCAGAAGTTTTATTAACGAGGAAACCGCATATGAAGAAAAACCCCGGGACCTAGTCCATATTTGAACACCACATTGTATTAAGCCGCTACAGACACTAGCCTATTACCAATGAACTTCAGACTGGACTGTAGTTGAACCCTAATCAATCTCACACTGATTCAAGGTATAGTTGCTCTCCTTACGTCTCTGATCCCAGCAGGATACTACGCACTGGATTCCCTTAGTTGATCTCACCCACAACCAAAAGTTTCTACGACTCAAAATCGAAGACTTGATAAACAAATATGTACCACACAGAAAAGTCTATAGGAATAGATAAATTTCTCTCCCACAGAAATACCTATGAGTTTTTTCCGTCTTTTGATAAATCAAGGTGAACAACAACCAATTGATACACCGGACTTATATTCCCGAAGAACAACCTAGAAATATCAATCACCTCACAACAATCTTAATCGTATGGTAGCGAAACAAGATGTTATAGAATCACAAACGATGAGACGAAGATGTTTGTGATTACTTTTTATCTTGCCTATCGGTGAATAAATCTCGAGCCAATCTTAAAGAAGATCGTACCTAAACACGATAGAAGATGCAAGATTAGATCACCCAACTATAGAGAAAATAGTTGGGTCTGGCTTCACAATCCCAATGAAGTCTTCAAGTCGTTAACCTACAAGGTTTCGTGAAAAACCTAAGGTTAAAGGAGAATCAACTCTAGCTTATGCAACTAGTATCACAAAGGAGGTGTAGGGATTAGTTTTCCCAGTTGCTAGAGTTCTCCTTTATATAGTTTTCAAATCAGGGTTTGCAATCTAAGTTACCTTGGTAACAAAGAATGCATTATTCACCGTTAGATGAAAACCTGATTAGATTCAAGCTAATATCTTTCAACCGTTAGATCGAACTTAACTTGTCACACACAAATGAAATGTACCTTCATTTAGGTTTATGTAACCGTACCTAAACGTGTACACCATGTTGGCTCAACAATAGTTAACCAAGGTTAGCTATATGAACACTCTCATATCAACCTTATTCAGCTTAACCATAACTAGTTCAAATGACTTAAATGAAACTAGTTAAAGAGTTGTTCAATTGCTATATTCTCATAGAAGTATACAAGAACACAATTGAAGCAAAATCGGTTTGATTCACTCGAATCAATCATGAACATTATAGCCACGATTTGCAAAGAATGCATTCCTTAATATATAAATGTATTAGTTCATGTACATAACCGATTTTAGAACTTTAACCTTCAAGAACGCGAACGGGTACGCATACTTGAAATATCCGGACTGAAATTGGGTTTCACCAGTACGCGAATAGGTAGGCATACCTCTAATCCCAGCAAAAAATCTCGGACATGAACATTACACCAGTACGCGTACGGGTGCGCATACTTAGGTTCCCGGACTTCTCAAACCAATATGTACGCATACGTGTACGCATACTATGGTTCCCGGACATGGATTACATATGTGCAAGAGTACACAACATGTCACAATCCAATAATGGTTAAGTGTTCTAAACTCTTATTTCAATCATTGAAACTTTCTTAGAGGATGACAATATCCGTTTTCACACACTATTAGCATCAAAGCAATTTTCAAGTTATTAAAATAATCATAACGAAACACTCCAAGTCTACATCAAATGATTGCATCACACAAACCATGTAAGATGTTACTCGGCAATTTTCACATGATCATCTTTTGACTTTCGTCAAGAATATAAGATGAACTTGGTCAAGCGAAAATTTGCCAACACATATTCCGAAAAATATGTAAGCGAGTTAAACTCAACTCGAAATCTCAAATGTGTATAATAGAAAACTATATCGTAATAACACGACTTATGTCTCAATATAGGAGATAGAGTAAAAATAGACTTTCCAAGTGATACATGAGTTTTAGTCTCCATATACCTTTTTGTTGATGAAGTTCCACAAGCTCTCCTTAGTAGTTCTTCGTCTTCACTGATGAACGCCGTGAAGTCTTATGCTCAACTACAAAATCTATCCTAGTCCGAGACATTTATACGTAGACTAGAAATCAAGACTTATAGTTTTGATCACTAACATTGACAAACAAGCTTGAGATAGCAACGCTTGCAAGTTCGACCGAGCAGTGCTCTAACAATCTCCCCCTTTCTCAATTTTAGTGACAAAACTATCAATAAATATGAATTACAAAATAAATAAACTTTGTAGCTTCTCATCAAAATGCTTGATCTCCTTGGTCCTTCAAAATTACTCGAAATCTTCGTCACTTTCAATTACTCCAATGATTTCAAATGTGTTCAACTCAACATCATAGTTGTTGAAGATCCGTAGCTATAACAATGAGAAAACAATTGTTCTCAATCATTGATATACAGTGTCATAGTATCATTATACAGTATCAAAGTCCAATTGTATCATAACTTTGAAAACAATACTATGGTGATATGTATCACTCCCCCTTAGTCAATACTTCATCTCACAATAAAAACCACTCCCCGTTACATAATGATCCGTAAACTATATGTATTTGTAGTGTGAACTACATATTAATTCTCCCCTTTTTTGTCAATAAAAATTGGCAAAGGTACGAAAACTAGTGGGATCCTCATGAAATTTCCATGGAGATACTTAATTACCAAAAGAGAACAACATACCAACTTGTTTAGATGCCATCAAATAGCCGAAGCTAAATGCATTCATCAAGGAGTTTATAAAGATACAAGATAACCCCTATAATATTCCACAGCCGCACTCCCCACAAAGATTTGGCAATTAAGCACAATTTCAAATAAGAACTCTCCCCCATAAAATGTCATTCCCTAAAGAACAACAAGAGCGACCTTACTTTTACACGAAAAGAAGGATTTCTTTGGACATTAACAAATCACATAAGAATATGAACTTGTATCCAAAAATCTTAATTGAATTAACCACAAGGAAAATGATCAATTCAATTGGCCATGCTCAACATAAGAGAACTTACGGAGAAACACAGTATATACACAAAGATGTGGATCAGGGAAAGACCAATATTGCGGAATAAACAAAGATTCATTCTATTTTTCAACACTATTTGCACAATGACATACAATAAACTTAATCTTTGTAAACAAAAGTTCATCCTTTCATCCATCAAATAATGACATAAAAGGCTTAACTTTTGTAGTCAAATGTTCATTCTATCTTTTATCAATACTTTCATACTGACATATAATAGAGATAACTTTTGAACAAATATGGGACAGTCAAGGTTCACGAAAAACAACATATCCCATAACAATTTGCAATATATAAAACCATAAAGACTAATACTGCAAAAATCATCTTCCAAATAAGCTTTAGAATTTAAATAAATAAATCTAAAAACATTGCAAGATGAAAAAGTTGGCAATAGCTATGTGTACTCACAATAATGGCTATTCCAAATCCTAGTTATCCTTCTTAAAACACAAGAATAAATTCTCATAAGAAGTTTCCTAGACAATAATTACGGCTCTTTGATAACTTCATACCTTTCAATGAATCCATCATAAAAGGTGTCGCTGATTTCCTTGATTTTCCTGACCGTGGAAACCCCATGATCATGAGTCAGAACACTAACTTTACGATCAACAATACGAGCAAGTTATCTAGCCTTGACGCAGTCCACGATGAGTTTCTTATGATTTCGTATCAAGATCTGTTGATTAGCAAGGATTCTGGCCTGACCATCCAAAAGATGATTTATTTGCAGTTGAAGATTCGCAAACTCGACCTTTGAATCACCCTGAAAGCGAGTTAAATCCTTGACAGATTCATCAATCCAAGGGTTGTGCTCTTTCCTTGCAAGCATCTTTTTCAAAATAAGTTCTTGAATCGAATCACGTCCTTGAGTGTCCTCTTCCATGTCAAGACTAAAATCTCTTGAGATCTTGAAGAGTTCTCCATATATGTTTTTGTTAGGGATGGAGTAACACGATATAGAATATATATATATATGTTTGTAAACAGGAAAAGGAATCTCTTGTTATGGAAACCCTATGAACTCATATGAAGGGGACATGGACGTTCGTGGACCGGTCACAGAAGAGGAAAGGATTTAAAAGAAAAATCCAACTGAAGAAAGCACAATACTTGTTAATCATGGCTCAATAATTTAGAATACTTCTCTTCAAATTAGAGCACGAGATACGATCAGAAGGATCGAATAAAATTAACATAAAGACAAAAAAAAATACAACTATTCTTGAGACTCCCACATCATCATCCTTGCAACTCTCAAGATAGATACAAGGACGAAATTACTTGGAATCAAGTAAAGAATTGAGAAGTATTCTCACTGTGAATTATGGGAGATGAGTTGTACAAATATTTTGTTCGTTTGTACCGAGTATTCCCCCTTTTCCATTGATTTTAACTTATGCCAGGGGGAATTAGTGATAAACCCTTTTAAAATTCCATTTGAGGGATTTTTTAGAGGACTAAGTCTAGGACTCTAGAAATCGGTTCCAAAATAGAGGGGTTGGAGGATTTATATCTTCTTGATCTAGACTTACCATACTTGTTCTTATAAGCACAGGGAAAGTGTTCATTAGTGGCACAAGAGCTTATACCATAAAGAGGAACATGCAACATGTGATGATTTCTTGAGAAGAGATTTTCCTTATAAGAATTCTAGTTTTCTGTAGGGAAGAAATTCACTGAAGAAGACATCGGAAGACTTACTCCATTGACAGTAGAAAGAAGCAACTTACGAAGGTGTGAGATTTGTTTCTTTCTAGCAAAGCAAGGAACATCATAGTGATTCTTTTTCCCACAGAAGGAACAACATCGTGAATTAGAGACAAGACTTCCTTGACCCATAACTTCTTCCGGCAAATGCAAATTTTGCAAGTGATTCACAGTGGGTAATTCCTTTGAGGGAATTTTCTTCACGCTAGGTAAAGCCTTGTGAGTATCATAAGAAGGTGCAGAAGACGACTTACTCATCAAAACAGAATTTTCCTTTTTCAAGGTGTTATACTGTTCTTGGGCACATCAAAGAGATGCAGCAAGTTTCTGTTTTTCATCATGATGAATGTTCATTTCTGATGAATGAGCCTTGATTAAACATTATTCTCTAATTGAGTTTTCTCTAATAGTATCTTCAAGTATATTAATCTTTTCACGTTGTAGAGTAGTTTCTTGAACCAATTTTTCGATATTGTTAGAGAGAGATTCAATGAAACAATAGAGTTCACTTTCTCTTTCAAGGGATTTATCGATTTCATCAATGAGTTGATCATTCTTTTCTTCAAGAGTCTTGATTTTAGAATCTTGAAAGTCAATGATATCAACAGATTTTTTTTCAAGGCTAGTGATTCTTCTCAACAAAAGGTTTCGACTGATAGCAAAAGTAAAATACCTTCACCGGAAGTTAAAGTTCGAAAGAGCAAAGTATATCAACCTCCAAAGTCAGCACACATGGATCGAGGTAAGAACATTCCTTATGTTTGCCATTATTGCGGAAATAAAGGTCACTTGGAAAGGAGATGTCGTTTTCGTATAAGGAATGAAAAACTTCATGATGTTCTTGTTTGGGCATCACAAGAAGTTGTGAAACCAAGATCATATGTTAATATTAATCCCTTAACGTTACAGGTTGTAACTGTCCAACCTTTAGGCAAAGGAATCAGTGCTGTGATGATCCTAGTTTTGCCTATAAACGTCATACGAATCCTTTTCACAATCGTAATGGTTATCAAAAGGATAACTTCGTAAAGACGAAGACAAGATCCGATGCTCCCAATTGGAGAAAGACTAACTTGCAAAAGAATAGTCAATCCAATTCTCTTCCGAAATTCTAGAAGAGAGTAATGGGAATAAGGTTCCGGTTGTTCCTAAACACACTCAGAAGTGGGTACCAAAGAAAGCCAGTGATTCTTTGAGTGTGAAAAGAAATGATCTTCCAGAAAATTCCATGACTATGGAGAAGGCAATATCCATGATGTTGGAACTTAACAAGTTTTTTGGAAAAATGGAATTGGATGTGAAAGGTTCTAAAAGCGATCTCTTTCATAAATAATCCAAAGGTAACTTGTGGTGAGCAAGACATTGTTCACCCAAACACAACTTGATTGTGTTGAAAGTGCATCCTCACCAAGGAATGCCCCGTTATGTATATGGTGAGGGAAGCACGAGAATTGGGGCACACAGATTATGTTCGGTAAGGCTGTAGAATTCGACTGGATTTTTCTAAAAAGGTTTGAAAATAGTAGTTCGGGATGTTTGGACTTCATGGTACACCTTCCAGGTATGCATAACATCATTTAAAATCAAAATCCAGGGGTTTAAGTATGCATACACGTTTGCATACTCCCCCAGGTCATGAAAATTCGTTTGCAAACCCGTATGCATACTTAACGTCGATATTCGGTAAACTTGTTTTGGCCGTAACTTCTTCGTCCGAACTCGGAATGACCTCATTATTTTTGCATTATCTTCCTCTTTGAATTCTATTAAAAATGAAGATGAGAAAATTTGAATTTGAATGAGTTAAGATTGTTATTTGTCCTGTCTCTTGTTTTTGAGTGTTTTCCTCCATTTCGTCGCACTTGTTCCACTTCTGTTGGACTTGGGCACTTGGATTCTTGGAGTACTAATCTTCTAAGATCATTTGTAGCTTTTAAAAGAATGTTGTTGGTGAATCACAAAGAAGGAAGTTCAAGAATGGGCAGTAGTACGCATTACTATGGGATTCTTGAATGTTCATAATCATTTTTTGTGAACTATGGTGCATGGTCGTTAATGACTTTGTATGTTCTTCTTTGTTAAGAAAATCTTTTTATACGCCTTTGGTAGCTATTCTTGGTGTAAATCCGGGCGAAAAAGATTGATTCTACCCTCTAAGGACAAATCATCTTATATGTGCATTACGAGTTTATCTTAATGCCTAGGAAACTTCTTATAAGAATTTATTCTTGTTTTTGAGAAGGATTACTAGAGTTTGGAATAGCAATTATTGTGATTACACATAGCTATTGCCAACGTTTTTTCATCTTAAATGTTTTTATACTTATTTATTTAAATTTTAAAGTGTGTTTGGAAGATGATTTTTGCAGTATTATAATCTTTATGGTTTTATATATTGCAATTTGTTATGGGATATGTGTGTTTGCGTCCGTGAACTATGATTGTCCCATACTTTGTCAAAAGTTAAGTCTTTCATATATCGATATGCAAGTATTGATAAAAGAATGAATGAACTTTTGACATTACAAAAGTTTTAAGCCTATTGTATGTCGTTATGCAAATATTGATGGAAGATAGGATGAACCTTTGTTTGCGAGGATTATGTCTATTGTATGTCATTGTGCAAATAGTGATGGAAAATAGTATGAATCCTTGTCTATTCCGCGGTATTGATCTTCCCTGATCCATATTTTTTATGTATAAACTGTGTGGCTCCGTAAGTTCTCTTATGTTGAGCATTTCCGATTAAATTAATCATGGGTTTTCTTGTGGTTAATTTAATTGAGTATTTTGGATTCAAATTCATATTCGTATGTGATTTGTTATGTCCAAAGAAATCCTTCTTTTCCTGTGAAATTAAGGTCGCTCTTGTTGTTCTTTCGAGAATGACATTTTATGGGGGAGAGTTCTTAATTGAACTTGTGCTTAATTGCCAAATCTTTGTGGGGAGTGCGGCTGTGGAATATTATAGGAGTTATATTGTATCTTTATAAACTCCTTGATGAAAGCATTTAGCTTCGGCTATATGATTGCATCTAAAAAGTTGATATGTGCTTGCTTTTGGTCATGAAATGTCTCTATGGAAATTTCATTAGGATCCCACTAGTTTTCGTACCTTTGCCAATTTTATTGACAAAAAGGGGGAGAATTAATGTGTAGTTCAGACTACAAATACATATGGTTTTCGGATCATTATGTAAAAGGGAGTGGTTACCATGTGAGATGGAGTATTGACTAAGGGGGAGTGATACATATCACCATAGTATTGTTGTCGAAGTTGTGATACAATTGAACTTTGATGATGTGTAATAATACTATGACACTGTGTAACAATGATTGAGAATTCTTGTTTTCTCATTGTTATGGCTACGGATTTTCAACAACGATGATACTAAACTTACAACCTTTGGAATCATTGAAGTACTTGGAAGTGACAAAGATTTCGAGTAATGTTGAAGAACCAAGGAGATCAGGCATGTGGAAGAGAAGCTACAAAAGTCTATATTTATTTTTGTATTCCATATGTATTGATAGTTTTGTCACTAAAATTGACAAAGGGGGAGATTGTTAGAGCACTGCTCGGTCGAACTCGCATGCATTGCTATCTCAAGCATGTTTGTCAATGTTAGTGATCAAAACTATAAGTTTTGATTTCTAGTCTACTTATAGCTAAGTCTCGGACTAGGATAGAAAGTTTAGTTGAGCTCCAGACTCCATGGCGATCATCATACAAAGGCGAAGAACTACTCAAGGAACTGGTGGAATGATGGTTATTTTCAATGATGTTGTAGTAAAAAGGGTTGTCGTTCACTCGGACTTGACGAGATTGATTTTAAGTTTTTAAAATAAAAGAAAAATATATACAAAATATTGTCACAGGATGAAGAGGCACTGAGACGCAGGATTTCACTACTTTTCTTATTCTTGTGGTTCAATCATTAACTCTAGACAATATAGCTCAAACAAAATAAGTTGTGACTCTAATTCTTTGCCAAAAATAGATTTCATAAAACATTATTTGTAAGTCGTAAGCATGACGCATCAAAAGTAATTTAAACTAAGCATGCGACATCAAACAAAATAACAAGTAATTAATAGAAATCATAAAGCAATTAAATTTATGCAAAAAGTCAATAAAAGAATTAATTCATTTACCACAATCATGAAAAGTTGCTTCCTCCGTTGTCTCAGTGATGGGGGTCTAGCTTATCATGTTGGAAACGCGCTCAAAGTATGATTTCATTGCTCAAAAGGTGCTTACAAGGATGAAAATATATGAAGACAGAGATTCGTAACACTTATATTTGTTACAATAAGACTTTATTCTGAAACGATAAAACTCAACTGTCATTGTTTTGTTTATTTAAGTCTGCCTCAGATATCGACCCACTACAGTGAGTCGTTAGCACTGTTGAAGAACGACTGTGTTTGGCGATCTGTTCTTGGTGTTCTTCGTCTTCAATGGCAGCGAGAGAGACGAGCTCGCAACTGATTTTTCTTCACTCTCCACTCTATCTTTTGGCCCCCAAACTCTCCATTTCTCTTCTATGACCTCCCAGCACCTATTTATAGCCTTTTTGGAGCAAGAATATCAAGCAATAACTTCAAAAATATCTCCATTACACGGCATTGATAAAAATATTCTAGGGGATATTTTCTTCCGTTTTACCTCCTCAAGTTTGTTTTCGTGACAGTAAGACTCCTAACACGTTGAGTGACCATCCGAAGCGGTATAACTCGGAGCATGCACGCGAAAATCTCTTGAACACACATTGAGCTCGGAAAACCCGAGAGACTCTGTTTTCTCCCATGTGAGATTCTAGCCAAAGTTAGTCGATAAAATAGCCTATAATGTACTGTTTAGCCAAGAGGAACAAACCCAAATCATTCCGGCCCTTTAGTCTCACTATATCAAGCCCAAAAATCGAGCCATGAGTGCGCCGGTGAAGAACGGATATTTCCCTTAAAACCAAAATTTAAAATGTTGAAGATGGTCACCCCTTATCCAACAGCTGGGGGTGCGAATATCAATTGGGTGCCCCTTAGTAATTGGGTTACCCCTTATCCAAAGTGGGGGTCCGAATATTGAATGTCCTCCGGAGGTGTTCCGAGCAACTTTTCGAGCCGAATTTTCCAAAAATATTTATTTCCAAAAATACCTAAAAATACATAAAAACACAATATTAGTACAAAAATCGAGTTCCAACAATAGAGACAATGAGGACAATTCAGACACAAAAATGTGTCTATCATGGAACTTCATCGACTAAAAGGTATGTGGAGACTTGAACTTATCTATCACTCAAAAGTTTATATACTCTATCTCCTATCTTGAGACAAAAGTCGTATTGCTATATAGACTTTGATTATACACATTTGCTATTTCGAGCCGAGTTTATCTCGCTTATCTATTTGTCGAAATATGTGTTGGTAAGCTTTCGCTTTGGCCAAGTTCATCTTCACTAGTGACGAAAGTCATCTTAAGTTTCAATTACTTGAAAATTGCTTTGACGAAAAATGGTTTGTGAACAACAACTTTATAACGTTCTCTAAGAATGTTTCAATGATTGAAATGAGAGTTTAGAATATATAACCATTGTTAGATTTAAACATTGTGTGATAACTCTTACGTGTGTAAGTCCTTATTCCTTGAACCAAAGTATGCGTACTTTGCTGCTCAGAAAAACCGGAACTAAAGTCCGCGTACCAGTACGCGCACCATCGGAAGTTCACGTCCCGTGAAAATCTGCGGGAGTTTGTGAACTGAAAACAAACTTATTTCGGGTACTTAAGTCCGCGTATCAATATGCGTACTTAAGTTGGTTATTTTCTAAAAACGATTATTCGTGAACTTAAACTTATATAAACTAAGGAATGCATATTTGCAAACCGTGGCTATAAAGTTCATGAATCGATTCGAGTGAATCAATCGTTTTTGCTTCGATTGTGTCTTGTATACTTCTATAAGATCTAAGCAATTGAATAACTCTCTAACTAGTTCATTTGAGTCATTTGAATTAGTTATGGTAAAGAAGAATATGGTTGATATGAAATTGCTCATATGGCTAACCATTTGGTTAACTACTGTTGAACCAACTAAGTGTACATTTTGGGTACGGTTACACAAACCTAAATAAACGTGCATTTCATTTGTGTGTAACAAGCCAAGTTTCGATCTAAAGGTTGAAAGATATTAGCTTGAATCTAATCAGGTTTTCATCTAACATTGAATATTGAATGCTTTGTTACCAAGGTAACTTAGATTGCAAACCCTGATTTGAAAGACTATATAAAGGAGAACTCTAGCAGCAATTGGGAAACCTAATCCCCACACCTCCTATGTGATACTAGTTGTATAAGCTAGAGTCGATTCTCCTTTAACCTTAGGTTTGTACCTAGACCCTGTAGGTTAACAACTTGAAGACTTCATTGGGATTGTGAAGCCAGACCCCAACTATTTTCTTTGTAGTTGCGTGATCTGATCTTGTTGTTTCTATCGTACTAAGTACAATCGTAAGATTGGCTTGAGATTGATTTCTCCGATAGGCAAGATTAAAAGAAGTCACAAACATCTTCGTCTCATCGTTTGTGATTCCGCAATATCTTCTTTCGCTAGTCGATTAAGATTATTGTGAGGTGATTGATAATTCTAGGCTGTTCTTCGGGATTATAAGTCCGGGTTATCAATTGGTTCCTGTTCACCTTGATTTATCAAAAGACGGAACAAAAACTCGTAGGTATTTCTGTGGGAGACAGATTTATCTATTACCGTAGACTTTTTTGTGTGATACAGATTTGTTTATTAAAGTCTTCGACTTTGGGTCGTAGCAACTCTTAGTTGTGGGTGAGATCAGCTAAGGGAATCAAGTGCGTAGTATCCTGCTGGGATCAGAGACGTAAGGAGCGCAATTGTACCTTGGATAAGTGTGAGATTGATTGGGGTTCAACTACAGTCCATACCGAAGTTAGTTTGTAGTAGGCTAGTGTCTGTAGCGGCTTAATACAGTTTGTGTTCAATCTGGACTAGGTCCCGTGGTTTTTCTGCATTTGCGGTTTCCTCGTTAACAAAACTTCTGGTGTCTGTGTTATTTCTTTTCCGCATTATATTTTGTTATATAATTGAAATATCATAGGTTGTGCATTGAATCGATCAATTGGGAAATCCAACCTTTGGTTGTTGATTTAAATTGATTGATCCTTGAACATTGGTCTTTGGTACCGTTCAAGTGATTTCTCTTGTATTCAATTAGACTCGCAGATTTCTATTTGCTTGAGTAAATATTGAATGGAGAAAGTGAGATATAACTCTTTGATATATTTTTATTAAGATTGAGTCTAACTGTCTAGTTGATTCTCTTAAAAGTATATTGGAGTTAGTCCATACAGATTGCTAAGAGAAATATTGGGTGTGGTTGTTAGACCCCCGGTTTTTCAATTGGTATCAGAGAAGGCAAACACATTAAAGACCTAATAAGTCTGTATTTGTAGCGATCTGATTATGGACGAGTCTATCTCTAATAACGTACCAGTTCATAAATTACTAGATGTTTTTCAAAGCTTGATTATGGTCACGAGTATCTAAAAATTATCTCTAATAACAGTTAGATGAACCGATGAAGGTGATTCGAGATATTGATAGAATTAGTCTAGATGCTTTTTTTTGAAAAAGAAAAAATGATAAATTCTCTTATCTTTATCAAATAAGAAATTGAAAAGTACGAGGTGTTTATGTTTTCGTTGATCCTAAGAGAAACTTAAAGTCACTTGAATGTGATAATCTTTATCAAAAGTACTTTTTGTTGTAAGAGAAACTTGCAGAAACTGAAGCAAGGATTAACTCTCAGCAAGCAAGTTTTGATGACAGAGAAAGCGCTTATCTCACTCGAGAAAAACGCCATGAGGATGATTTAGCTGTTGCTCTTGATAAAATTAAGGTGTTGGAAGATGACTTGAAAAATTTCAATACTAGTTCAAGCAAATTAACCACTATGCTAGGAGCAAGTAAAAATCATCGTGATACACGAGGATTGGGCTATAAGGGAATATATGCTCCAAGTATTAGCAAAGAGGTAAAATTTGTCAAGGCTAGTGATTCTTCTCAACAAAAGGTTTCCACTGATGGCAAAGTGAAATACCTTCACCGGAAGTTAAAGTTCGAAAAAGAAAAGTATATCAATCTCCAAAGTCAACACACACGGATCGAGGTAAGAACATTCCTTATGTTTGCCACTATTGCGGAAATAAAGGTCACCTGGAAAGGAGATGTCGTTTCCGTATAAGGAATGAGAAACTTCATGATGTTCTTGTTTGGGCATCACAAGAAGTTGTGAAATCAAGATCATATGTTAAGATTAATCCCCTTAACGTTACAGGTTGTAACTGTCCAACCTTTAGACAAAGGAATCAGTGCTGTGATAATCCTAGTTTTGCCTATAAACGTCATACGAATCCTTTTCACAATCGTAATGGTTATCAAAAGGATAACTTCGTAAAGACGAAGACAAGATCCGATGCTCCCAATTGGAGAAAGACTAACTTGCAAAAGAATAGTCAATCCAATTATCTTCCAAAATTCTAGAAGAGAGTAATGGGAATAAGGTTCCGGTTGTTCCTAAACACACTCAGAAGTGGGTACCAAATAAAGCCAATGATGCTTTGAGTGTGAAAAGGAATGATCTTCCCGAAAATTCCATGACTATGGAGAAGGAAATATCCATGATGTTGGAACTTAACAAGTTTTTTGGAAAAATGGAATTGGATGTGAAAAGATCTCTTTCATGATAATCCAAAGGTAACATTGTTCACCCCAACACAACATGATTGTGTTGAAAGTGGATCCTCACCAAGGAATGCCCTATTATGTATACGGTGAGGGAATCACGAGAATTGGGGCACACAGATTATGTTCGGTAAGGCTATAGAATTCGACTGGATTTTTATAAAAAGGTTTGAAAATAGTAGTTCGGGATGTTTGGACTTCATGGTACACCTACCAGGTATGCATAACATCATTTAAAATCAAAATCCAGGGGTTTAAGTACGCATACCCGTTTGCATACTCCCCCAGGTCATGAAAATTCGTTTGCAAACACGTATGCATACTTAACGTCGATATTCGGTAAACCTGTCTTGGCCGTAACTTCTTCGTCCAAACTCGGAATAACCTCATTCTTTTTGAATTCTCTTCCTCTTTGAATTATCTTAAAACTAAAGATGAGAAAACTTGAATTTGAATGAGTTAAGATTTTTATTTGTCTTGTCTCTTGTTTTTGAGTGTTTTCCTCCATTTCGTCGCACTTGTTCCACTTCTGTTGGACTTGGGCACTTGGATTCTTGGAGTGCTAATATTCTAAGATCATTTGTAGCTTTTACAAGAATGTTGTTGGTGAATCACAAAGAAGGAAGTTCAAGAATGGGCAGTAGTACGCATTACTATGGGATTCTTGAATGTTCATAATCATTTTTTGTGAACTATGGTGCATGGTCGTTAATGACTTTGAATGTTCTTCTTTGTTAAGAAAATCTTTTTATACGCCTTTGGTAGCTATTCTTGGTGTAAATCCGGGCGAAAAAGATTGATTCTACCCTCTAAGGACAAATCATCTTATATGTGCATTACGAGTTTGTCTTGATGCCTAGGAAACTTCTTATAAGAATTTATTCTTGTTTTTGAGAAGGATTACTAGAGTTTGGAATAGCAATTATTGTGATTACACATAGCTATTGCCAACGTTTTTTCATCTTCAATGTTTTTAGATTTATTTATTTAAATTCTAAAGTTTGTTTGGAAGATGATTTTTGCAGTATTAATCTTTCTGGTTTTATATATTGAAATTTATTATGGGATATGTGTGTTTGCGTCCGTGATCTATGATTGTCCCATACTTTGTCAAAAGTTAAGTCTTTCATATGTCGATATGCAAGTATTGATAAAAGAATGGATGAACTTTTGACATTACAAAAGTTTTAAGCCTATTGTATGTCGTTATGCAAATATTGATGGAAGATAGGATGAACTTTTGTTTACGAGGATTATGTCTATTGTATGTCATTGTGCAAATAGTGATGGAAAATAGTATGAATCCTTGTCTATTCCGTAGTATTGATCTTCCCGATCCATATTTTTTATGTGTATACTGTGCGGCTCCGTAAGTTCTCTTATGTTGAGCATTTCCGATTAAATTAATCATGGGTTTTCTTGTGGTTAATTTAATTGAGTATTTTGGATTCAAATTCATATTCGTATGTGATTTGTTATGTCCAAAGAAATCCTTCTTTTCCTGTGAAATTAAGGTCGCTCTTGTTGTTCATTCGAGAATGACATTTTATGGGGGAGAGTTCTTAATTGAACTTGTGCTTAATTGCCAAATCTTTGTGGGGAGTGCGGCTGTGGAATATTATAGGAGTTATCTTGTATCTTTATAAACTCCTTGATGAAAGCATTTAGCTTCGGCTATATGATTGCATCTAAAAAGTTGATATGTGCTTGCTTTTGGTCATGAAATGTCTCTTTGGAAATTTCATTAGGATGCCACTAGTTTTCGTACCTTTGCCAATTTTATTGACAAAAAGGGGGAGAATTGATGTGTAGTTCACACTACAAATACATATGGTTGTCGGATCATTATGTAAGGGGGAGTAGTTTCCATGTGAGATGGAGTATTGACTAAGGGGGAGTGATACATATCACCATAGTATTGTTGTCAAAGTTGTGATACAATTGAACTTTGATGTTGTGTAATAATACTATGACACTATGTAACAATAATTGAGAATTCTTGTTTTCTCATTGTTATGGCTACGGATTTTCAACAACGATGATATTAAACTTACAACCTTTGGAATCATTGGAGTACTTGGAAGTGACGAAGATTTCGAGTAATATTGAAGAACCAAGGAGATCAGGCATGTGGATGAGAAGCTTCAAAAGTGTATATTTATTTTTGTATTCCATATGTATTGATAGTTTTGTCACTAAAATTGACAAAGGGGGAGATTGTTAGAGAACTGCTCGGTCGAACTCGCATACGTTGCTATCTCAAGCATGTTTGTCAATGTTAGTGATCAAAACTATAAGTCTTGATTTCTAGTCTACTTATAGCTAAGTCTCGGACTAGGATAGAAAGTGTAGTTGAGATCCAGACTCCATGGAGATCATCATACAAAGACGAAGAACTACTCAAGGAACTGGTGGAACTTCATCGACTAAAAGGTATGTGGAGACTTGAACTTATCTATAACTCAAAAGTTTATCTACTCTATCTCCTTTCTTGAGACAAAAGTCGTATTGCTATATAGACTTTGATTATAAATATTTGTTATTTCGAGCCGAGTTTATCTCGCTTATCTATTTCTCGAAATATGTGTTGGTAAGCTTTCGCTTTGGCAAAGTTCATCTTTACTAGTGACGAAAGTCATATTAAGTTTCAATTACTTGAAAATTGCTTTGACGAAAAATGGTTTGTGAACAACAACTCTATAACGTCCTCTAAGAATGTTTCAATAATTGAAATGAGAGTTTAGAATATATAACCATTGTTGGATATAAACATTGTGTGATAACTCATACGTGTGAAAGTACTTATTCCTTGGAATAGCAATTATTGTGATTACACATAGCTATTGCCAACGTTTTTTCATCTTCAATCTTTTTAGATTTATTTATTTAAATTCTAAAGTTTGTTTGGAAGATGATTTTTGCAGTATTAATCTTTATGGTTTTATATATTGCAATTTGGTATGGGAAATGTGTGTTTGCGTCCGTGAACTATGATTGTCCCATACTTTGTCAAAAGTTAAGTCTTTCATATGTCGATATGCAAGTATTGATAAAAGAATGGATGAACTTTTGACATTACAAAAGTTTTAAGCCTATTGTATGTCGTTATGCAAATATTTATGGAAGATAGGATGAACTTTTGTTTATGAGGATTATGTCTATTGTATTTCATTGTGCAAATAGTGATGGAAATTAGTATGAATCCTTGTCTATTCCGCAGTATTGATCTTCCCTGATCCATATTTTTTATGTATATACTGTGCGGCTCCGTAAGTTCTCTTATGTTGAGCATTTCCGATTAAATTAATCATGGGTTTTCTTGTGGTTAATTTAATTGAGTATTTTGGATTCAAATTCATATTCGTATGTGATTTGTTATGTCCAAAGAAATCTTTCTTTTCCTGTGAAATTAAGGTCGCTCTTGTTGTTATTTCGAGAATGACATTTTATGGGGGAGAGTTCTTAATTGAACTTGTGGTTAATTGCCTAATCTTTGTGGGGAGTGCGGCTGTGAAATATTATAGGAGTTATCTTGTATCTTTATAAACTCCTTGATGAAAGCATTTAGCTTCGGCTATATGATTGCATCTAAAAAGTTGATATGTGCTTGCTTTTGGTCATGAAATGTCTCTTTGAAAATTTCATTAGGATCCCACTAGTTTTCGTACCTTTGCCAATTTTATTGACAAAAAGGGGGAGAATTGATGTGTAGTTCACACTACAAATACATATGGTTTTCGGATCATTATGTAAGGGGGGGTAGTTTCCATGTGAGATGGAGTATTGACAAAGGGGGAGTGATACATATCACCATAGTATTGTTGTCGAAGTTGTGATATAATTGAACTTTGATGTTGTGTAATAATACTATGACACTGTGTAACAATGATTGAGAATTCTTGTTTTCTCATTGTTATGGCTACGGATTTTCAACAACGATGATACTAAACTTACAACCTTTGGAATCATTGGAGTACTTGGAAGTGACGAAGATTTCGAGTAATGTTGAAGAACCAAGGAGATCAGGCATGTGGAAGAGAAGCTACAAAAGTCTATATTTATTTTTGTTTTCGATATGTATTGATAGTTTTGTCACTAAAATTGACAAAGGGGGAGATTGTTAGAGCACTGCTCGGTCGAACTTGCATACGTTGCTATCTCAAGCATGTTTATCAATGTTAGTGACCAAAACTATAAATCCTGATTTCTAGTCTACTTATAGCTAAGTCTCGGACTAGGATAGAAAGTATAGTTGAGCTCTAGACTCCATGGAGATCATCATACAAAGACGAAAAACTACTCAAGGAACTGGTGGAACTTCATCGACTAAAAGGTATGTGGAGACTTGAACTTATCTATCACTCAAAATTTTATCTACTCTATCTCCTATCTTGAGACAAAAGTCGTATTGCTATATAGACTTTGATTATACATATTTGCTATTTCGAGCCGAGTTTATCTCGCTTATCTATTTCTCGAAATATGTGTTGGTAAGCTTTCGCTTTGGCCAAGTTCATCTTTACTAGTGACGAAAGTCAAATTAAGTTTCAATTACTTGAAAATTGCTTTGACGAAAAATGGTTTGTGAACAACAACTCTATAACGTCCTCTAAGAATGTTTCAATGATTAAAATGAGAGTTTAGAATATATAACCATTATTGGATATAAACATTGTGTGATAACTCATACGTGTGTAAGTCCTTATTCTTTGGAATAAAAATTATTGTGATTACACATAGCTATTGCCAACGTTTTTTCATCTTCAATGTTTTTAGATTTATTTATTTAAATTCTAAAGTTTGTTTGGAAGATGATTTTTGCAGTATTAATCTTTATGGTTTTATATATTTCAATTTGTTATGGGATATGTGTGTTTGCGTCCGTGAACTATGATTGTCCCATACTTTGTCAAAAGTTAAGTCTTTCATATGTCGATATGCAAGTATTGATAAAAGAATGGATGAACTTTTGACATTACAAAAGTTTTAAGCCTATTGTATGTCGTTATGCAAATATTGATGGAAGATAGGATGAACTTTTGTTTATGAGGATTATGTCTATTGTATGTCATTGTGCAAATAGTGATGGAATATAGTATGAATCCTTGTCTATTCCGCAGTATTGATCTTCCCTGATCCATATTTTTTATGTATATACTGTGCGGCTCCGTAAGTTCTCTTATGTTGAGCATTTCCGATTAAATTAATCATGGGTTTTCTTGTGGTTAATTTAATTGAGTATTTTGGATTCAAATTCATATTCGCATGTGATTTGTTATGTCCAAAGAAATCCTTTTTTTCCTGTGAAATTAAGGTCGCTCTTGTTGTTTTTTCGAGAATGACATTTTATGGGGGAGAGTTCTTAGTTGAACTGTGCTTAATTGCCAAATCTTTGTGGGGAGTGCGGCTGTGGAATATTATAGGAGTTATCTTGTATCTTTATAAACTCCTTGATGAAAGCATTTAGCTTCGGCTATATGATTGCATCTAAAAATTTGATATGTGCTTGCTTTTGGTCATGAAATGTCTCTTTGGAAATTTCATTAGGATGCCACTAGTTTTCGTACCTTTGCCAATTTTATTGACAAAAAGGGGGAAAATTGATGTGTACTTCACACTACAAATGCATATGGGTTTCGGATCATTATGTAAGGGGGAGTAGTTTCCATGTGAGATGGAGTATTGACTAAGGGGGAGTGATACATATCACCATAGTATTGTTGTTGAAGTTGTGATTGGTAGGCCTGGAAAGATGTTTATATTAATGCCTACGAGTAATAACCGCAAGTGCACGGCGTCTATCGGAGACGTGGCAAGTACGGGTCGAACCACAGAGACTTGTGGTGCTATGATTGATCAAGAGGGCTTACTTAACTGAATTTCAGGTGGTAATGTGTAACACAGGGGTTTTGTGCCGATACGGCTAAGTTGAAGGATAACGAAGTAAAGTGAAATACACACAGTGAAAAGAAATGTGTGCTAGGGTTATCAGATCCACCTCTAAATTCCTAGTATGTGTTCCACTAGATGGAGTATCTTGTTCCTATGGCAGTTAAGGATAAGGTGTCAATTCTATCACTTAGCTAAGGATTTCACCTAATGATAACTCAATTATCAGCTAAGGCACTAACCTAGAGCACTAGTTGTCTAATTAAGCACAACTAGTCAAAAGAATTAGCATTTTAACTCTAAGGCTTGAGCTGAAGCATAGCCAATGTAATTTTTGCCTAACTACAATGTATACTTGGCATGCACTGTGAGAGAAGAACATTGGATGCTAGAACTGAGATTATCTTTATGATTAAGCACTCAAGAAAACTCAAACTCAGTTGAATTCATAACATGGAATTAGGGTTTCACTGAAACCCTAGCAACTTAATTTAAAACATAATTAGGAATAATTTAAACACAAGTAATCCTAATTGGTGCTCTGGCTAGCCTAGGCATAAGCTCTAACACCCACAGACTCTCTCTATTTATACATGCAAAGAACCATAACCCTAATACTTTAATTCAAAAAAAAAAAATAAATAAATGCAAATCCTTTTACCCATACCCTCTGAATCGCTTGTTGGCCTTGTTTAATCGGCTCTCTGACTCCCTTGATGTTGACATTAGAGAAAGCCCTAATTCTAGTTATCTCAACCCTAGCCTCTAAGTTATGGAAGAGGCTAAGAGTAAAGATGGCTAGAACTAGGGTGGTGGAGGAGTTGTTGGTGATGGCGTCATGGCAGATGGAGGTGGTAGTGATGGCTCTGTCAGGGAGAGGGAGGAAGAGAGGAGAGGGATGGGTTTTGCAGAGGTCGGGGGAGAAGAAAGAGAAATGGAAACTGAGAATAGGGTTTGGTCGATGGGTTTTGTTGATGGTGTATGTATAGGCAATTAGGGTGTGAAGCGGGCACAGCAAGGGGCGATGGGAAGGACGCAACGAGCGTTGGATGAGGCGGGTTAGATCTGAACGGCCGAGGGAGAATTGGGGCGATTTGGTGTTGATCGGGAGCATCGAGTGTTGATGTGAGCGAATGAGCGACCGTAGGATGTAGCTAGGTAAGATCTCAACGGCTCAGGATGAGCGGGTTCGAATCCGGGTCATGGGTAGCTCTAGCCCATGTCTTCCTTGTTGGGTTGCAACTAATTCGCGCGCGGGCTTTGGCTATCTGCTCCATAGATGCTCGTCTCCAATTCTTTGCTCTTTTGGCTCCTCAATTTCTCCGAGCTTTATTTATTACCTAAAAACACAAAATTAATTAGTACAAATATTTATTCTTGAAAACAAAGAAAATACGAGAATTTGGGATAATATCTGATTTCTAAGCACAAAAGATGAGTAAAATGCCAATAAAAAGGTGTATAAATATGCACTATTTGGCACTCATCAAATACCCCCAAAACTGAATTTTACTTGTCCTCAAGTGAAACAGAAAATAAGAAATCCTAACTATACCCCTGTCGCAGTCTCTCGAATGCATTTAGCGTATGCACTAAGCCTTTAAACCCCTAGGTGTCCCTAGTGGACGAGTTGTAGTCTCGTGAGGGTTTACCGAGGTGTACCCACAAAACCTTCTCCAACTTCAAAGTGTAAAAGAGTCTCAAGCATCCAAGGAGCTATGAGGACATAGAGTTTCTGCATGCTAGTAACAGGAAGTTAGAACTACCAAAGAACGCATTCTCATCCTTAAGTGTTGAGCGAGAAGTAACCATACCATATGAAAGAATTTGGATTCGATTGTGATCATAAGCCTCGACTTCTGCCTCACCATTAGGGTTTTATGATAATTGCACTCAAAAAAATCGCTTTTTAGTCTCTCATGTGTGCAGGCAGGAATAAAGAGAGAAATCCTGCACACGTTGTAGGTAAGAAGGATAACCTTCCGAAATAATATCTGGAGACTCACGAAGTGTGGACAAAAAGAATCTTTTCTGATGATCTCTAAGAAAGGAAATCAACCATTAGCAAGGGTGGGAGTACTCACTTACCTTCTCACCCGATCGGCAATTAATATCACTCTCTCATAGAAACCATAGAAATGTCTTCACTCTTCGGTCTTTGGTCTTCACTGTTGATGACGAACTTCTGAACTTTACAAAAAACTTGAAATTTTTTTTTTTGTTTTTTTTTTAAGCTTACAATAAAACAATAAAACTCAATTTTTCACAAACTTCATTAATTCTCATCCTATTTTCTTTTCTTTTCTTTGTTGCTTGTAACCTTGGACTATCTCAACTTTTCTTTCAATATTCCGATGATGCTCCGTTTCTCGACGATGATGTGTTTCTATGGGTCTTGATTGAGAGAGAGTGATGCTAACTGCAAATCGATATTTAGAAGGAGTTTTCTTCTTTAAACGTTGCCCTCATGATTGACAAAAACTAGCACTCAAGAGATCAAAAGTAGTGCTGAAATTGGTGCGAAGTTGGGTAGCTCACCATTCCTACCCGGAATTGACGTACGGTGACACACACTCGAAACTGACTTTTCTAGAAAGTTGCAAAAAATTGAAGGTTGGTGCCTCACTTGATGTAAAATGGGTAGTCTCCACTATGGGTGATCACAATTCTACTACCGAATATCTAAACAAAGACCTAATTCGCCCTCCGGTATGGTTAAATCCAACTTTAACGCTCTAATCAACTAAGAAACCCGATTGTGTTCTCCGGTACTTCTAACTTCGTTATTTAGGTCGATTCTCTATGTAAACATAGCTAGAAGCATGCTAGTGACTCTAAAATCTCTAAAAGTTGGAGGTTTTTACAAAAAGAGTTTTTTTTTTTTTTTTTTGGAAATAAAAGATTAAAAAGACAAAAAAAACTCTATATGCAAATGCACCCCCAAACCTAAATCAAACATTGTCCTCAATGTGTCAACAGATAGGAAAAATTTAAACAGTCACATACCATGAGAACTATGTTGAGTAGAGAAAAGGGAAGAGATTACTAGGATGTTAAGCGGGAGCACGGTTAGAGCTTCATTTGTCAAGGCTAGAATCCAACATTCTCAGTGGAGATCATATCGGATTAGCACAATATATGCACAAGAAGACTCAACCGATTCAAGAAAGAAAAATTTAACAAGTCCTACTGGATTATATACAATGAAAAATCACCATACACTAACAATCTAAAGAGTTGAGGATCAACCCAATAGAAAATATATACAAACATCAACAGTCTTACACAAATATAATATGAAAGTGCACGTAAGACTGTGTATGTGAATGATTTTCCCCCAAACCTAAACTTGTGAACGGGTGTGTTTGGGAGCACAAAATCTTGCAATTTTAACGGTACATCATGCAAAAGGTCTAACTCAAAATGAGTTTTACTAATAACAGGCAGATATACACATTCCAACTGTGGCTCTTTAAAAGTGTTATACTTTGATGCAAAATAGTCCAAGAGGACTTGGGAAGCACAAAGTTCTAGGCCTAGATTAGGCATTTTCAGAAAAGTTGGTTCTGCAATTTTGTAACAAACTTCACCTAGGTTTGGTGGAGGAGTTTCAATCTGTGACTCAGGAGAGAGGTTAGGTACATCTAAGTTGTTTTCATGTATAAAATCATTTGCACCATCACATACTTTCCTAAGGTCAGAAGAGGGTAAATCATGTTCACCTGCATAGAACAATTCATCAATCTCCATGTCATAATCATAATCACCCTCATGCACAACATAACTAGGAGAGATATCATGCTGTAACCTAGGCATGGAATCGGGCACATGCATTGAATCATCTGTGTCAACAGACAATTCAGCTATTCCTAGGTCACAAACAGGTGGTAAAGCATGCTCATTTTCACAGGACAATTCCATAGGTTCCACATCAACATCACATGTATGAATATCAGAAGAAGCATCATTCATAGAGTTCACAGAAGAGACGCCTAACGTCTCTGAACCAAAAGATTCTACTACATTTTCGAAATACGCATGCTCTTCATATTCATCATCATCATCATAACAAAAATTCATCTCCCCATTCAAAATTTGAGTTCCAGTATACTCATCTACCTCTAGATTAGGTTCAATTGAAGGAGAATTTTCACTAGTGGGTATGCATGTTTCATATGAATGATCATTACATGGGTGTGCACATGGTTCACTAGAGAAGGGAAATTCGGACATGTTGCTATATGGATGGTCGTGTATTGCATTCGATTCAAGCCTAGCATTTTGCTCCATGAGCGTTTCCATTACGATTGCAAACACGGAGTTGGGTGAGTATAACATTGTTCAACTTCCCATGATGATGGATGGTGCATGTGTGCATGGTCATAGTCACTTCTAGACAATTCGTACATTTGATTATCATGGCTTTCCCTAGATTGCCTAAACTCATGTAAAATGTAGCGATTCTCGGCGGGGTGGTCTAAGCCACCACATAAGGTACAAGTATACATTGCATAGTGCCTAGGGGATTAGATTTGACAGATTGCTCATGTAATTGCCTTTCTAAAGCGAAACTTGAGCTTCTAATTGATCTAGAAGTGATGACCGGGTATGAGGAAAGTGTTCATTCTCAACTTTGTGGTGGATGATACATGTGCTCATAATGATTAGCGTATGTGAGGTCGGGGCCACTGAGAAGGTTCATAATAATTCCTAAAATCACTATGGCATGTGGGGAGTTCATACCGTGAAGCATGCCCGTAAGCAAGCTCTCTAATGGATTTGTTTGTATCCCCAGTTGCAGACCAAAATCCTGACATGATTTAACACTCAAATTGAACTCAAAACCCAATTGTAGTGGGCTTAGTTTGGTTTTGATGGGTTTTGTTTGGTTTAAATGGGCTGATTTGGTTTAAGAGGGCTTTGGTTTGTTGGGATTTGGTTTGTGTGGGCTTCAGTTTATTGGGCATCAGCTGTTATGTTTTTGCAGCCCAGCAGCTCAGTTGCACAGCCCAGTATTTGGGCTTTAGTGGTTTAGGCGCAGCCCAGTTTGCAGAGGAGCAGAGCCCTGTGAGTTTGGCTGGTCATCAGCCTAGTGAAAAGGCAAAGCTTAGTGGTTGGGCTTCAGCTGGTTGCAGAGAACAAGTTTGTGTGTGGGGAACCTAGGCTGTGACGGACCAGAGAATTTTTTGCTTCCAGACGATCGGGTTATGACCCGGTCGGCAAGCTCCGACTCTCTGATTCGCCACTAAAGTAAAAATTTCGTTTAATCCTGCACACTGTAGAAATCTCGTTAGTCTCAAGGTCGTAATTCTATGAGCATATGTCCCATACCATAATACTCATAAAATTCGACAAGGGTTCAATCAAAAAAAAAAACTGAGAGACGGCCAGTTGCCTAAAATTAAAGTTGTCCGGTTTCCAAGATCAACACAGGCCAATTGCCCAAAAACGGGAGATGGCCAGTTGCCAACTTGGCCAGTTGCCACTACTAATAATTCTCATGGCCAGTTGCCACTACTAAGATTTCCATGGCCAGTTGCCACTATTAAGATTTCCGTGGCCAGTTGCCACCACTAATAATTCTCATGGCCAGTTGCCACCACTAAGATTTAAAGTGGCAGTTGCCACCACTAATAATTCTCATGGCAGTTGCCACCACTAAGATTTCCATGGCCGTTGCCACTACTAAGATTTCCATGGCGATTGCCACCACTAATAATTCTCATGGCGATTTGCCACCACTAAGATTTCCATGGCGATTGCCACTACCAATAACTCTCATGGCCGATTAGGTGACAAGGTTGCAATCATCTCCGAATAGGTGGTATGAAGCGCCAAGACAAAGAACCAATCTTTCGGATGATATGAACACCCTTGTAAGTTATTTGAACCGCATAGCGGCTTCCTACGTACCCTCTCCGTTGCTCGAAGGGATCAAGCACGACCGTAGTTCGTCAATTTAGATTAGATAGTATGAACTACTCACAGTAGCAACTATATGTTATCAGCTATCAAATAAACTGATTACATTTGCAGTATATGTAATGAGTTAGAGTAGAACACCACTCTGAGTAAGCCAGGGTCCCCAAATACAACCCACATTTTTCCAGAATGCCAATTCATAACTTACAACCATCATTTACACATACTATATTGCTACAACAAAGAATGGGTTGGAAAAAACTACAAACTTACCACAAGCATAAAATGGCATTTTAAAGAAATTAGTTGAACTACTAATATTTCAACTTAGGTCGTTATCGGTCCTGAGTTCTAAACAATTACACCTTAAATACGAAAACACAAATTCTATAACAAGCCAACAACTATAAATGCACATCTTGACGAACAATATGTCAGCATACGTTTGTACCTGTACCTGCCAGTGAAGATCAATAACGAACTAGAACGGTGTTGTGTGTCTAGACCGAGCCATACATTCTTATCAATTGCTTAATTACCAAAGTAAATATACTTAACGATACAAACCAATGCAAGCAATTCACTATATTAGACTACGGTGCAAAAGCTACGACGAGTCAAATAAGACTGCACAATAACCCACAAACGCTAATCATCACTAAACTCGCTATATTTATGATTCATAATAACAAGTTGGATCAAATTACTACTCATGTATACTATAAAATACCCATACGTTATAAATCAGTAGCTAACATCAATCCATTTTTATCTAGACAAACCCATCTTTCTTTTTAGGACACATTTACTGTGAATTTATTTCAGGAGTTTGGCACGCCCAGACTATATAAAATAGGCCAAACCATTCACACAACTGCATTTATGAACGAGTCCCATAAAAAAAAGGGGTTTACCTTAACTTGACTACTTCACCTACTGCCATGGTTTTTCTTCGCATATCAAAAGATAGCTCTGTATGTTTACATACCAAACTTCACATGGCAAGTTCAACCAAGCACAAGAAGCTAAGAAACTTGTATAATGATCAGCACCACTAGACAAGCAACCAACCAAGGTCTATCAACCATAAATCACTAACATTCCAAAACACTATATATACATTGAGTCAAGCATCGTAAATTGCACTAAGTGTTAGTATGATGCGCACTACAAATGAAACTACATAAGTAGCAGAAATCTCATGCTTATACATGCTACCATATAGATCAACCACCAATTGTGGCCTCTATACAACTCAACAGGTCAACTAAAAGGGGCATGGTTACAACCCAATCATCAACGATAACAAATATGATTCAAAACTCATTTCCAAGCAACTAAGTAGTAACCAAGCTCAAAAGTTGAACGATACTACTTATACACGATACCAATGAAAACTACCCATCAATAGGTAGCAATTCAATGATTCACGAGCGAAGAACTTGTAACAGAATATGTTTGTTTAAGGCTACAACTACATGGAATATAATCATAAAATTTATCAAAAATTTTTTAGTAGAAATAGTTATCCGATCACCTCAAAACTTTTACAGTAGCCCTGCGACTCAAATTTCTACCACATACTAAGAAATGGACCCATTCTAACGGTTCCTTACAAAATTATACACATCATAAGTTGGTTGCTCGCATTACCAACCTGCAGAAGTCAGTCCTGATTCGCCCATGCTTTGGGGTATCTAAAATAATCGGATCTTCGTGAAATTTATAAAGAGAGTGCATTACAATGTAGTAAACAACATATCCAAATTTCAGCTACAACCAATAACCAGATAATGAGAATCATAGTAATCACTGGAACTGTCCAGGATTTTAGTCTGCAGAATACAATCACGTTTAGCTCACACTTAAGGCTTCCTATATAGATCAGATCTTCTTGAAATTTTTACTGTACCTTTATCGAGGACTGAATTATAACATAATAAAATTTCATCATAATCCAACCATGGGATCTTACGATATCAATAAAATAAAAACAGACATTTTAGGGTATACAAGTTGCATGCAAGATGTTTTAAGCATGAATTAGTTCAGAGAAATTTCAACAAATCAAATCCATATAATGGCAGTGCATAATGAAACTATATACCCAAATTAAGAATTCAAGAAAATATCATGAGCTATATCAAAACCCCTAAGGTCCAACCAAGAACCCTAATTGAAGATTAACAAATTTGAACTATTCAACACAAAATTGAAGGTGATTACCAAATACCCATGTAATGATTGATGTAACCAAACCATCAAAACAAATTTGATTAAATCAGTGATCAATTTAATTAGGGCAGAGATATCTTTTAGAATAAAACTATCAAGGAAGGTCCCTTACCTTATTGTCCTTGTGAACAACCCTTGAACACAAAGTAAACAATGAAAATTGATGATTTCATAAAGATATTTGTATGTTTCTTTTGTTGAGAAGAAAAATCAGTCATCACCCATGAAAGAAAGAGAGAAAGAAATCTAGTAGAAAGTTAGGAGAGAAGTGAAGATAACGTCCCCTCCCTTCTTCTCATTTTTGTATTAACATCAAGCAACAAAATTACCAAAATGCCCTGATGCCTTTCCCACTCAACATGTGTGCAAATGAGGTGTCTTGGTGCATGTGGCTCTATCAAGGCCCCTATTGTTTGGATTAAGGCACCATACACCAAATGAATGTACTTGCATTAAAATATTTACTTATTTTCTAAATTTTTGGCACCAACTAATAGGAAAAAAAAATGATTCACCTAAATGGGTTGAACTAAACAAGGACAAAACTTTGGGGTCTTACATAGGCTGTGGGCTCAGTGGTTGGCAATTGCACAACCCAGGAAAAACAACAGAAATTACACAATTTCTGGTACACATCACTGCTTTAGCAAGTGTGCACACACAGCCCGAGAGCGCTCAGCTCATGCACAAGTTATGAAGATTGGCGGCTCAAGCAAAGTAAGATGCCTGAGGCGAGTTATAGGCACAACACAACCTCGATGCACAACCTCTCAAAATCGACACAAGACAGATTATCAACTTGTTCATCAGATGCAATAAAGCAACAGAATTTTCAGAGATTATGCAAGTGGTTGACAGGGTCTCACAGATATGGTTGAATCAGCACATGAACAACACAGTTTTTGCAACTCAGCTCAGGGTGTATTCACAGAAATTGCAGGCTTAGCACAAGGTTAGACATACACAAAGGTAAGGTCAGGGTTTGCTCAAACAAATGCCACAGGGTGTCAACAAGCCAACAGATTTCAATGCTCAGAGGTTATACACCAGCAAAGTAGCAGGGTAGCTAATTCAACAGGGTCACTTGATGTCAACCAACCCAGTTGACATCAAGTTAGTATGGCTGGGCATGCAACACACTTGGAAACCTCAGCTGTAGCTTGAACTCTCAGCTTCAGGGGGGCGGAGTTAAGCTCAGGGCATATGCACAGAGCACAAGAGAGCTAAGCTCACCAATTTACACAGGGGAATGAGCTTGTAAGGGGGTTTGGCAAATAATTGGCTCAACAGCTCATACAGGGGTTTGTGGTAAGCTCTTTGATTTGCAGCTTCTGCCTAACCTAGGCTAACCAGGTTGCACTCAATCTCAACATCTACAGGGGCTGGAGCTGGTGCTTAAGATTTAGCAGTTGGTGCAGTTCATCAACTATTTTGGTCAACCAATGTTGCAAAGACAAGGCAACTAGTTTATCCAAATTCCCATGCACAGAACATACAACAGGGCACACAAGTACAAGCTACAGCCAAGGCAAGCGACAACAAATGAGAGTTATGGGTTGCGCTACAGCTCACACAAATTCTCAGGGTTACACAAGCACACAGGTGCACAACAAAGATGCTCAGCTTACTTTCAATCATGCACAAGTTATAGCATTCTCAGTTAGCATTATCAGGTCAAGCTATCATGCCGTCAGGGTTGCGTTTAGCAGGGTATCTAGCTTACCAGGATACATTCATAGTTCAGCACAGGATACAATCAATTTGAGCATACAAGGATGGCAAGACGGGGTATCGGCGAAGGTAATGTCACAGGTTATGCTCAGGTCAACAGTCTGAGTTGATGTCAACTATTGCAGTTGACTTCAACTGGGATTTTCAACTAACTTGGCTATCCAAGTAGTAGCTTGAGCTCACAGCTACAGGGGATGGAGTTAGACTCAAGTGCTGTTAAAAACCCAGACTTCACAGTGAAGAGATGGCTAGTTCAGCCAATTTTCAATGCATAGAACACACACAAACACCAGTTTTCAGCTAGCATATGTTTTTAAAGTGCCACTGAAATATGCAAGCAATTAGTTCAACAGACAATTAGAGGTGGTTGCCTAGCAGGATGGCTATGCTGTCATGTGAACAAGGTCTGGCATTCAACACAGAAGGAGCTTACTCAGTTATCATGCAGCTAAGGAGCTTACTCAGCTAACAAGGGTTTACTCACCTGAATCCTCAAGTTATGCGCCTTTCTCTTCTCCTCCTTGGGCTTGCTCAACAGCTCACAGGTACCTGTTCACTCAGCAAGCAAATTTCAGTCCCTAGGAAGTGCAAGCTATAGCAGATGGAATGAATTTTAACACTGGCATAAGCACTGAGAGTGTTTTGGACTGTCACAGGGGGAAAACAATAGTTGTCACAGATGAAATTAGACTACAATGCAGATCATGTATTGACAATAAAAATCAAAGGTGAAGCTTAACTAAATTATACTAATACAGGGGTTACAAAGAACAATTTAAAGTAAATATGTACAAGGGAGGACTGGAACTCAGTAAAACAAGCCAACAATCAACAGGGCACACGCCAAGTCCCCGGCAGCGGCGCCAAAAACTTGGTAGGCCTGGAAAGATGTATATTAATGCCTACGAGTAATAACCGCAAGTGCATGGCGTCTATCGGAGACGTGGCAAGTACGGGTCGAACCACAGAGACTTGTGGTGCTATGATTGATCAAGAGGGCTTACTTAACTGAATTTCAGGTGGTAATGTGTAACACAGGGGTTTTGTGCCGATACGGCTAAGTTGAAGGATAATGAAGTAAAGTGAAATACACACAGTGAAAAGAAATGGGTGCTAGGGTTATCAGATCCACCTCTAAATTCCTAGTATGTGTTCAACTAGATGGAGTTTCTTGTTCCTATGGCGATTAAGGATAAGGTGTCAATTCTATCACTTAGCTAAGGAGTTTCACCTAATGATAACTCAATTATCAGCTAAGGCACTAACCTAGAGCACTAGTTGTCTAATTAAGCACAACTAGTCAAAAGAATTAGCATTTTAACTCTAAGGCTTGATTTGAAGCATAGCCAATGTAATTTTTGCCTAAACAATGTATACTTGGCATGCCTTTGTGAGAAAAGAACATTGGATGCTAGAACTGAGATTATCTTTATGATTAAGCACTCAAGAAAACTCAAACTCAGTTGAATTCATAACATGGAATTAGGGTTTCACTGAAACCCTAGCAACTTAATTTAAAACATAATTAAGAGCAATTTAAACACAAGTAATCCTAATTGGTGCTGCAGCTAGCCTGAGCATAAGCTCTAACACCCACAGACTCTCTCTATTTATACATGCAAAGAACCATAACCCTAATACTTTAATTCAAAATAAAAACAAATTAAATGCAAATCCTTTTACCCATACCCTCTGAATCGCTTGTTGGCCTTGTTTAATCGGCTCTCTGACTCCCTTGATGTTGACATTAGAGAAAGCCCTAATTCTAGTTATCTCAACCCTAGCCTCTAAGTTATGGAAGAGGCTAAGAGTAAAGATGGCTAGAACTAGGGTGGTGGAGGAGTTGTTGGTGATGGCGTCATGGCAGATGGAGGTGGTAGTGATGGCTCTGTCAGGGAGAGGGAGGAAGAGAGGAGAGGGATGGGTTTTGCAGAGGTCGGGGGAGAAGAAAGAGAAATGGAAACTGAGAATAGGGTTTGGTCGATGGGTTTTGTTGATGGTGTAGGTATAGGCAATTAGGGTGTGAAGCGGGCACAGCAAGGGGCGATGGGAAGGACGCAGCGAGCGTTGGATGAGGCGGGTTAGATCTGAACGGCCGAGGGAGAATTGAGGCGATTTGGTGTTGATCGGGAGCATCGAGTGTTGATGTGAGTGAAGGAGCGACCGTAGGATGTAGCTAGGTGAGATCTCAACGGCTCAGGATGAGCGGGTTCGGATCCGGGTCATGGGTAGCTCTAGCCCATGTCTTCCTTGTTGGGTTGCAACTAATTGCGCATGAGCTTTGGCTATCTGCTCCATAGATGCTCGTCTCCAATTCTTTGCTCTTTTGGCTCCTCAATTTCTCCGAGCTTTATTTATTACCTAAAAACACAAAATTAATTAGTACAAATATTTATTCTTGAAAACAAAGAAAATACAGAATTTGGGATAATATCTGATTTCTAAGCACAAAAGATGAGTAAAATGCCAATAAAAAGGTGTATAAATATGCACTATTTGGCACTCATCAGTGATACAATTGAACTTTGATGATGTGTAATAATACTATGACATTGTGTAACAATGATTGAGAATTCTTGTTTTCTCATTGTTATGGCTACGGATTTTCAACAACGATGATACTAAATTTACAACCTTTGGAATCATTGGAGTACTTGGAAGTGACGAAGATTTCGAGTAATGTTGAAAAACCAAGGAGATCAGGCATGTGGAAGAGAAGCTACAAAAGTCTATATTTATTTTTGTATTCCATATGTATTGATAGTTTTGTCACTAAAATTGACAAAGGGGAAGATTGTTAAAGCACTGCTCGGTCGAACTCGCATACGTTGCTATCTCAAGCATGTTTGTCAATGTTAGTGATCAAAACTATAAGTCTTGATTTCTAGTATACTTATAGCTAAGTCTCGGACTAGGATATAAAGTGTAGTTGAGCTCTAGACTCCATGGAGATCATCATACAAAGACGAAAAACTACTCAAGGAACTGGTGGAACTTCATCGACTAAAAGGTATGTGTAGACTTGAACTTATCTATCACTCAAAAGTTTATCTACTCTATCTCCTATCTTGAGACAAAAGTCGTGTTGCTATATAGACTTTGATTATACACATTTGCTATTTCGAGCCGAGTTTATCTCGCTTATCTATTTCTCGAAATATGTGTTGGTAAGTTTTCGCTTTGGCCAAGTTCATCTTTACTAGTGACGAAAGTCATATTAAGTTTCAATTACTTGAAAATTGCTTTGACGAAAAATGGTTTGTGAACAAAAACTCTATAACGTCCTCTAAGAATGTTTCAATGATTGAAATGAGAGTTTAGAATACATAACCATTGTTGGATATAAACATTGTGTGATAACTCATACGTGTGTAAGTCCTTATTCCTTGAACCAAAGTATGCGTACTTTGCTGCTCAGGAAAACCGGAACTAAAGTCCGCGTACCATTACGCGCACCATCGGAAGTTCACGTCCCGTGAAAATCTGCAGGAGTTTGTGAACTGAAAACAAATTTATTCCCGGTACTTAAGTCCGCGTACCAGTATGCGTACTTAAGTTGGTTATTTTCTAAAAACGATTATTCGTGAACTTAAACTTATATTAACTAAGGAATGCATATTTGCAAACCGTGGCTATAAAGTTCATGAATCGAGTCGAGTGAATCAAAACGTAGCTTCGATTGTGTCTTGGATACTTCTATAAGATCTAAGCAATTGAACAACTCTCTAACTTTTCATTTGAGTCATTTGAACTAGTTATGGTAAAGAATAATATGGTTGATATGAAAGTGCTCATATGGCTAACCATTTGGTTAACTACTGTTGAACCAACTAAGTGTACATGTTTGGGTACGGTTACACAAACCTAAATAAACGTGCATTTCATTTGTGTGTAACAAGCTAAGTTTCGATCTAACGGTTGGAATATATTAGCTTGAATCTAATTAGGTTTTAATCTAACGGTGAATATTGAATGCTTTGTTACCAAGGTAACTTAGATTGCAAACCCTGATTTGAAAGACTATTTAAAGGAGAACTCTAGCAACTGGGAAACCTAATCCCCACACCTCCTGTGTGATACTAGTTGTATAATCTAGAGTCGATTCTCCTTTAACCTTAGGTTAGTACCGAGACCCTGTAGGTTAACGACTTGAAGACTTCATTGGGATTGTGAAACCAAACCCAAATATTTTCTTTGTAGTTGCGTGATCTGATCTTGTTGTTTCTATCGTACTAAGTAAAAATCGTAAGATTGGCTTGAGATTGATTTCTCTGATAGGCAAGATTAAAAGAAGTCACAAACATCTTAGTCCTGTCGTTTGTGATTCCGCAATATTTTCTTTCGCTAGTCGATTAAGATTATTGTGAGGTGATTGATAATTCTAGTCCGTTCTTTGGGAATATAAGTCCGGGTTATCAATTGGTTCCTGTTCACCTTGATTTATCAAAAGACGCAACAAAAACTCGTAGGTATTTCTGTTGGAGACAGATTTATCTATTATCGTGGACTTTTCTGTGTGATACGGATTTGTTTATTAAAGTCTTCGAATTTGGGTCGTTGCAACTCTTAGTTGTGGGTGAGATCAGCTAAGGGAATCAATTGCGTAGTATCCTGCTGGGATCAGAGACGTAAGGAGCGCAACTGTACCTTGGATCAGTGTAACATTGATTGGGGTTCAACTACAGTCCAGAACGAAGTTAGTTTGTAGTAGGCTAGTGTATGTAGCGACTTAATAAAGTGTGTGTTCAATCTGGACTAGGTCCCGGGGTTTTTTTTGCATTTGCGGTTTCCTCGTTAACAAAACTTCTGGTGTCTGTGTTATTTCTTTTCCGCATTATATTTTTTTATTTAATTGAAATATCACAGGTTGTGCGTTGAATCGATCAATTGGGAAATCCAACCTTTGGTTGTTGATTGAAATTGATTGATCCTTGAACATTGGTCTTTGGTACCGTTCAAGTGATTTCTCTTGTATTCAATTATACTCGCAGATTTCTATTTGCTTGAGTAAGTATTGAATCGAGAAAGTGAGATATAAATATATTTTTATTAAGATTGAGTCCGACTGTCTAGTTGATTCTCTTAAAAGTATATTGGAGTTAGTCCATTCAGATTGCTAAGCGAAATATTGGGTGTGGTTGTTAGACCCCCGCTTTTTCAGGATCAATCAATCTCAATCAACAACCAAAGGTTGGATTTCCCAATTGATCGATTCAACGCACAACCTGTGATATTTTAATTATATAACAAAATATAATGCGGAAAAGAAATAACACAGACACCAGAAGTTTTGTTAACGAGGAAACCGCAAATGCAGAAAAACCCCGGGACCTAGTCCAGATTTGAACACCACACCGTATTAAGCCGATACAGACACTAGCCTACTACCAATGAACTTCGGATTGGACTGTAGTTGAACCCTAATCAATCTTACACTGATTCAAGGTACAATTGCGCTTCTTACGTCTCTGATCCCAGCAGGATACTACGCACTTGATTCCCTTAGTTGATATCGCCCACAACCAAGAGTTGCTACGGCCTAAAGTCGAATACTTGATAAACAAATATGTCTCACAAAGAAAAGTCTATAGGAATAGATAAATATGTATCCCACAGAAATACCTATGAGTTTTGTTCCATCTTTTGATAAATCACGCTAAACAGAAACCAATTGATATACCGGACTTATATTCCCGAAGAACATCCTAGAAATATCAACCAAGATGTTGTGGAATCACAAACGATGAGACGAAGATGTTTGTGATTACTTTTTATCTTGCCTATCGGATAATAAATCTCGAGCCAATCTTAAAGAAGATCGTACCCAAACACGATATAAGATGGAAGATCAGATCACGCAACTACAGAGAAAATAGTTGGGTCTGGCTTCACAATCCCAATGAAGTCTTCAAGTCGTTAACCTACAAGGTTTTGTGAAAAACCTAAGGTTAAAGGAGAATCGACTATAGCTTATGCAACTAGTATCACACAAGAGGTGTGGGGATTAGTTTTCCCAGTTGCTAGAGTTCTCCTTTATATAATTTTCAAATCCGTTTTTGCAATCTAAGTTACCTTGGTAACAAAGCATTCATTATTCACCGTTAGATGAAAACCTGATTAGATTCAAGCTAATATCTTTCAACCGTTAGATCGAACTTAGCTTGTTACACACAAATGAAATGTACCTTCATTTAGGTTTATGTAACCGTACCTAAACGTGTACACCATGTTGGCTCAACAATTGTTAACCAAGGTTAGCCATATGAACACTCTCATATCAACCTTATTCATCTTAACCATAACTAGTTCAAATGACTCAAATATAAAGAGTTGGAGATACAAAAACACAATTGAAGATCGGTTTGTGAAAAAATATGCATCCCTTAATATATAAATGTTTTAGTTCATGTACATAACCGATTTTAGAACTTTAACTTTGCCAACACATATTCCGAGAAATATGTACAGCGAGTTAAACTCAAACCAATATGTACGCATCGAGAAATATCAAATGTGTATAATAGAAAACTATATCGTTTTTAATAACATCAAAGACTTATGTCTCAATATAGGAGATCAAATGAGTCACAAAAATAGATTTTCCAAGTGATAGATGAGTTTCAGTCTGCCAACACATACCTTTTTGTTGATGAAGTTCCACAATATAGGAGATAGAGTAAAAAAGCAAGTGATCTCCTTAGTAGTTCCTCCTTAGTAGTTCTTCGTCTTCACTGATGAACGCCGTGAAGTCTAATGCTCAACTACATATTCTATCCTAGTCTGAGACATCTATAATTAGACTAGAAATCAAGACTTATAGTTTTGATCACTAACATTGACAAACAAGCTTGAGATAGTAACGCTTGCGAGTTCGACCGAGCAGTGCTCTAACATGATTGATTTGAGAAAGAGAATTAACTCTTGGATATCTTTTCTTGATTGAGTCTGACTGTCTAGTTGATTCTCTTGGAATTATATTGGAGTTAGTCCATAAAGATTACCGAATGAAATATTAGGTGTGGTTGATAGACCCCCGCTTTTTCAATACCAATTACAGGGATCAGTCACATAACCACTTATGATTGGTCACACCAACTACCAGAATTGGTCACACCAATTACAAGGATCGATCATACCATCTCATGGTGATTACTTAGGATCGGTTACACCAATTACCAGAACCGGTCATACCAAATCATATGTCTAGGTATTGTGATCGGTTATACCAAGATACATAACCTGAGTTAAGATCGGTTCTACCAACTCACACATAATGGTCATCCAAAGAAGATGCAATGAATAGTCGGGCCAATATACCTATTGATTTCCCTTTCGATTCATGAAACAAGTTCACGAACTTACTTCTTTTAGACAAATATAAAACATTATTTCCAAGGATGTAATCTTCACCATTAACCCATACACATAATCATAAAACTATATACAAGATTATCTTGATGTCATATCTACGAAGTTCAAAAGATAAGCGTTATACTTCGTAATGTAATTCCTTAATACCATGACCATACTATTATGATCATGTCTATCTACTAGAGTATTATTTATATACAAGCTTCGCATGTTATGTTTTCAATATAGCACGACTTGAAAGATATGTTAGAAATGGAAACAAGTTAAAGTCAATATTACTAACCTCAAGTGGAAGGATGATGTCGTTGTTGTAGTCGTTACTTCTTCTCATTTTTCAGGTCTTCGGAGTAATACTTGTATGTCTCAACATTCCTAGACTTTCTAGTCTAACCTAAACGAAGTTGACTCTAGTATATAATCAAGCGACTCTAGATGAGTTTGATAGTTAAATATGACAACCAAACTTGACATACCAACGCTTGGTGGGTTCAACCGAGTTATGCTCTAACACTATCTCTTTTAGTTACCGACGAATAATCTTTTGAGAAACTTTTCATGTGGAAACAAGGTTTCACAATAGAGGATTTTCCTTTTGAATTATTCTTGCATAGTTTCTTATGACCTTCCTGTTTACACTGGGAATTTTTTTCCTGAGATCTAACGGGATCAGATTTACTTTTCTTTTGTGTACTGGATGTATTTTTAAAGGTACTTGAAACCATTTCTCTGGCATGCTGAGAAACATGAGGATTTGGACTTTCTAGAATCTTGTGAGCACATTGAGTTTTTTCTCACTTGAACACATGGTGGTTTTAGTTTAGATAACTCTTTTTCCAAGTTCTCAATCGTTGAAAGTGCTTTAATTGGATCATCTTTTGAATCATTAAGTTTTGTTTTCAGGAGATTTTATATTTTATTACTTTCTTCAAGTATTTTTTCAAGAACAAACATTGCTTCACTCTTTTGATTGAAGTAGTTCTTCAAGAAGGTTAACTTTGTCATGAAGAAAGGATTGAGAGCACATTTTGTGGTCAGAGTCCTTGGCAGCACGGACAGTTTTAACAATAGGTTTATCATGACAGTTAATGAACCTGTTGTGCATCTGTCTTCTCAAAAGATTTGATAAACTACTCGGTTGTACATTCAAGAGAGATGTATTGCCGAATAAAGAGACCTCCTTCCTCGTGCCATATTTTATTCTGGGAAGTACGTATAATGAGTCTTTCCTTGGTAAATTGAAAACCACACTTTGAATCATTGGTTACAGGTTTAATCGTTTACAAGCACAAACTTATTAGGTTTTCTGTGTTTGCCCGCTCTGATACCAATTGAAAACGCGGTGGTACCAAAATACACCACCAACTTTTTCTTAGGCAACATGTATGGACTAAACTCAATTACAATTCCAAGAGTCATAACTTAATGAATCTCAATCAGGAATTATAAGAAGAGCTTATATCACTTTCTCTCATAATCAAAATGTAAACAAAGACAAGTCTGCGAACCTGATTATTCCCCAAGAGTACTTGGACGATCCCAAAGATCAATATACAAGATCAACCAAGTCGTATCCATCAAACAAGGATGGATTTATCTACTTTGATTGATTTACGTACAACCTGTGATATTTCAATTATAAAGATAAACAATATAATGCGGAAAAATAAATAACACAGACACCATAAATTTTATTAACGAGGAAACCGCAAATGCAGAAAAATCCCGGGACCTTGTCCAGATTTGAACACCAAACTGTATTAAGCCGCTACAAACTCTAGCATACTATCAAAACTTCGGACTGGAATGTGAGACCCAATTAAACCGTCACAACAATTCAGTTACACTCGCGCTCCTTACGCCTCTTGATTCCCAGCAGGACTTCGCGCAGTTGATTCCCTTAGCTGATGTCCATTACAACCTAAGAGTTGCTTCAACTTAATTGAAGACTTTAAACCAATCTGCCTCCCACAGATAAGCCTATATGTGATTTCCGTTCTAATCAAAGATCAAGGTGAGGTAGGAAATCGATTTCAATAGACAAAGTCTAGCAAACCTCAAAATCCGGTCTTATGACTGCCGAAGATCAGACTAGATTATTATTCACCTCACAAGTATAAACTTGTGGAATCACAAAGTCTGAGACGAACTATCAAGTATAACTATCTTTATGATTTTTATCTATCTTGTTTGTTGGAGCAAGTTCAACAATCAAAGCAAGATCAGGATACACGAACTATCAAGATAAAGATAGTTTGACCTGACTTCACGAATCCCTAGGTGAAGTATTTTTAGTCGTTAAACCCTAAAAGGGTTTGAAGGAGAGGACGACTCTAGTTTACGACTAGGACACATAAGAATAGTGTCAGGGATTCAAAGATCCCAGTTGTTAGAGGTTCTCCTTATATAGACTTTTAAGGTCAAGGTTGCTTTGGATTTAAGCTAAGGTAGCTTTGGAATCAAGAAATCAATAATCACCATTAGATGAAAAACTTGACTTTGAGATTAACATAGCAAAATATACACTCTCGTTAGGATGAACCATAACCGAACATTGTACAATGACTTGTTCATGAAAGGTTAGCCAAAACTAGCCAATCGAACTATAAAGCTAACCATTTTCATATAACACTTTAAAACTTTTAATCTTGAGTCACAAATGTGATCAATCATGTCTAGATAGTGTTTTTAGAGAGTTGTTCAAATGCCTATCATCTCATAGAATTATTTCTGATGCATCTGAAAATATTCGACAGGGTAAGCACGTGTACGTGTGTTGTACCTGTTCGTGAATATTTTTGTTATAGTACGTGTACCGGGTATGTGTACCCTTAAGACAAAAATGGGCTTAGGAATTCACATATCTTTTCTGGTTTGCATACTAGGTATGCGTACATTTACGGTTTAAAAACCAACATATCTTTTCCGGTTTTCATACTAGGTATTCGTACCTTCCTGGTTCATGAGTCAACAGACTTTTTATGGTATCGATACCGGGTATGCGTACCGAAAATTCGTTGCCGATCTATAGCTATGTCGGTACGTCTACTGGGTACATGTACTGCCGCTCCGGACTTATAAAAGTTCTCCCAGTATGTGAACTGGTATGCATATTGTCTTGTATCCAGGTTAACAGTAGTTTTATATCTCTCTAATAATCAATTCGAAATATTCCCGAATAATATCAATGACACGTATCACTGTTCCAAGTTAAATCTTGAATCATAATTTAGGTCATAAACAATAAATTGTTTTTAACCAAATTCATCTAGTATGAACAAATGTTCTTAAGCTTAGTTAGCCATATATATTTCGAGAACGATATTCAAGATAAACTTGACTCGAAATTTCTACTATGCATGTACTATCTAATTTAGTCATGTGATAATGTCTCTTAGAGACAAAGGTGAAAACTTGAGAAATAGGTGGTTCAGTCTTCACTTACCTTTTGTTGAATAAGTTCTCCAGAGCTTTGGTTGATCTTCGCCTTCAAACAGTAGATCAAAGTGATATCCGATACTCAACTACACACTTCTATCCTAATCCGAGACTTGACTAAATGTAGACTAGAAATCAAGACATAGTTTTGATCAACTAAATCTGACAACAAGCTTGAGATAGCAAGACTTGTGAGTTTGACCGAGCAATGCTTTAACAAAAACTTACAGTATATTCAAAGTTGGAATACTATCAACAAATATCACAGCTCATATAAAGCATATTAGGAAACACTTAATTAGCATGAAAACCACCAAGTTTATCACATTCTAATCCTAAAATTGTACTAGCACTCAAGGACTACCAAATTCCAGAGAGGGGAGAAAAGAAAAATAACTTGCAACAGAGTAGGTTATACAAAACCCAGAGAAATTTGTGTTACAACATTTATATCTTACATCTACTACTAACTGTAGAACAACTGATGTTGATGGAGTTTTCTATGAATATACATCGAGAGATATGCTAATCGAAATGAACCTGTGAAGGGAAAGAGGATTTTTAGGCTCAGAAGTTATAAGAATAAACATTCTATATTTGGGAATGACTCATCTCGGCCGAGATTTGGGCGAGATCATCAGCGAGGTTATCGATACTCTCGTTTAAATCTCGACTCACTGGAATTTTTAGTTTCATCTGTGTTGTAGCAAGATCAAGAAAATCGCGAAGATCGACTATATTAGTTTCATCTAAACAGAGAAAGTGTTTGCTTGATTCTCAAGTTATCTTATCTTGAATTCAAAGCAACCTCTAGTCTTGTAAGTTTATAAATAGAGAGACTCAAACAACCGGGAAATTCAATCCCTGATAAATCTGTGTCCTAGTTGTATGCTTGAATCGTGCTTTATTAACTTAGGTTCTCCATGAGAAACATAATTAGGTTTACAACTTAAAGACTTCTCTTATGGATTCGTGAATCCAGGTCTGACTATATTTACATTGACATTTTGTATATCGTGATTTTGTTCTTTATGTTTGTTGAGGTTTTCATTAATCTCCTCCAGGAATAAGATAAATAGAAATCACAAAGTTCTCTTCGTCTCAGACTTTGTGATTCTTCAATATAGATATCTAAAACTCTTATTTATTGATCGGTTCAAGATTGTTCTTGAGAGGTGGTTAATAATCAAGGCTTCTCATCTAACTGAGTGTAAGTGTTTTGGATTTGTGAGGTTTACTAGCTTTGTCTGTTGCAAACAAATTTCCAAGCCCTATTCAATACAATCTTAAGGGAAATCAAATAGGCTTATCTGTTAGAGGCAGATTGGTATCAAAAGTCTTCACTGAGTTTGAAGCAAATCTTAGGCTGTAAAGGACGCCAGCTAATATAATTAATTGCGTAGAGCCTTGCGAAGTTCAAGAGACGTAAGAAGCACGAATGTAGCTGAATTGCTCTAAGGGTGAATTTTGTCTCAATTATACATTCTAGTGCCAAGTCTGATAATGTGCTTCTGTAGCAGCTTAATATAGTTTGGTGTTCAAATCTGGACGAGGTCCCGAGGTTTTTCTGCAGACGCAGATTTCCTTGTTAACAAAACTTTTGGTGTCTTGTGTGTTTTCCTTTTCCGCATTATATTGTTTTATCTTTATAATTACATATTCAATTCTATTAGATAAGTTCATACTAATCGTGATCGATTACGAAACTCGTTCTTGTGGAATTCGTATCTTGAAAGATAAATAACAAGTTTCATACTTGGCCGAATTCAAATCCTCTTTATTTGGATACGACTAGATTGATCTTGGATATTGATTTGTGAGATTTATGAGAAAACTTAGTTAGGCAGTTTTCAATTGAACCATATGATGCTTTATCTTTTCTTCAATTTCTTTCAAGTTTTGATCTCAAATGGTACCAAGTATAATACATTACTTTGGCAAAAAGTGAGGTTGAATAAACTTCATTAGAATCATTTCGGCCAAATCTTGAAAATATAGTTAAGGAATTCTTATGTATGCATGACACATTTCTTCATTTTCTCTCCCGCTCTATTGCACAATCTGTATGTATAAAGTTTGTAAGGATCTGAAATACTAGATAAGCACAATTTTTTTCCGCAAAATCTACGAATGAAGATGTTGTGCAAAAGACAGTGCTTTTTGACCCATGTCTTTGGCTCCCCATATAACAAACAATAATTTCTTGGGGTAAAGCTGAAATAGATGAACTCTTATCGTCTTCATATAAGCATCACAATATGCATTAGACGTTATTTTCCAACTTAAGAAAAAAATTAAAAAATTAGAAAAAATCAACAAAATAACTTGAGTTTTATCATGTTTTTTACTGTTGCTTTATAATTTTTGGATAAAATAAATAAAATAAAAATAACTCAGCTATATATTGGCAACATATTAACAAGCCTAATCTAAAACTTGAAAAGGAGAAGGTAGTTTTACAGTTTTGTATTAAGTAGGTAATCTGTGGGTAACAACAGGGCGGCACTATCGTAATTTTAACAAATAATAAAGGGTTTATGTAGATCCATTTATTATATTCGGATTAAAGAAAACGCATTTTTGGTACATCCCAATCTGGTGACTGGCGTGGTGGTATAGAATCCGAACCCTTCTTCATTAATTAATTCTGAAAATTCTCCTTTTAACTCAGAGAAATCACAAAGAAAAATAAATAAAACAAAAACAAAAATAAAAGGTTTCTGATTCGTTTCATCACACAACCAAATCATAATAATGTGAAAGCGAATTATACGACTAAAAAACCCTAATCATAATAATAATTTTCATCTAACAAATCTTGGACAAGACGATCAACAGGTACTTCATTCTATCCTTCTTCTTTTAACTGATATATGTCGTTCAATCAAAAGTTTGGATTAAATTTTGTTTGTAAATGAATTTATTCTGAATTTATATGATTCTATTGAATTCTGATTGTTCTTTTCAATTCTACTTGTTTGTTACAGAGAAGAAATCTGAGGAATTTTGGTCTGATCTTATTTGATTGGTTCTTAGTTTCAAACCTGGAAATTGGAGAGAATTTGGAGAAATTTAAATTGACAAGGTTTGGATTTAATTGACTAGATACATGGCTGAGATTTTGTTGTTTTTGTAGTTCTTCGTTTTGGCATAAGAAAATTTGTTGCAAGTCTGTTGATGAAATTTCTTAAGGTTAAGAAATTCGGATGAGTTTGGGTTTTATGTTAAGAATTTGGCCAGTTTTAGACATCATGTAAAGATCTTTCTTTAGGGTTAGTGGATTGTAGAAAGAAATTAGGCACAATTGTAAAAAAAAATAAAAAAAAATAAAAAGAGAGATTAAAAGAGAAGTAGAGAGAGAGATGGAAGAAGGTAACGTATGCAACTTCAATCACTTAGATGGTGATACTCGTTTGCCTCCACGAAAACGTCTATTAGCTGGATTGAAGAAACAAAATGGTGATTACGGTTCTCCCTCTTCATCACCTCCTCTTTCTTCAGTTCCGGATAGTATCAGCACACGCCTTAATGAATTTATGAACTCCAATTCCAAGAGTTCTGAATTTCTGTCTGATGAGGTTGTGGATGCATCAAGATCAGCTGCCCAAGCAGCGGCCAAGGCTGCAGCTGCAGCAAAAGCTAGGGCAGCAGAGAAAGCAGCAATAGCTGCTAAAGCAATTGCTGTTGCCAAGAGGGCTTTAGAAATAGCTGCTTCTATTTCTGAAAAAGCGAACCGAAGAGAGAGATTTTTGAGGAAAAACAAGCTAAAGAAACATGTTCCTGTTGAGATGTTGTACAAGAAACGCAGAATTGGGGAGAAAGCCGAAACTGACGAAGACTTGGCACGTAAATTGCATCGAGCTATAAATAGTTCACCTAGAATTTCAAAGAGTTCTGTAGCGGCCGAGTCGAAAATTCACAACTATTATAAGCAGAATAAGAAACATCTCAATTTCAAAAAGTCTTGGATTCCTGATGGAAGTGAAGGAAATTCAAATCATGTATGTGATAAGATTGCTGAAGCGGGTGATGTAGAAAGTGGAGACTCTGTGGAAGAGTCAGTAAATATGGATAAAATAAACATGGAAGACTCGGAATGTACTAAACCTGAGAGTGCAAAGAGGATCAGCATTTCTGCTGCAACAGACGCAGAAATGAATTTATTGAAGGAGAAAAATTGGGAGCGTTTACCAGAGAAAATTGGTAGAAAGAGAGGACGGATTAGACAGAAAAAGTTGTCTTTAAGCCTATGTGCTAGTAGAGATCGTGAAAACCCTAAGGATGAGCTCAAACTTAGAGGCGCTGCATCACTAGAAGAACCAACTGGTAGGTGTGTGGCAGAAAACATTCCAGTGTTTGCTGCGAGGTGTCTTTCCACTGAAGGTGAGCTCTTAACTGAGGATACTATCAATATCAAAGCTCAATGAGTTTGAAGCATGCACATGTTTTTGCTGGGAGTAAAATCTTGCATTCTTTATGTTCAGGTTCCATGGTGGCTAGTGGAATTGAAGTCGATCAATGAGGTACATTTTATGCCTTTAGTATTTGTACTTCTGAATTGGATATTGTTTATGTTACTTGTACTCTCTTATGTTATTGTATCTGTATTGGTCTGAGCAGCATGTACCATGCAGTGCTTAATTTCTTGCATTAGCTTAATTGTTAGATGTTTGGTGGATTGTTTTTGAATTGTTTAGAATGTATGTGGAAATAGTGACAGTTTGTGATAAGAATTGATCCATTTTTGAAACTGTATAAGATCTTGATTGCAAATTTAGAAGCGAACAACTTCAAACCTAGTTCAAATTTGTGGCACTCTACAAGCCTTTTCTGAGCAATCAAAAATCATGTGAAATATATCCCACTCCTGTCTACGCTCGTGAACATGTCTTTAAGATTACCCTGTAAGTTCAGCAGTGTCCTTTACAGAACCAAGAAGTTGGGTTGAAGTCGAAAGATAATAGCTCGTGTGGGTCAAGTTTGTCGGAGCATTGAGATTCGACTTTTTTAGGATTTATTGTTATGTAGGATAAGGAAAAAAGTTTCTGAATATTGGGATTGGACATGGGAGGCTGCTGTTACATGAGATTCCTATGTTTGACAAGCTCCACAAGATTAGAAGATTTGTTTGAGATCATTTTAGGGAAACTAGTGATAACTCGTACGTGTAAGTCTTTGTTGTAGCGTGTAATGAAAGAGGTGTATATCAAGATCTTGAGGTGCAGAAAGTAGATGTTCATTTTCCAAACACTCCCATGATTTGTAGTTGAAGAGTGGTAGTCAGGAAAAACTAATCTCCTTCGCATACAAGAGACATGATATCATTTCCTGCATACCAGAGTCGGGCTATCATTTCCTACTCGTTGACATGGTGTGCACTCTTTTGGTCTCGTGCCAATACTATTTGAACAGTGATGCTCTCTCGCTGTTGAAGTTACAGTTGATAGTTTTCTCTTTATCCTTCCAATGTACCCCTTTGTTTATGTTTTGTGAAATTTAGAGCAGTATGCAACTTTTTGGGTCTGTGGAGACAAAGGGGAACAATATAATATCCAAGGACGAGTCGCCTTCCATAGGAAAAAGATTGTCAGAATAGGTGCTAGAAAACAGTAACATGGTGCTTGTGCATAATAAGATACAGTAAGGCATTTAGAGTTGATAATCTTAAGAAAGTTGGAAGAATGTTAGGACGGAAACACTTAGGAAAGATAGCAGTTAAAATTGGGGATTGTAGGGACCAGGGGAAGAAAGCCCCCGGAGCTTTGTGATTTTATTTTGATATTTGTTCATTTTACAGAGCTATATGAATTATAAGAAACAATGTTGGTGACTTGTTCTTCCTATCAACTCTGTGGCAGGTTAGATTCATCTGTTTACTCAACTCAAGTATACAAGTGGCTCTGCAAGTTTTTGTTCTTAGGTCAACTTACAACTTAAAGCGGTAATAGAGACTGCGAGAAGGCTACCAGAAGGATAGTTCTGGGAGGCATGCACATGAAGCAGCTGAGAATGTCGCTCATTTTGTGAATCACAAACCTTTGCTTTGATTTTTTCTTTTTCCCCTTTTGTTTTTGTTGTTTATGTTGCTGGATAGTAAGTATGTTATGCTGCCTCTCCTTCTTGCGATTATATAGTTACTTGTTAGAAAGATGAAACTTGGTCTTTGTTTAAATGTTGTATATTTGTTTGTAATCACTATGGACAGAGTATATATAAAAACAAAAATTAGACATAATTCTTACATCCTTGTGTATAGAGAGTCACTGAAGATATAACTTGTCACTGCTCTCATGCATGTAATTTTGCCTCGAACTGTTCCCTAATCTTCATGACTGACTTATATCCACTTGTCAACTTGACACTGCATGTCATCCCATTACTTTCTGTCACCATAATTTATCTATTCATGTATAGATCAGGTACAGAACCGATATGGTTTCTGTCTGTATTTATGATCTCTAATAGGAGTAACTTCTTTTGTGTTTCCTATTAGCAGATTCAGCTTGTACCAGAAGGAATAAAGATAGCTCATACAGCACATTTCAAGTTATTATAAGATAAAAGCTCTTTTTCATATAAGATCCTTTTTAGTCTAGACAGTCAGATTGGTAAGTGGGCATCTGATAATTGCATTAGGAAGCCATAGGTGTGCCTTTGTTCTACTATCGGCCATTCATCATATCCAGAGGGCGGTAGATATTTCAAATAGTCCAAAAAAATCTGACTCATATTTTATGTAATGTCTGGTCCCCCTACATTGAATCACCACTAGGAATCGACACTGGTGGAAACTGGCATTACCTCATAATCACCTATTCTTGCATCAAAACACCTAATGAGTCGAACCTGTAATTTTGGTCCCCAAACCCAACCCATGTAAATTTCTCTGATCCAAGAACCCCCTGTTGAGAAGATATCCATATCTACTTCCTTCTGTTCTGAAGTTAGTGGTCTGTTCTGAATAAGTTATTTGTTTGTAATTGATATCTACTTCGTACTGACACCTACCATCCATGTGGTGACTTCTTGGATCGTTCATATTTTAGCTAGGGGTGCCACTAATCTCTTAAAATAAATGGGACAACGCGACTCGTCCTGGATTATTGAATATTATAAACTGATTCTTGTTACTTACTCGACGTTCTCGTAGCTGTCCTGATTTCTGGTTATGGATTGGAGTTGGACCAGTTGCATAACTGGACAGATTTCGACATGATGTTAGCTTCAGTTATTTGCGTCGCATAAAAAACAACACCGTAAAAGAACGTATTGATTGCTACAGGTAACTCAAGTATAAGTTTCCCGTGAGCCTTCATTGAGCTTTCTTCCTAGTAGAATATCATGACCCAGCTTGTGCTTTATCTTTTTTGGCACAATCAAAACTAGGTTAAAAAAATATAGTAAAAACCGTCGGGTAAATCTTTGGGTGTTAAATACTAGCAGTTTGGGAACTTGTAGCGTACCAACTACCAATTACAACTACAAGAAGAATTCAAGATAAATAGCAACAAGCTGCTTTCTCTCTGATAAATCAGAGCCTAACTTCAATTGAAGTAATTTTTTAGTTTTTCATTACCTAAGTTCAAAACTACAAAAGGTATTTAAAAAAAATTCTTTTATAGTGCATCTCCCTTAAAACCAATGGGGTAAACAAGAAGAATTCAAGATAAATAGCAACAAGCGATCCGGTGTTATGACCCAACACCAAACGCTTTCAGATTTAAACTCTTTTGTGTTGGAAGATTAAATCAAAAGAATTAATAGAAAGATTGAAATAAACCCGTTCTTATTAATTGCTTGGAACTAATAATTGGCCGGGCTATTTAACTTCAATTGAAGTAATTTTTAACTTTTTCATTACCTAAGTTCGGAATTCAAGATAAATAGCAACAAGAAGAATGATTGGTCTTTAATAGACCAATCCTTACTAACTGTATCAACGGCTATTAAGACATCTTAACTCCGTTACAAAACTCGAGGAAATGACTCTAGGATTATTACACCCATTCAGTAGATATTCAGAAATGTAATGTTGTGCATAGTGAAACATGTGGAACATGATTGCCCCTCCCATTTAGAGATCCTTGTCCTCAAGGATGAAGTCCGGAAACTGAGCTTGGATGTGAGCAGCATCTTCCCATGTTGAATCTGCTGGATCTGAGTTGCACCACTGCACTAAGACTTGTGGAATTTGAGATGTTCCTCTGACAGTAGTTCTAGTGTCCAAAATAGCAGCAGGTTCAATGACAAACTGTCCTGCATGGTCCACCAATGGTAGTTGAGGTGATAGAACTGCCTGCAACCCTATTTTCTTCTTTTCGAGAGACATGAAAGGCGGGTGTATATCCAGACCCCACGAGGAAGTTTCGGTTTATAGCGGCAACTCCAATTCTTTGTAGGACTTCAAAGGGGCCAAAGTATTTGGCGGACAATTTGAGATTCCTTCTTATAGAACTGAAGTTTGCCTATAAGGTTTGGAGCTTCAAGAATACCGGGTCACCTACCTCAAAATTTTCGTCGGATCTCTTTTTATCTGCAAAGAGTCTCATTCTGCTTTGTGCCTTGGAGAGTTCCTCTTTGAGCAATTGCAGCATAATGTCCCTTTCTTGTAAATAGTTGTCTACAGTGGCAACAAAAGTAGAAGTAGGAATAGGGAAGACCAAGTGAGGTGGAGCATACCCATACAATGCTTGAAAGGGAGACATCTTCAAGCTGGAGTGGTAGTTGGTGTTAAACCACCATTCAGCTAAGGCTAACCATTAGACCCACTGTTTAGGATGAGAGCTTGTCATGCACCTCAAGTATTGTTCAACACAGGCATTGGTTCTTTCAGTCTGGCCATCAGTTTGAGGATGGTAGGCAGAACTGAGCTTTAATGTGGTGCTTAAAGTCTTGAATAGTGCTTGCCAGAATTGGCTGATGAAGATTTTGTCTCTGTAACTGACAATGGAACTAGGAAGTCCATGGAGCTTGAACACATGAGTAAGGAATTCCTTAGCAACTGTAACAACAATGAATGGGTGGCCAAGAGAAATAAAGTGACTATACTTAGTCAGTCTATCCACAACTACTAAGATGACATTCTTTCTAAAAGACATTGGAAGTCCCTCTATGAAATCTAAAGAAATGTGTTGCCATGCAGTGTCAGGTATAGGAAGAGGTTGTAGTAGACCACCTGGAAGTAAGTTCTCTCCTTTGTTGCATTGGCACACATCACAAGTTATGACAAGCTGAATGATATTAGTCTTCATGTTATGCCAAAAGAAGGAGGTTCTAGCCCTGTGATAAGTACCATTAATGCCAGAATGGCCTCCAACAGCAGAGGCATGTAAGGAATGTAATATGGAAGATCTGAGTGCAGTACCTGAGCCAATATAGAGTCTCCATTTGAATCTTAAGATGCCCTATGCATAAGAATAGTTGCCCTGAGTTGGAGTCACAGTGAGTTGAGTAATAAGTTGTTGTGTTGATGTGTCTGACTCATAGCTAGAATGAATGTCTTGCACCCACTGAGGTTTAGATAATGACAATGCTGAGCAAGAGGCAGTAGGCAATCTGGATAAGGCATCGACAGCCTGATTTTCCAACCCTTTTTTGTACTTAATAATGACATAGTCAAAACCCATCAATTTGACTAACCGGTTTTGTTGTAAAGCAGTAGACAATTTCTGGTCCATTAGATACTTCAAACTCTGATGGTCTGTATGAATGATAAACTGTTGACTGCTCAAATAGTGCTTCCATTTTTGAACAGCCATGAAAATGGACAAAAATTCTTTCTCATAAGTGGATAAAGCTAATGCCTTAGGACCCAATGGTTTGCTGAGGAAGGCAATGGGTTTACTATTCTGCATAAGTACAACACCAACTCCTTTTGAACAAGCATCGGTTTCTAAAGTAAATGGCTGAGAGAAATCAGGTTGGGCCAATACTGGTGCTGAAGTCATAACATTTTTGATGGAAGAGAAGGCATGAGTGGCATCATCAGTCAAACCAAAAGAATCCTTCTTTAGCATATCAATTAGTGGCTTGCAAATATTGCCATAGTTTTTAATAAATTTGCGGTAGTAGCCTGTAAGCCCTAAGAATCCTCTGAGCTGCTTTAGTGTTTGTGGTTGTGGCCAATTAACCATAGTTGCAACTTTGTCAGGGTCTGCAACAACACCATTGGCAGTGATAATGTGGCCAAGGTAGTCGAGTTGTGGCTGAGCAAAGTTATATTTGGATAACTTGGCAAATAGAGAATGCTTCCTCAATAAGGATAATGTAAGCTGTAAGTGCTCCATATGTGCTTCGATGGATGGACTGTACACTAAGATATCGTCAAAGAATACAAGTACAAACTTACGAAGATATGGCTAAAACACCTCATTCATGAGGGCTTGAAATGTCACAGGGGCATTAGTAAGCCCAAACGTCATGACTCTGAATTCGTAGTGACCATGATGAGTGCGAAAAGCAGTCTTGGGAATGTCTGGTGCATAAACTCGAATTTGGTAGTAACCTGAACGAAGATCTATCTTTGAAAACACTACAGAACCATTCAACTCATCTAACAATTATTCGATGAGAGGAATTGGAAATTTATCCTTGACAGTAATGTCATTGAGTTTACGATAATTGACACAGAAACGCCAAGTTCCATCTTTCTTCTTGACTAGGAGAATAGGAGCATCAAATAGACTATGGTTGTGTTGGATCACACCAGAGGATAGCATTTCAGAGACTAAGGACTCCACTACAGACTTATGGACATAAGGGCACTTATATGGCATTTGAGAAGTTGGGTCAGACCCAGTTTTGAGTGGAATTTTATGGTCAAGTGACCTAGAAGGAGGAAGTCCAGTAGGTTCTGCGAAAACATCTGATTTTTTTCTCTCTAAAAGAGAAAAGACTGCAGGTGGTGGTGGAAGTATAGGGGTTGTAGAAATAGAGAAAAATTGGCCAATGAGAGTAGGGGTATTACTCTTAAGAAACTTCTTTAAAGAAGAACCACTAATGAGACTCAGCGAAGGTTTAGAAGAATTACCCTGAAGTGTAATTGGATTGCCTTGATGTAGAAAAGAGATGCTCAGCTGACTAAAGTTAAAATTAACATCACCAAGTTGGCGCAACCAATCAGCGCCTAAGACAATGTCACAACCACCAAGAGGAAGAGCTCGTAAATTTGCATAGAACTGATGCCATTGCATTTCCCAGTTGAGGTGTTGGTAGATACCTTTGTTGATGGTGTTGTCCCCATTATCAATTGTAACAAGCATTTGACCAGTTGGAGAGACATGAAAGCCCAATTTGGAGGTTAAAGCAGTATCAATGAAACTATGTGTACTTCCTGTATCAATAAGGACAACCACATGATGCTTGTTGAGATGACCAGAAATTCTGATAGTGTCAGGAGCAATATTCCCTGTCAAGGCATGTAAAGAAATCTCGATTGTAGAATCAGAAGTCGAAGGAGATACATCAGAGATTTCTTCAGTGGATAATGATCCATGTTCTTCTATGTTTTCATCAGCAATTAACATAAGCAGTTGTTGAGATTACATATGTGACCCTGTCTGTAAAACTCATCACAATTATAACAAAGCCCTTTATCTTTCCTAACCTGCATTTGTGCATGAGTAAGTATCTTAACAGGAGGAAGAGAATTGTCTGGTGCAGTTTTAGTGGGAGTAGTAGGGTGAGTCACAATAGGGGATGATGAGGAAGTATTATTCTTAGAAAATATAGAGGATGGAGTGAAAAAGGGTTTGATGGTAGATGGTGGATGGGAAACAGAAAGTGGTGAGGGTGCAAAGGGTTTATAGAATGATTTAGTTGGTTTAGGCAGGAGATGCATAGAAGACTGTTGCATTCTAGCCAGATAAAAAGCAGTTGCAGTATTATCAGGTTTGAACATTTGCACTACTGTACGGATCTCCTCCTTTAAACCACTAATGAAACTCAATGTGTAAAAACTCTCAGGTAAATAAGGATTGTTAGCTACCATGAAGCTTTTATAATGTTCCCAAAGATCATAGTAATCCTCTACAGTGGTAGTTTGGTAGTTTATTGAAACTACCAACATAATTATCCTGAGCAATATCTTCAAATCTAGGACATAAATCATGAATAAAGGTATCCCATGAAATGAATTCCTTACCCTGCTGATAGTTTAAAAACCATGGATCTACTGAAGAATCGAAATAAATTGCAGCCATATCAACACGCTCATCATCAGGAAATTTATGTAAATTGAAATACCGTTCACATTTGAGAGCCCAACCACGGGGATTAGTACCATTAAATCTTGGAAAATCTACTTTGGGTGTACGAGAGAACTTACGAGATTCACTGTGAGAGAGATAATTTGTCATCTGCTGAAATCCTGCAATGGAATTATCCAGATTTGGTCGAAGAATCTCAGATGAAGACGGATCTGGAGGTGAATTCGAGTGTTGCGCATGATCAAGTAAACTGATAAGAAGATTCATCTTGGTACCCAAGGAGTTAATCTTATATTTAATCTCAGTGATTGAATCTGTGTGTTGGTGGAAATCTCTTGAAGTTTTTCTTTGGTGGCCATGGTTACAGGTTCCAGGATGGAGTCTGATACCAATTGTAGCGTACCAATTACAACTACAAGAAGAATTTAAGATAAATAGCAGCAAGTTGCTTTCTCTCTGATAAATCAGAGCCTAACTTCAATTGAAGTAATTCTTTAGTTTTTCATTACCTAAGTTCAGGAGAGAAGAATGATTGGTCTTTAATAGACCAATCATTACTAACTGTATCAACGGCTATTAAGACATCTTAACTCGCTACATAACTCGAGGAAATGACTCTAGGATTATTACACCCATTCAATAGATAGTTACACCCATTCAATAGATAGTTACACTCATTCAATAAATATTCAGAAATGTAATGTTATGCATAGTGAAACCTGTGGAACATGACAGAACTTTTGGGAGTAGTAGAGATAGTTGATTGTTTGCCTAGTTTGATTGGGGGCCATGAATACTAATTGGGGGCCTCCCACTAGAGGACAAAAAGGTCACCCAAATATAATTTGAGTCACCCCTTATCCAAATATTTTGGTAATGGCTAATCTACCCATTATCTAATTAGTGGTAATCTCACTTAATTAGTGTTAATCTTACTTAATTAGAGTTTAATTATTTTTTTTTTCAAATTTTACGTTTGCATTTTTTTTTCTGCTCAGATTTGTATGAAAAGTCGTCATGGTATTTTTTTAAATTAATGACGACTCTAAAAAGTCGTTAATGTTTCAATGACGACTCTGAAGTGTCATTATTGTTTCAATGACGGCTCTATAGTAACGACACTTTAGAGTCGTCATTGAAAAACATTAACGACCCTAAAGAGTCGTCATTGAAAAAATTAACGACTCTTTGGAATCGTCATTGAAAACATTAACGACTCTTTAGAGTCGTCACTGAAAACAAAACATTAACGACTTTTTAGAGTCGTCATTAATTTTAAAAAATACCATGACGACTTTTCATACAAATCTGAGCCGGAAAAAAAAATTGCAAATGTAAAATTAGAAAAATAAAAATAGAACTCTAATAACGATTCTTATTGATTTTTAAAAATTTTAAGAAAATAAGGGGTAAAGCAGAATTTTCACTTTATTATTGATACTCCCTGAAAATTTTGGGGTGCAAATAAAATGGGTGAGGTTCATGGCCCCAATCAAACGGAGATTGTTTGAGGTGGATAGGTTTTGTAATATACAAATTTTGAAAACTTTTACTGTGATGAGAAAAGGTAATCGGAAATGGCAACGACTGGTTTGTCGTCTAGTGTTTGCTGTCAAATTGGAGGTGAAGCAGAGGAGTGGAAAGGAAGATGTGGACATATATTTATAGGTATGCAGCAGCAGTGCAGCACCCACACAAGGGGTTGTCTTGTTCTCATCATGGTCCCAATCCAATACCCTAAATGAGATAGAGGGGAATTTGGATGAATAAATTCTCACGTACGTGGGTTCTCAATTTCTTTGTTGGTTTGTCACCTCAGGCTCACTACCCTGATAGACTTCCTCAGTTTCTTTCCTTTTCCCTTGATGTGAGTTCATTGCTAAGCCAAGGCTCTGTATTTGTTCTGTTCTAATTAATGGAAGCATTACCTCTTGGAGTAGGTACAATTGGCTTTTGTTCATTGCTAAGCCAAGGCTCTGTATTTGTTCATTGCTAAGCCAAGGCTCTGTATTTGGCTTGTGTTCATTGCTAAGCCAAGGCTCTGTATTTGTTCTGCTGTGGCCATAGCAAACAAGCTTGGTAAAGGGGCGGCAAGAAATGGTAGAGGGGCGGCAAGTGTGATAGCAATGTCCCTCTTATTGGTTAGGGGGTGTCCTATAGGGGGTGTAGATTGACTAGATTACCCTTTTCACCTTAAATTAACCAAAATCAAATCAATTTTTTTTTAAACCTAATGAATCAGAAAAAATCAAATCAGTTTTTTTTTTTTCATCTTCTTCTTCATCTCTTCTCCTCCATCAACCCTAACCTCCATTAAAACCGAAGATTTCATCGTCTTCGATTAATCGACGATTTGAAAAATGTTTGGAAAAACCCAGTTAGGGTTTAGTTTATCGTGTTGGATTTAAGTTAATTTTGTATCAAAAATTAGGGTTTTGTATGAAAATTGAAATTGAAATTTACGGGTTTATGCTAGTTACGGTTGGTAATAACTCAAATACGAACCGTAATCTTGTAGATTGGGTTGATGTTACGGTTGGTTTAAACTCAAATACCAAATAGTAAGTTCTTAGTTTTGAGAATATGTTCGATTACGGTTTTTATTTGCATCATATTTATCAACCGTAATTGAGTTACGGTTTGTTACTCAAACAACCATACCAACCGTAAATAATCCGATTGTCTTAAGAATTTATCAAATAATGATTTACGGTTCAAAAGTTAAGTTGACACACCAAAGTAGGGTAGTTACGGTTGGTCTCGATTCATTAGTTACCAACCGTAATTTAGTTACGGTTGTTGTCCAAATTAATTACCAACCAGAATCGGTTTTACGATTGGATCTTCTCCAAATTTAACCGATTCTGGTTGGTATTCGATAACTTACGAACCATAACTAAGAGTTACGGTTGGTAACAAGCAAAATTGCAAGAAAGTAAGTTCTTACGAAAATTCAAAAGTTTTGATTTTGTTATGTAATTTAGATAATTTTGAGCGAGAAAAAGCTAATCGGAACTAATTTAGAAGTATATCGGGTCACTAGAATCACTCATTTTGGTTGAATGAATCAAAATCTAGGGTTTCACAAATATCACATAAGTTTTCTTTTTCTTCTCCTCTAAATTTTTTTTTTTTGATAACTCTAAAAATCTGATTTTAGAGTTATAATAAGTGAAAATTAATTATCAACACTAATCTTGATTATCATTACTAATCTTGATTATTAACAATAAGGGCTAATTAGTCATTTCCAGATTTTTCATTGATAAGGGGTACTTAAATTTCCTTGTAATGACCTTTTTTGTCTTATTGGGTTGCCGCCCCTCTACCATTTCTTGCCGCCCCTTTACCAAGATTTTGTTAACCAAAGATTTTGTTAACCAATGATGCCAGTCAACCAAAGATTTTGTTCTGCACCAATTTCAACTGTTGGGTGGATACCGATCTTGATAAGTTAAAGGTGGTTTGTTTAGTAGAAAGAGTTAATTTGAGAGCAGACTTGGTTGAATGCGACTTGTGGGATTCTGAATCATCAGATAGACATAAACTGCTAAATACGTCTGAGTTGACCTTTGAACTTGCATTTCATTAGAGCCTGATTCAAGTCTCTCCCCACGAAATGACCTAAAAGTCTTGAGGTGATACGTTGCCGTTGAAATAAGTGCAAGAGTAGTAATTTCATTTGTGCTGAAGAAAAGTCTTAACAAAATTATTGTACTTTTTTAACTCAACGAAAATGGAAAGGAAGAAGAGACAAAGAAAGTGGAGTTAATTATCACGAGAGCGATGGGGGTAGTAATGGGCAAAGAGACTAGTCCTAGTACTTAAAGTTAGCGGGCATTAGAGCAAGCATAATGGCCGGGCGGCCAACTCTTGGACGCATGATAAAAACTTGACCGCTATTGCCATTGGAATTACCCTTGCTCAGTTACATCCTTAATTTTTGAAAACAAAAATCTAACGGCATAAATCCACTAGCTTAAGATGTATCTGCAACACACCTCGTGATAGCATAGTGTGTGGGCAAAAGACATACATTGATGGGGAGGTAGGGGGGTTCTTGTACTTTGTGACCAAACACATACTTAACCTTTTGTCACCCAACTTTTCAAAATATCTAAATTTCACTTACTCTAAGACCTAAGCTATTTTCTTTTTATTGATCCCATCATTTATCATTTTATGCTTCAAAATAAAAATAAAAATAAATCATCTGTCATTTCTCTCCGAAAGAAATCAGTGTTTGAAAACAGTGTTTCTTGTCAAACTTTAACTTTCTCTGTTGCCGTTACTGGTGGAGGAGATGTTAACAACAAGGGTATAAGATTTTCCCACCCCTTTCATAAAGTGGAAAGCCAACGCAAAGCGTATGCCAACCCATAAAGTTCTTGTTTTTCTGAAGACTTTACCACCGTACTATAGTGATACTGGCAAGTCCCATGTAGAATTATAGGTGCATGCAAAGAACTTTCAAGATTCTTAGTACAAAGTCTATGCCGAATCTTAGGCATCAATCATCTTCAGTTACACCGGTTTCTTTAGACGTTGCTAGACTTCTCATTCTTTGTTGAATGCATGTATTGTAAGATTTACCTACGAGTTCTGGATTTTGATCTCAGGAAAGTGAGAAGGGCACCTATATTTTCTCCTAAGGTGATTATGAATACCCGGGATTTTAGGGCTTTAATTTGGTTACATGTCAAACGTGACACCAAGTGGCCAAATAATCATTTTGTTGTATATGTATGATTGAAAAAACAACTGATTCTTCTTCTTCTTTTCTTTTAGACTTTGGACTACCGGATCACAGGCACAGCTGTAAAATCAATAACAGTAAGTGGAACTTTGGTGGAGGAAAGGAAAGACTAAATTCCCCTACCCATACTTCTTCTTCTTCTACTGTTTGTATTCCTTTCCCATGGCTTTAGCAATCCTAGTGCACACTGAAAACCATCCCCAATGCCCCTATTAATCTAAAACAAAATGGGAACGAAAGAAAGCAGAGTTTTTTTTTATCAGTAAAGAATTTGATGCTGACGAGTTTCAAACTCAGGTCATTGGTATCATCATCCTGTGACTTTATCACTGTACGAAAGAAATCACGGTTAGCAGTCAATTAAACAAAAAGTATAATCGGTTTTGAAACACTACGAAAGATTCTTAATATCAGTTATAGTTCTTCATTGTGCTTCCATTACAAGAAGTAGATCTTTTAATTTTCCATTACAAGCGGATCGCTCAAATGGTATCCCTGCTAATACCAGTATCCTTTTATTTTAGCAGCCTTGCTGAGTTTATCAAAACAAAACGGGAAAATTAGGGGGAGACCCAAAAAAAAAAATATTCTCATTGTCAAGCCCACAATTAATTTTTGGTACGGTGACACCCATAATTATATGAAATTATTAATGAATCAATACATAACTCGTTATGCATACTATCTTTTCAGGCATAACTCGTTATGCAGCCTAATTTTTCAGGGGTATAATTGGAAGCGCAACTTGGACATAACATATCTAAAAATCCGCGCCTTAGAATTTTACAAATTTTATATCGTTGGAAATCTTTTTAAAAGAGCTACGCAACGAGTACAAACAAGAATATCAAATTTTTGTTTTTCACGAAAAAATCGGAGGTGATCCTTACTTTAGGGAAAATTTTCGAAAAATTGATACATAACCATTATGCAACCACCAAAAACGATGCATAACATATTATGCAGACGCATAACGAATTATGCAACCATTTTCTCGACTGCATAACAAATTATGCATTTGGATAACAAAGTTATGCATCTATAACAAGTTATCTAACTATTGTTTTGGTCGATTTTAGTGCGTACATAAAACAAATTAATGCATAATGCAGTATGCATCCATATTTACGGATGCATATCAGGTTATGCATCTATTTTCTCGATGCATAAAAGATTGTGCAGCAATTTTCTCGATGCATAACGCATTATACAGTCATATTTTCGGATGCATAACAGGTTATGCATCCATTTTCTTGACTGCATAACATGTTATGCAAATATTATTATAGGTGCATAACGTATTATGCAGCCTTTTTTTTGTTGGTTTCAATACTAACAAAAAGTAGCTGCATAACGTGTTATGCAACCATTCTCTGTACTGCATAACAAGTTATGCAAACAAAAAAATGCTGCATAACTTGTCATGCACCTACAACAATAGCTGCATAACGTGTTATGCAAACATTTTCCGGACAGCATAACCATATCATTTGTTTTCTACAAAAAGAATCTCTTGATCTTGATGCACAGTTCAGTTTCTAAGGAACCGTGCGAGTATCTTCTGCACTCAATTATGTCATTTACACTAAATAACCATATAATAGCCACCTCTTACGTACATCTGCAAATGATTACCAATAACGTTCTACTTGTTTCGTAAAAAATGTAAGATCTAAAACAGATGATTAAAATATACATCTTGAGAGGTTTCAAATACTATACATACCACCGGAAAAATGACTAGATTGATCCTTTCAAGTTTTGTCATGAAATGCAGCACAAAGTTACCAAATTTGTTATGTTCAAAACAAATGACTAGCACATGATACTCACTGAGATTTGGACAAAACAAGAACTATCACCACAAATAAACATCGCAAGCAGCACAGCTAACAAAATATTCCTAATTAAATTGATTGCTCCAAAAATTGATTTCAAAGAAAAGTTCAAACATTTTGTGTCATAATACAGTCACAAATTGGAAAACATAAATTCTACTGATTAGAATTGAGATCGATTACATATGGTTATTGACAGGACTAAACAACAGAAATCTTTTAGCATAAATTCTAGTATTTTTACTTTGATTAAATCAGACTTGTGATGTAGATCCGAAATTGGTCCTACCAAACTAAAAATCTAAGAACTCTTCGATTATTTTTCCCCACAGATCCCTGAATTTTTTGATAAAGAAGAAGAGAACAGGGTATATGAGGACGAAAAATTGATGGTGAATCTTGTCAGTATGCAAAGACTAATTTTCTATACCAGCCGTAGGTATAGCTAATCTGGAGGAGAGGGAGAGAGCTCTGCAGACAGAGCGAGAGTCTCTGAAGTTCTGTTTTATTTTACTTTAAGATACAACATCATTGCAAGATATCTCCCGTTCTCTGAACTTCAGAAGGTTGAAATTGGTTCAGAAATTCCAATTTATTTTCTTGAGCCAACTTCAATTCATGTTACCAACAATTCAGAATCGAACTACACACTCAATGGAATTAGAATTGTTCATCTCGATTTGTATCTGAGTGGATCTGTTGCTGTGCACGGAATTGAATCGAGTTTGAAACCCAAGGGTTGGAGCTTTTTAGAAAGATTTGTTACCACTGAGAATAAAATTGACAGAGAGAAGGAGAAGAAAAACACAGATAAAGAATTTAAGAAGAAATTCGCGTGAAGAAGAAACCAAAAAACGAAGAAACCAAATTTTTTTAATTTTGGGTTTGGGAATAATTTTTACCCCAAAAATGGGTGCGCGCCTGCAGTTTTGGGAGAGTGGGTTTCACAGTAGGAAAGTTTGTGAGAATGGGTCTCCCTGTAGTTTTCACAAACAAAAAACATTGTTGTTACGACTATTGAGTATTGACCAGTTATGCTCTCGGGGCCCACTCTCCAGGGATTTATAGGGGGCCCATGTTTTGTGTCTCACTCGGGGCACAGGCACATTGTGGTGCAATTCTCACTGTGAATGTAGACTTTTTGTTGAAACAAATATCTATTTTTCATGTTAAACTAATCCTTTCTTAATTAATGAAAAAGCAACTGAAAGTGAAGCTCTACTGGAGACGAGGAAACTACGGCAAAGATACGAAGAAAAAGAACCTGCAAATTTTTAAAGTATTTTAATGAAACAAATTTGAATTTCTTCAGCATTCAGAAAACTAGTATAAAAAATGTTTGCCAAAAGAATCTTCATAAATTCATAAACAGAGATCATCATTATAATAATAAATATATATAAATCATCTCAAACAAAATCTATCATAAATTCCATAATCAAATAATTATTGAAATGAAAAAATCTAATTAAAAAACTCTTCACCTACATGCTACAACCCATTCTCTGTACATTATCCTCTAAAACCAGCCCCAAGAAGAAACACACAATCTCTCAAGCAGAGACATTGATGGATGATAAACAGATTGAAAATTAGGGTTTTAAGTCTAAAGCATTAGGACCAGCACAAGCTTGCAAAACAGGACTCCATATCCATTGCACCAAAAACTTCCTACCTCTTCTCCCATACAAATTAAAACTCCTTCCAGCTCTATCTTTCATTACTTGACCGATATAACCTCCACCACCACCAGTTCCATATAAACCCTCACATAAATCGCCAATTTCAGTTGGAGCTGTTGGATCTTCACCTGCATACCAAGCATTTATCAATGGGTTTGATGATAACTCTGCTAATTCATGTCCAATCACACTTATCATACCATCAATACCAACATCTCCATTTGGTGGTTTCAAAGCTGATGGACCACCACCAGCCATATAACCAGGAACAGCAAATGGGTATGCACAGACTTCAGCGCATTGTTTCCCTGAATTTCCTACCCAAGCATATGGTAATGTGTAACCAACAATGGAAGGAAATGTAAAATAATGAAACCCACAGACAGCTCTACAGAAATCTTGCATTGTAACATCATCTGATGTTAAGATCAGATATATCCCATTCTTGTGATCTACAGGAAATGGAGCTATTTTCACTGCATTACCAATCACATGTTGGATTGTTAATCTGGTTAAATGTTTACCTTGTGAATACTTTGAATCAACATATTCACCAGCTATCAACACTGTTGATGATACATTTGAATTGGTTTGATCTGAGTATAGTGATGCTGTTTTCCACCATTGTGATATGGATGGAGATGGTGAGGTTCTGTGATTCGTTGATGATGAAATTGATAAAAGAAAATCTTTGATTATGAGTTTCTGAGATGGAAGCCATTTCCCATACCAGATTATGTAAGTGTTTATTGGTGATGATAGTACTGGACCCATATGGTAACGAAGATTTACTAAATCTGATGATCCTTCAAATTTTTTAGAGGAAGAAAGTGTTGATTTTGGGATTCTTGGGTTGTGGTATTCTGGTTTGAGATTTTGCTGCTCTAGTGTTGAAATGGAATTCACAGAGTGAATGAAAATGAAATACAGAATGAGAGAAAGTTTAGACATTTTCTCTCTCTAAGAGTGTGAGATAAGAGGAGGTGGGTGGAGTTTAAATGGTGGTGGTGGTGAGAGGAGGAAGAGGAAGCAGGAGGAGTTTATAAAGGAGCGAGTAGTAAATGAAGTGAGATGGCCTGTTGACAGCTATAAGTGGGCACAGTTTTTGCATTGCCTTCTGTTTCTTCTTTCCTTTATGGAGAACTGGGAATCACCTTTTTCTAATTACCAATGGTGCTGGGTGTGACAGTAAATCAAACTTTGATTTGAGACTAAATTCACGAATTGGTGACGAAATATTGAATCTGAACCCATTTCCAAGCTATATTTACAGGATGTTTACTTTTTGAATCAGGATACAAATTTGAATCTTATATATACTGAATCTTTACAAATCCACAGAACAAAAATACAAACAAAAGTTATGATAACAACGTGGGAAGGAGAAATTCGGGAAGGTGGCAGATACAAAAAGCCGTTGAATTCCTTCATCATTTACCCACCTTAATCTTAAGTCTGTTTATCCCAACTTCCAGTTTTCCTAGAGATGATTCTTCCTCATCTTGGCGAGGGGCCAGATTTTTAATTTTGAGCCAAGGATGCTGCAAGCATTTTTCAGCTGTGGGTCGCTTCTCTGGTGCAAACTCGAGAAGAGGAGTGAGAAATGCAGCAAACTCACAAGCATCAGAGGCATGAAAGTTGTATTTCTCCACCAGGAGTTTATTTAGAGGCCAGAACTTTAGTCGTCGGATTCTCTTCAGATCTCCATATCTATCAAAGTATTTTTTCGATTGAGACCCGCCAACAGCAATCTGTGTTCAAGAGTGAGCATAAAACATTTACTCCTAAAGAAGGATTTCTGAAAGTTTATCCAAGAGGAATTCAAAAAATTCTTACCTTTCTAGGCATCTTTCCCAAGAGTTCCATCATTTGAGCAAGATGATCCTAACAAATAACCAAATGACAATTGTCAGGCTAATTTAACAAATCACAAGCATCTGGATTAGTACATTCAAGAACTATTCAAGTGTGGGTTGCAACTTGCGGGCATCATGGGCAGTGGCGGATCCAACTAGAAGCAAGGGTCTGCACTTGCTACCCCTGCCCAATGGGCTTCCAAGCCTAAATTTTCAAGTCCATGTTTTCCTCCAAGTCTAATCTTGCTTTCTTGCTACCCCTCACAAAATTTTACTTCCCCTTAGACTAGTTCCTGGCTCCACCGCTGATCATGGGTGCTGAACTTTTGATACTTATACAGTCTACACTATTAACACTAGACACATAAAGGAACTGTAGTTGTTTTTTGTACTTTTTTCCTATTGATGCGGTAAAGAAATCATTACTCTTGTCCAGTACAATCTGTATATAGATACACGTTATGTCAAAAATCAATTCACAAAAGAATTTTGGTTGGGTAGCTAGTTCTGTTGCAATGTTCAGCTAAAGAAATGTATTAAGGATTTGAAGATTGAATGACTAATATGTGATACACCTATCTGTCAATACTAAATATGTTATAATTGGATCCTAATTTCCGCGGCTGTTTACTTATAGTCATTTTGTTATAGAAGTTCATCTAGTTTAATTTAGTGTTCATCAATACTTCCATCTGACTCATTAGACAATAAATGATCATCAATGAATCAAAATTTGATTACAGGCGCGTCCATTATTATCACTTTCATCTTCCAAGAGATTCAGTTTTCACATAGCATCAAATATACATAATAAGTTTATATATGCACCATCAATCCTATCTAAGTACCATATAGCATTAGGCATTTTTCAGTGCGACTTCCCCATATCACGAAAAGAATATATATGCCAGTACGCGGTCAAATGTGAGCTTAAATAATGCAAGAAACATACCTCATCTTCAGTAAACCCTTCACCACTTGTAGGAGCAAACATCACTTCACCAGTAGCAAGCTCGAAAGCAACGCAAGCAAGAGACCACATATCCGCAGAAAATGAGAAACCAGCTCCAAGAACAACTTCAGGAGCTCTATATTGTCTTGTTTGAATCTCATCTTGGAAAGGCTTATCAACCCAACATGCATTCCCAAAATCAACGACCTTGCATCTAAGATCAATTCCATCTAATGACCTTACGCGCTTTGTAATTCCTCCCATTGAAGCTCTCCTCATAGAGATCTTAACTGTTGCACTCCTTGCTTTCCTCTTCAGTTTCTTCTCACCAATATTTACCAAACCACTACTGTTTGAACTGCCTTCTGGTTTCTCAAGAATAGGAGAAAATCCAGATTTATTGGGGTCTTTGGAGGGATCAATGGTAGAGATAAGCAGAATGTTTTCGAGTTTCAAATCCGAGTGAATTATTCCAACTTCTCTATGCAAGTAATCGAGACTTAGTAAAACCCATCTACAAATCTCCCTAACTTTATTCAAACCGAGACCTCTATAACGATTGTATTTGATCAAGTGGAGTAAACTATCACCAAGGTATTCGAGAATCATACAAATATGTTGTCCGTTTGGACCTGTATGCCTAAAGTGGTCAATTAGTCGAACCACAGACTCGGAATTCGAAGAATCAACATTGGCAATAGCAGACAGAATTTCAATCTCTTGGAGAGCAGCTTCGGCAAAATCAGCTGCACTTCTCTGGATTTTAAGTGCCACAAATCTCTGCAAAACAGGAGGAAACCCACACCCAAACTTATCATTTTAGAGATGGCCAACAACAAGAAATACAGAAATTATGCTAGATTGGAAGCAAGCCCACACGAGGAATCAACTATTAGCCACAAAGAAAATGTCAGAGTAAGTTGATTAAAATGAATAATTCCAGTTGAAACAGATCCATGTTCAGATACTAAACAACAGAAGAGAATCAGTAAATTTTACTGTAAAGACATAATTGGAGCAAGGACACAGTTAATGAAACCCTAGCTTTATATGATGATGACATTTTCAACAAAATTAATACATGTCTACAAAAAGGATCAAACAGAAGTAATTCAAATAAAGGGACCAAATAGAACAGAAACATTTATCTAAAAGAAATATCATAATTGAAGAAGAAAAGTATATACATACAGAGGAATGAGTATCAAAAGCAAGCCAAACTGTTGAGAAATGACCCCAACCCAATTTTCTTTGAGCAATATATCTTCCACCTTTAAAAGAATCCCCTACTCTTACTGCATGATACCCTCCTTTTCTGTAAGCATCAACCTCTTCCTCTTCTTGTTCAGACCCTGAACTTGATGAACAAGACATACTTCTTTCTATCTGTCTTTACAAAACAGAGAAATCCAATACCACAACTCTACAGATAATAATACTTTCTCAGATTGAATTTCTCAATCTTATACCTTCAAAATTAACAAGAGATTCAGAAAACCCAGAACCGATAAAGGGTAAATAATTTGAGATAGAGAGAGAAATAGTAGTTGCAACCTGGAATTTTAAACTTTCCCTAAAGAGAAGAGATGATGTATCTCTGAAGCTTTTTTTTTTTTTTCTTTTTCCCTTTTGTTTTAGTTAACCTTCCTTTGTTGCTAAAATACGCATAAATGTTGTAGCTGTTGATATAAGAAGATTAGGAGGTCGTTGGGAGAATGAGACTTCTGAGATTACTACTAATCTGATTTAGTCGTTACTTAATCCACTTCTAGATTTTTTTTTATTAGGTTTGAATGGTAGTAATTAGTTATCAGTACAAGTTAACTGTATCGAGTCAAAACAGTAACAAGATATTTCCACCAACATTTCATGTCCCTTTTTAGAGTACGATGTCGGCAAGTCATATCCGAGCCCGATACTACTCTTCTCTTTCTTTACATCGTTCTTTCAGGACTAAATTACACGATATTACCTCTGTTTCTGGAAAAACCATATTTTTACTTTTTCAGTTTGCCCAAAATAAACCAAATTGAAGGAAATAAAAACGGAAGTATCATTTCCTGAAATGGAAGGAGCATTATTTAACCAAGCTACATTCATTTGGATTTCGGATCAAGATGTGGTATCTTCGAATATAGGTGAACTATAAGTGGAGACTATAATTACTTTGAAATGATTATTTATCAATCAATAATCGTAATAGTGGGGAAACTGGCTCAACTTAAGTGCTCCTACTTGATTAGGTTTTTGATGAATTAGTTACTTCAACAACCATAGTCATGGGTCAACAATGGCATGCGAGTTACAGTCTATGTTGCACAGACACGAACATGGGACACAGTTCACGACACTACGATTACTTTACACGTCAAATCTCAAAAAAACAGGTTACGGGGACACGTTATATGTATTACACATATCATTAAAATAAGATTCTACAACAATCTACACAGCAAAATAATTGTATTTTTTTTTTAAAAATATTTAATTACTAATAAAATGATTTTTATTACTAATAAAATAATATTTAATTACATATTATTAATATTATTACTAATAAAATAATATTTAATTACATATTATTAATATTATTACTAATTAAATAATATTAATAATAATGAAATAATGATCAAGTTTTTCGTAAATAATGCTTGAATTTGATTAAAAGAAGAATAAATTAGTTTCACATTAGATTATTTTGATTTTCCAAACCGAAATAAATGATTTATGATGTGTCCGGAAGTGTCCGTAAAGTGTCCGACATCAATTTTTACGAGACACATGATGTGGCGTGTCCATCGCGTGTCAGGAAGTGTCGTAACCGTGTCGTGTCTGTTTGTGTGTCCGACACGGTTACGTCATCTTTCCAGGCGTGTCCGTGCAACATAGGTTACAGTACATACGTGTAGCTGTTGAATATTAGTTGAAACTGAAAGGCTATAAAATCAACGGCTCTACCACTTGTCTATGCGATCTATCATACGCCTCGGTACAGATGTGTATCTTAAGCTATGGCTTGTGAACAATGGTTATTCTGAATGATATCAGCTAAAAATTTGTGTTGCAGTCCTGAATGTATAATTTTCGAAGACCTAATCAATCACAGGCTTCATTCCTTGATCCATCATGATTTGGAATTAGGTACAACTTTAAAACAAGTGTTAGTTTAAGAATTTAATTTGATATTTTTATGTCAAATCAGTTAGTAGACTACAAAATACAGAATATAATTTAATTTTTGCTTAAAACAGTTGTTGACGATAAAGACAACCAAATATATGAGGAGAACAAAAATGATTATTAGTAATAGGATTAAGGTCTCCATGCCACTACCAAACAATAACTCAAGAGAAAAAAAAAAAATCCCATCAATTAATAGACATGAATTCCACTTCCACTTTAATTTCATGGTCATGGTCTCTCAATCTTAGAGCAGAAACTCTATGGTCCTATTTTCTTTTAGGCATCCCACTCTCACTTAATGCTCTTGACAAAATAAGGGTACACAGAGTAGTCCCAACCAAAAACTATGCGACCCCATTATAATGTCCAACAGTCCAAGACAATGGTTGTTAGGACCACAGAAGGATCCTCTGACATCGCTCTTGAATTGGTGCATTAATTCATGTTGGAAACGTGAATGCGCACTTGTCCATGTGTATTTCATTGTGTACAGGCAGCCGGTCGTAATGCTACTACAGGTGAACATCACTCTTTGGTACTGTTTACATCATTCTTGACTTCAGCATAAGTGGATAAAAGTAAAGACCGCATGTTTGCTACTTTTACAAGTGTCTCAAGTGCTGCACAACCCAAAGAGAAACAACACTAAGGATAGCTAAATACACATCATAAGTCATAAACAGATATGTTGTTTGGCAGACCAAATTAATCGGTCATATAGAGTTCTATAACGTCGTTTGATGCATAGAAAGGATTTAATGGATGTGCCTAAACAGGGGAAGTACTGAATGCAGGTAACGCAAATAACAAAACTTAAGAATGATATATGCAAGAGAAAATTTCTGTTTTAACTTCATGAAGCAGATTAAGTTGAGTATAAACCTGTCTCGAAGGAAACCTGAGCAGATCGGAGTTTGGGAGAAACCAAAGTACCAAAAACTGATAATGATTTGGACCGCTCCTTCTCAACCTAAGAGAAGCATGTTAAAACAAAAATAAGCAAAAGATATAGACATGGCTCCATTTCGTTTCTCTTTCATTATTTTTGTCTCCCATATATCAAACTAATAAATAGATGCATAAAGGTACTTCAATCATGCAGATTTTAGAATCAATTGTTGTTTAATCAAACTACATTAAATGAATTGGAAAATAACCCAATAAATTAGTGTGATGGATTGCTTACTTGATCATCAACACTAAGAGAAGACATATTACTTGCCAGTTGTTCCTTGTCAGCTTCTGCAAAGAAAGATAAATGAAGAGGAAAAAAGAATTAGTTAAAGATGATTCCAAATCCTAAATAAACAACAGATATAACGACATGACCAATTTAAAAATGATAATGATCTAACAGATGGAGGTTTATATGTGATGCAGAAATGACGAGAGTCACCCCGAAGAGTACTCCACAACATGGTGTACATAAACTAGACCCAGTCATCGTTTTCCCATGGTTTCCAGTCTTAAAATCCTTCAGCATAGTTCCTTTTAACTTCTTGTAGATTATTTTCCCTACGTTTAAGCTGTAACATGTTGAGCATAACCAATACTCAGTTAATGGAAAAGTGAACTCATCACAAAGACACGGATTGGCCGACCATAAAACTCTTGTATGCTTACAAACTGACAACGGGAACAGATACAGGACATTGGTTTAGCCATAAACATAGAACCAGATCAGATGCCCTTTCACCACCTTTAGATACAATAATACAAATCCTCGAACATCAGGGTGATATATTAACTAACTCTAAAATTCACAATCATGCCTGGAAATATGAAATGTTATACCAGAAACTTGGGTTGTGCCTCGTCGTCGTAGTTGTGGACTGTTTGACTTCCTATCCAACTCATCTCCATCCATTTGTTTAGCACTTGGAGAACTCATTTCGTCGTGAGAACTTGCCCATTTCAATAGTGTAAAATGTGGTTGCTCCAACATGGGATCTACAAAGCTAGATTTTAGTATACTGCTTTACGGAAGAGAACATCCATGCAAATAAGTACTTGATGTAAAAATATTAAGATAGAAAAGAAGTTATCAATCTGCAAAACCATTAGGTACAAATACATTACCCTCCAGATTTTTTCCTCTCTGTCGAGGTTGGCAAAGCAAACGTTCTTCCTTCATATAACCAAATCTAGAGTTTAATTTTCCATAAAGATTCAAGCATTTCCATACACTTTTTATTACCTAAATCCAGACCAATTTAGTCTTTACTCATGTTTGATACTATTTTCACTCACGATAATTTAATAAACAAACACCAGAAGCAAGTATTTATTAATTGCACATACAAAAGCGGGAGAACAATCACCAGCAATAGATTCCACGCAGGCCAAATTTAAGGCGGAACAAACAATCCAAAAGTAGTGACCTATAGCGTTATTAAACAACCTAAGTTCATACATGCATCATATGGTGATGATTAACAAATATCAAGGCTTCGGTTCGTTTAACCCAAAATACCCAACTTGGTATCTCGGGAATATCTCATTGTGTCACTGTAGAATCTTGCTTTATACCACTACATATGAGCATTCAATTTACTAATCTATCAATGCTCGCAATTCACTACATAAGCAAGTAAGCTATAAGGGAAGTCTGAAGAATACCTGTTGAAGGAGACTCGTCGTGAACTCGGGCCACCCGCAACGTGGTGGAAGCAGGATGCAACTTGTGATCAAATAATGTACTAGTGACACGTGAAGTACCCATTGAGTGACGTGCACTGGCTAGCTCGAACCATCCCTGTAACAAATACACACACACAAACCAAATAGTTTGTTTTAGGAAGCTCCAAATAGCCAAATAGTTTCACTTGAGATTCTGAATTGTAGAAAGTACTAAGAACTGTGAGATATTATCTCACAGTAATGACGAATGATAAAATTTATTCTCATTAGAAATCAGTTTGTGTAATTCAAGCCTATACGACATCTATGATAAAGAGAGCTTAACAATGTTGTTGCATAATCAACCAAGACTAATATCGAAGCTGTAACTTTGTATCAGTAATAATCTACACTCTTATGGCCCAATAGTATCAGAAGTTCATTAAACTGATTGGAAATTGGAAAACCAAATAAACTAGGTATAATTTACACATAAAACTGGTCAAGAACCGAAGGACCCCAAGATTGTTGATGATCATATGCACATCAAAGTTGCACTTCACTAGAGAAACAAATAATACAGTAATAATAGATAGTTGAGCTAAAACTTGGCACATAGTGGACAAATGGGCATCCCAATTCTTCCCACCAACCAAACAGCTCCAGCCTAAACGCCCACACCCACCGGTGCAGAATAATTGAACACAACGTGTGCACTTGATTCTTAAAAACCGGCAATTACAAAATTAAACAACAGCAACAACAAAAACGGAATCAGATTAAATGCGCACACACACACACACCACAATTTTTATAACAAAAATTCAGCTGAACTAAAAATTAAAACCCTAAAATTTGTCATAATCCAAAAGGCAAATAACAGTTTAATTTAATTTTTACAAAAATTCAAATCTTACCTGGCGAAGAGTTGACGAGAGAGAATCACATAAAGTAAGGTAGTCATCTGTTGAATCCAGTAATATCAAAAGTTTTTCTTCTTTCTCTTGTTCTTCTTTCCATTCTCCATCTTCAGAGCTCTCACTTCTGTTCTGTTCTTCTTCCATTCAGAGGGATCAGAAAATCAGAAAATCAGAACATAGTTTTTCCCCAGAACTTAACATATGCTGGGTAAATCTAGGTTCCCACCTAACGGGTACACCCATTTGACCCGAAAAAGTGTTTTCGGTGATGTACTGGTTGACCCGTTAGAATGTCATTAGCACTGCGCCGATTGCCTTGTCCGTGACCCATTTGATGTAACATACGGGTGCCAGTTTGTTGTTTCCCATAGCATGCACTAACACTGCACTGATTGCCTTGGATTCTTGCCTTGTCCGTGTCTGCAGCCTTTCTTAAGCAACGAGAGTAAGCTTAATATCATGGTTGGGAACCTCCTCCTGTACAGTTTTTAAAGATAAACTAGATTTTGTGCCCGTGCTACGCACCGGGCGGACCTGAAGACCATCCACAATCATTTTTTTCTTTTAACCATATTTTTGATTTGGTGTCGTAGAAGTTCACCTCGCCCCGTCGTTTAGGATTTTTGATTTGGTGTGGCTCGGCTTCGCCTCGCCCCGTCGCTTAGGATATTTGATTTGGTGTCGCGAGGCGAAGGATATTTGATTTGGTATAGCTCGGCTTCACCTCGCCCCAATACATGCTTAAGATTTTTTATTTGGTGCACGTGCATTGCAAGGACCCAGATTAGTTGTCCCAAATCTAATTAAAGAAATAAAGAAATTTTTGTTGTAATTGGTTACTTGTGGTCTCTGTATCTCTAATGCCAGTATAATCCTGGTGGATGAGTCCATAGAAAACTCATGAATAACTATGAAATGGAAAAACAATTTCTCATGAAGTTGTTGACTTTAAATATAACTAATATTACATCAGTACGGTTAAAAGATTGTGCGATGATGAGCTTAAAGGTTATAGAATGACCAAGACTTCCGTATATTAGCTCTCTACGGATCAACATCATCCAAAAAAAAAAAAAAAAATTGAAATTCCATAGATGCATACACTCAAACACTACCACTCAAGAGCCCATTCCCGAAATGGTTGATTGAATTCCTGTGTGAACTCTACTTAATCCCATCTCAAATCATCTAGTCATGTCTTCTTCATTTTCTCTTATAATTTCTCATTTTGCACTCAATCTTATAATGTGTTACTCCTAAACGGACTTTCTCAGCAGAGCCAGGTGGGGGTTATGAGATAATTTCTCAAATTATCTTCGCAGCTCCTCCTTCAAGATAGGAGTAACACATTATAAGAGAGAAAGAACCCATGGTAGATGGAAGTTGTCTTGAGTTATTATTGTGACTGGATGTATAAAAAGAACCCTTTGAAAATCAATTTATCTCTCGAAAGGAAATTGGTGACTATTGAATTCAGAGATATTACACTGACATGAGTGAAAAAAATCTGTCAACAAAGAAGAGAGGTAAAAGAATTGTAAAACCACAAAACCTTTTCGAATGTCCTTTAAACCATTAGTAGTAATGTTATTATCTTGAGATAAACAAAAAAATGAGCACCGAAATGACATCAACCGAGGGGAAAAACAGAACCTCCATGCAAAGGCACTGGTACCATTGGCACGAATAAACGAAGGAAAATATTTGAGTCAAACAAATGGATTACAATTTCTATTTGCATCGAGAAATTATAGCGTTGACTCTAGGAAATTTCCTACATCATAATTCCAACGACCAACACTTAAACTTCGTAATTGATAAATCACCTAGTCCGATATACTAAAAGGAGCACAGTGTACTTAGTAAAGAGTAGACCTACGGTACAAAGGGGATCAAAGACTCTTTGAGCTATCACCAAAATAACTTAAAATTACTTATCAACCATAGCACAACAAACTCTTTAAGCTATTTGAAAAACTATGGACAGTTTCTAAACTACAAAACTAATAGGACTAAATCGCGAAGCCATATCCAAGTACCATACCCGTATATATGCTATCAAGTTAAACCCCATAAGCGCAATTAAAGTTCAAATGTAATTAGTATTACTTGTTCTACCATTGTTCAAACCCATCAGCACTACTACTGCTAAAGTGAGATAGGTAAACATACATAAAACTCCATGCAATAATGGAGAGCACAATAATTCCACATAAAAGAAAATAATAGTAACCAAGAACGCAAACTTACTCAAACCCCTAACATACCGTCGTCTTTGTTTTTCTAAAAGATATTGGGTTAGTGTTGATACATCTAATCATAGATGCTTCAAAAATAAATAATATTAGATGTATAAACACTAAACCAACTCGGTTAGGAGGCTTTATGAAGATATCTAAAGCCATGCTTTAAAATACTTACATGCAGTTAGTACAAAAAGATAACATGACAGAATATGAAACCCGTAACCCCATTATACTCACCGCTAGCTTTTCAACTCAAAGGTCAAGTATATACCTCTTAAATGATTATGTATAAGGCCCTAAATGTATAAAATGAAGTTGTATGAAAAATTATCTAACATCCTAACTTGAGTTTCGAGCGGACCATGCCTGAGTTCCCTTGGTAGCACATGCGATAAGGTTGCCAATATTCGTTATTGTTGAAATGAGAATAGTTGGATAAAGAAAAAAAAATCAATCAATTGGGTGAGAATCGGGAGAAAGTGAAGCTAAAAAACATACCACCAGGTTATGCTTTCTATGGTTGTTGGAGAATCGGTATTAGACCACATATAACGGCACCCCGCAGCTTCTCATGTATATCTGGAGTCCTTGGTTATTAGAACTTGATAAACCATGCACCAAGATGTTTATTTACCCTTGATAACAGGACATGTTCCAAGAGCATATAAATTAACAATGATCTGTTAGATTAGAATGGAAATACAACTACAAAAATCAACGACTTGTGATCTCCTTAGCGTTACCATCTTCTTCATGTTTGTTAATTCATTTTCCAACAGACTTGTCATATTGAATGACCAAACACGCAGAACAGAGCTGTGAAAATTGCATCATAGCATCATCTATCTGTCACTTGAACATTAATCTATCTATCACTTGAACATTAATCCAATTCATGTATGCGTGACTGCAGCTCGAGAATGCATGACTAAATGGCCCATACTCATTCTCAGTTTGTACCAAAAAAATAATGCGTCTTCTCCGATCTTATTTTAGCTAAAGACGGACATGTTACGTTTTTTGGCACCACTTTCTAAATTCTAGTGAATCGTACACGAGAGAGAATAATGGGACTATCCCGAGACTGCAACAACCTTTCGTTCTTCAAAGATCCGTCCTATCTTTGAGTGAATCCTTGCATTGCTTTCTACAAAAATAAGAAAAATAAAAAAAAATTACTAATATTTAAAAATGACCAGGAACAAACTATTTTTGTAACAAAAAATCTCATACATAACCACCTTTAAGGGCTAATTATTTGTTCTAATGATCCCTGGAACATACTTTAACCAAACAGGAAGCCCAGGAAATGAATCCATCAAATCCAATTACATTAAAGAAATACTAAAACGCCAAAAAAAAATGAAGGAAATTTATCCAAAATTCCACTCTGCACAAACGTAAGGACCATTTCTAAGACGAACATAAAGTCCTGCATTTTGAATTGTTTTTATGAACTTAACCAAATCATATCTCCCCTCAAAGTAATACTGAAAGAAAGGAAGAAAAAAACCACACGCCACAAAGACATTAATCAGTAGAAACAAATTATTTCTTGAAGGAACCCATTAATCCAAAAAATGAATGAACACCTAGAAAAAGAAATGAAGGAAATTTACCTCAGTAGAAACATAATTATAAATCGAAGGAACCCATTAAAGACTGATCCCAAACAAAGTACATGAAAGAGACATATATTTCTTGTTTTTCCGACTAATCCACATATTTGATTCAATAGAAATTCCAAATTGTTCCTCTCTAACTCCAATACCATTGACGCCTATACATCGCAAACACAAAGAATGGATCTTTCATTTGTTAGAAACTTCATCAAGCAAATTACGGGAAGATTCATATCGAGAGCCTCAAATAAATTTTTTATTGTATATAGGAAAGACCTTTCCGAATCGAATAAATTGGAGCTGCCAAGTATCGTTCGCATCTTCATGGGCCTTTTCTAGGAAATGGATCTCATTAAGCAATCAATCCACGGTATTAAAATGGTGTGAACGACATATATAAATAGTGTAAAGGACATGGCTATTAGAAATTTCATGGAACACAACACCTCGAATAAATAGGAAAGTAATAAAATTGCACCGTGACTCAACCCGAAACCAACCTAAATTGACTCACTTTTCTTAATTTTGGGAAAAAACAGAAACCCTAGCTATCCCAAATCTTTACTAAAATTTGTAAATCAACTACTAATACTTCTTATCGTCATCACAACAAAAAACCTATCTTTTATTGATCAACATCGTCATCAATTTCACATAAAACTATCAATCAATTTGAAACCTAATTTAGCTTACCGTTTAATCCTCTTTCCAAGCTAAATCTTCTCAGAGCATATCCATATCTTTGATTTATCATCACCTGCGATACAAAAGGAAAAACAATCAATATGTAGAATGGAGAAGAACAAAGTAAAAACAGCAGAGGTCCTGGAAGGCTGAAGAAAATACTTACTTGTTCAAGATCGAGAAGACACGGGCCAAATCGAAACACTAACTTTCTTCAATTTTATCTGAAGCATAAAACCCTAATTATCTCGAAGCATAAAACCCTAGAATAAACCAAATCATCAACGAACAATCATACAAAATATATTAAATTGGTGATTGAAATATTATTTTATCTAACCAATACCACAATGAAAAATCAAGAGAGAAAAATCGAAGGAGAACAAAGAAGTAAAGAGGTGAGAGATAGAGTGCGGCGAGAGAAGAATGTTTGTTTGGGGTTAGAGGCAAAGTTCTTGGGATAACGATCGATACCGTTTTTTCTTTTTCTTTTATCCGTTTTTGTGCCGTTTTTTTCTACCGAGAAAAAGATATTTCTTGTTACATTAATATAATTCAAGGAAAAGTGGAATAGAGAATTTTCAAGGGGGCGGTGACGCTCACCCAAGGGTGGGTATTCTCACCGCGCAACGCATGGCCTCGCATGGCTTAGGGCTTTAAAGGAGTTGATATGGATGTTTCGTATAATTCCGAATCTTTATTAAATGGTATTGGAATTATAACTAGAAATTCTACAGGAGCCTATGTCATGGGAAGGGGAACACTAAAAAGAGCTATAAATGTTCAACAAGCTGAAGCATGGGAGGCTATGCAAATAGCAGCATCAAATGGTTGGGCTAATGTCATTTTCGAAACAGACAATCTGAGTATCAATAACTTTTTACAGCATCAAACTAGTCTCTGTCAGTGGCAATGTTTACCTCTTCTTAGAAACTGTGTTAATATATGTAATAGTTATCCTGTGTGGTCTTGTGAGTTTGTTTATAGGGCTTGTAATAAAGCTGCAGATGCTTTAGCAAAGGCAGCTCGTAAACATGATTTATGTGGGGATCGGTGGGGTTATCCACCTGACTTAGTAATTCCTTACATAAATCATGATGTAAGAAATATGTTTCTGTAATATAAAGTTTGCTCTCTGGTTAAAAAAAAAACGAGAGTAAGCTTGCCATGCTCGTGCCTAGTATTGGATGAAACGCTTATAACATATGAGATCTTCTTATTGAGTGCTTGTAATTATTTTTTGTCTTTTTGCGCCCTCATCGTCGATGTTGCCTCCGCCTTTGGCTCATCAATTTGTACTCTTGCCTTGGTAATTTTGGAACCAAGAAACTTATCCGACGTCACCCCGAATACGCACTTCACAGGATTCATTTTTAGACCACATGTTGGATATTCTTATTTAATATTCTCCGGAGATTAAGTGTATGATCTTCCATAGATTTCGCTTTGACGATGATGTCATCTACATATACCTCCACCGCGTTATGGTTCAACTTGTTGAAAATGAGAGCCATGGCTCTTTGGTAATTATCCCCGGCATTCTTCGGTTCGAAAGGCATAACCACATAAAAGAAATTTCCAGCCGGCGTGACGAACGTTGTTTTGGGGGTGTCAGTCTCTTCCATTCGAATTTGGTTGTAGCCAATGTAACCATCCATGAGGACGAACATTTTATCTCCATGTGTTGTATCTACTAACATGATATAGGGGAGTGGAAATCATCCTTGGGAAACGCTTTGTTGAGGTCCCGGAAATCAACATAACACCTAATTTTTACCATTTTTATTTCTACAGGAACGATGCGGTGAATTGGTTTTATGTACCCTTCTTTTAATAACTTAGCTACCTCCTCCTTGATTTTTTTGTTCTGTTAATATAAGGGAGATTTCTTTGAGGTTGTTTTATGGGTTTACTTGATGGTGCAACCTTTAGCTCATGAGATACGAGAGTTGGGTTCAAACCAAGCATATCTTTATACGTCCATGTAAAATTCTATTAAATAATTTTTTTAATTGTTTCTTCTCTTTCTTTCTCAGGCCACTTCTTATCTGAAGTGGCTTCGGGTTTCTCCCGCGTTCTTATACTCACTGATTGTGTGAGTTCTAGACATTGATACGGGGAGGTCACTGGTCTTTCTCATCCGTGGATGGATCCCCAATGGTTAAGGCTTTTATTGTCTTTATGACATAATCTTCTTATGTAATTTGAGTATCCTCTTCATTGAAGCGGTAGATTTTCTTCTCATCCGACTAAATAACTCGTTCGAATCTGCGGTCTATCCTTGCTACCTTATTCTCCACCTTGTACTTTGGGGAAGGTGTACTGTTCAAGTATAGAAAATGATGGAATTGAACAGAAATGGAACGGGATTTGAGTAACTCTGTCGTAGCATCCAACTATAACTTTATTTATTTGTAACTTGCCTTAAACAAGGTTTCTCTTACAACTGCAACTCGAAAAAGAAAGAAAACCCTAAAAAAGTAATCAATCCTACTTGGACATGTGCCCACCATCTACTAGGAAACAATTGCCAAATAACTAAACTATCTGTCACCTTTATTTAGGCAGACACTCTGTTAATAAGGACAGCCACAATAGAAGTCACATGACAATACCCCCCCATCACCAAATCCTTGTCCTCAAGGATGAAATTTAGGGAAATGGTGCTTAATATGCGCTGTATTTTCCCAAGTAGCATCTTCAACAGATGAGTTTGTCCAATAAATAAGTAACTGAGGTACAAAAACTCCATTCCTAACTATGTTTCTAGAGTCCAAAGCAGTTGCAGGGATGACAAGTACCTTTCCATCACCATCCAGAATGGGTAGTGCAGGAGAAGGAGTGTGACTGACACCTATCTGTTTTTTGAGCTGGGAGACATGAAAAACAAGGTGAATTATTGCTTCTGCTGGGAGTTATAGCTTGTAAGCCACTGGCCCAATCTTCTGCAGAATAGTGAAAGGCTCATAATACTTAGCTGCAAGTATAAAAAATTTTCTTAAAGTGACAGAGGCTTGTCTATAAGGTTGTATCTTCAGATAAACCTTATCACCCACTTCAAAGTTCCCCCATGTTCTTTTTTAGTTAGCAAAAAACTTCATCCTCTCTTGAGAATGATGAAGAGCGTCCTTCAAGATATCCAGTACAACATCTCTTTTCTTTAAATTGTCTTGAATAACATCAACTGAAATGGTGGCAGTAGATGGAAAATCCATGTGTGGAGGAATGTAACCATATATGGCTTGGAATGGGCTCATCTTCAAACTAGTGTAATAGTTGGTGTTATACCACCATTCTGCAAGTGGAAGCCACAAATGTCATTTCTTGGGTTGGTGACCACACATACATCTCAAGTAGTTCTTTAAACAAGAGTTCACCCTTTCAGTTTGGCCATTTGTTTGAGGGTGGTAAGCCGTACTTAAATTCAGTTGAGTGCCTATTGCCTTGAAAAGATCTTGAAGACATGAGTCGAAACTCCTAGCCATAGAAGAAGAAATATAAGGTGATGAAGGCCAATGAAGTGGCTATACTTAGTCAATCTGTCCACCACAACCAAAATGACATATTTTCTCTCACTCATTGGTAGATATTCAATGAAGTCTGTCGAGATGTGCTGCCTAGCATGATATGAAATTAGTAGGGGTTGAATTGAACCAGCAGGAAATGTATGTTACCTTTATTTCTTTGACAAACATCACAAGAAGAGACATAAGAGATAATTTCCTTCTTCATTGCAGGCTAAAAGAAATATGTCTTTGCCCTTACATATGTTTCTTGAATAACAGAATAACCCCTACAACTGGAGAGTGAATTGAAACCAAGATTATTATTTTTTTGATGTTGGCAGAACTTTCCACATACATCCTATTTTTGTATCTAAGAATGTCATTGACATATGAAAATTTTGGAGCAGAAGCTAGAGTAAGGGTAAGTTGAGTAATGAGATTTTGTACCTTATTATTATCCTCAGTATAACTGCCAATAAGTTCTTGTGTCCAAGTAGGTTGGGATAATGCAAGATGGCAGGGCTATTGCTTTCTACAGCAAACCACTTGGACCAAGAGTTGCTGCTTTATCCACCTATGAGAAGGAATTACTAGCCATTGTACAAGTTGTCACAAGATGGAAATAGTATTTACATGGTAAACATTTCATTATTAAGACATATCATCAGAGTTTTAACTACTTTTTGGAGCAAAGGATTTCCATTGTTTTACAACAAAAGTGGCTTATGAAGCTACTCGGGTTTGACTATGAAATAAAATACAAAAAAGGTTCAGACAACAAGGTGGTTGATGCTCTCTCCAGAAGACCTCATGCAACTAGTGACTGCAACTCAATCTTATGAGACCTTAATGCAGTTTTATGAATGTCAGAAGGATAAACCCTGATCTGGTGGTAGCCTGACTTCAAACCAATCTTGGTAAAGAATTTGGGCCCATGTAATTCATCCAATATCTCATCTATGACTGGTATTGGGAACTTATCCTTAATTGTGAGGTTGTTTAACTTTTTATAGTCCACACAAAACCTCTAAGAATTGCCTTTCTTCTTGAAAAGTAGAATTTGAGAAGTAAATGGATTGTTGCTTGGTTGAATAATACCAGAATGTAGCATTTCTTAGACCAAATTCTCAACAAATGACTTCTGCATATATGGGCATGTGTAGGGTCTGAGGTTGACAAGTGCTAATTGGGTTTGAGAGGTATTTTGTGATCTAAATCCCTTTGAGGTGGTAGAGTTTTAGGCTCAGAAAATATATCAAAGAACCAGTTGAGTAGGGTGGATATTTGTGGAGGAGGTGTGGACTGGATAGTGGTGGTGGATATGGAAAATAATTGGCCAACTAGTCCATGAGTATGCTTCTGAAAGAATTGTTTAACTACAGTACCACTTATCATGCTGAGAGATGGTTTTTGTTGAATGCCAGTTAAGGTTATCTTCTTGCCCTTGTGCCTGACGGAGATAAATAACTTGGACAAATTAAATAGGGCATCACCCAGTTTTCTTAACCAGTCTGCACCTAAAAAAATATCACATGCTCCTAATAGAAGGAGTCTCAAGTCACCATAGAACTTGTGACCCTGCATAGTCCAATCCAGCTGGGAGCAAATTCTAGAACTAACTGTTTTGTCACCATTTTCCACGGTTACTAGTAAACTAGCAGTTTGTTCAATTGAGCATTGTAAACTTTTTTCTAGTGCACAATCAATAAAACTGTGAGTAGTACCAGTGTCTATGAGAATTGAAACGACTTTCTTCTTAATAAAGCCAGGTATCCATATAGTATCTCCTGAGACATTACCTGTTAAGGCATGTAAGGAGATTTCCATATCACTCTTAACTGGAGGGTATTCCTTTGTTTCTTTCAGTCTCTCTCCCTTCCTCATAAATTTCTTCAGCCTCTTCCCCTATCAACACACACAAATACTATTTTTTTGCAAATGTGGCATCTCTGGTATGTTTCATCGCAATTGAAGCATAATCCTTTTGCCTTTCTTGCTTGAACTTGCTCAGGAGTGAATATTTTGAGTGGTAGGATGGGACTAAGTTTAGGTGGTGTGTGTTGAATGGAAGGTGGGGGTGGCACATTGATAGGTTTATGAGGAAGGTTTGTGGACTGAAAAGGTCTTGTAGTAGAAAAAGCGTTATCGTATGATGTCTGAGGAGGTTTAGTGGTCTTTTGTTGTAGGGAAAGTGTTTTTTGTTGCATTCTAACAAGTGAAAAGGCATGAAGCAATGTGGTGGGATTTAAAATGAGCACTAACCCCCTGAGTTCTTCCTTCAACCCTCCAATAAAACTTGTTATGAAGTATGTTTCAGGAAAATCTTTATGAACACTTGGCAACAAGGCCTTCAAATACTCAAACTCCTAAAAGTAATCATCAAATGTAGTTAGTTGAGCCAACTTATTGAACAAGCCCACAATATTATCATAAGCAGGATTTTTAAATCTTAAGCAAACATTTTCACATAAAAGTTGCCAAGTAATTTGAGTTTTTTTGAGGCAAAAATTGTTATACCATTTAATCGCTTTACCATCCATGTGAATAGTAGCCATAAATATCTTGTTAGATTCTGGAATATTGTGCATTTGAAAGTAGTAATCACATTTTTGTATCCAGGCTTTCGGATTATCTCCATCAAATCGTGGAAAATTGAGTTTTGGCATGAGATGTTGGTGATGAGTATCTTTACCTCCGGAATGAGTTTGAAAATTATATCCATCGACTTCATGAACAAACCCAGAATTATATCCCTAATCTCCATTTCGATATCCCATGTTATTGTTTCTAGTAGATTTTTTTTTCTTTTTTTGCATCATACTCTCTAGTTCTACCTTCAACGATTGTAAATCATCCTTCGTTGATGTATTACTGAGTTGCAAAGCAATGCAAAGCAAGATTGTTGACCTTCACAAGTAGAGAATCGATCTCAGTTTGTTGTTTGGTATTTGTATCATGTAGATCCTTGCAGGTGGAAACAACCATGACAAATTGGTAGGAAGGAACGACTCCCATGCCACTTGTATTGTTCTAGTACAAAAGAGGATGTAATTGAACATATATGAAACGGGATTTGAGTAACTCTGTCGTAGCAGCCAACTATAACTTCATTAATTCATAAATTTCCCTAAACAAGGTTTCTCTTACAGCATAAATGCAACTCGAAAAAGAAAAAAAACCCTAAAGAAGTAATCAATCCTACTTGGACACGTGCCCACCATCTATTAGGAAAGAATTGCCAAATAACTAAACTACCAATCACCTTTATTTAGGCAGACACTCGGTTAATAAGGTCATCCAAAATAGAAGTCACATGACAGAAGGTTGGACTTATTTCTCCTCTCTTGTTTGCTTCTTCGTAAAAGACATCTTCATGATACATTATTTTCTCCTACTTGTAATTGGGGCTCTCGTGGATGGGACACGCCATTGTTTGCCTCCATGAAGAAATTTGACACACTGGTGATCCGTGGATGATACAGCTTCATGTTTCCGTAACCTTGGTTATCCTGGATTAAATGACATGTTAAATTTACTTCGGTCACATGGAAAATATCGATGGACTTGATTGGTCCAATTGTGATTTCGAGGTCCATTGTCCCTTTCGTCCTTTTCCTTTCGCTACAAAAATATCATATTTTTGTATCAAATCTCTTGATTGCTATAGTTGGGATTTCAAATCTCCTGATAGTCTGTTGTGAAATCAAATTCAGAGATGCGCCTGTACCGAAAAAAAACTCTCTTGGGGATATTTTTTCATATCACGGCCATGATGAATAGAGGGAGTATATGTTCTGTCTCGATCATCGTATCCTCCACTGAAAAGGTGAGTTGTCCCACTCGCTTCGGAAAGTGGATTTCCACATATTTGTGTAAGTTGTATGTTGTAAGAATGTTCAGAATATGAGTGTAAGTTGATTTTCGTTGTTTCTTATTGAATTTTGATCCACGCAAGAACTCAGAAAATATTCTCGCGTATTCCTCTCGCACTGCCCTATCTTCCGGATCCCCTTCATCCTTCAATTCAAATAGGAATCCCGGTGTCGGTACTTTCCAAAATATCCATGTCTACCATGTTCCCATCATGCGTTTGTTGGTGCTCCACTATGGTTACTGAAAATGCGGGGGGTCTAACAACCACAACCAACAATTCGTTTGGCAATCTGAGAGGACTTACTCCAATACACTTTCTAGAGAATCAACTAGACAGTCAGACTCAATCTAGAGTAAAGTATATCAAAGAGTTTAATATCTCTAACTCTTAATTAAATCCATGATAATCAGCAAATAGAAATCATGAGCCCGATTGAATATAAGAGGAGTTACTTGAACGGTACCAAAGACCAATGTTCAAGTGTCAATCAATGTAAATCAACAACCAAAGGTTGGATATTCTAATTGATTGATCTTAACGCACAACCTGTGATATTTCAATTATATAACAAAATATAATGCGAAAAAGAAATAACACAGTGATGCGCGTCGTTTACACAGCAAATTAATTTACTTCTTTCCATACTATTAACTAGTAATATAATGGCAAGGAGTTTGTTCCCACAAAGAGTGGGAGTTTTAGTTGTTATAAAGCTTAGAAAGGGGGTTTTTAGATTTTAAATCAAAGTAATTGACAAAAGAAAATATAAAAGATTTGTTGTAAATTATAAGGACAAAGATGACTAGGGAATCCTTCGCCATCACCGAATCGAAACTTAATTGAATACAAGTTTATCTATTGTTGAATTTATATTGTTACCAACCGTACAATAGCAATAAGCTCTGCTATCCCCCGGATTCTGTTGTCACTGGATACGGAAGCGCTCGACTACCAGTTTCTATCCAACTAACCCACCAAGAATAAGCTCTCAAGGTGTAGATTAACCGAATGCTTTACACTCTGTGAATCAGGTTGATCCTAGCATCAGACGCATAGGCTCGGCCCGCTTACTAGTGTTATCTTTATACACAATTGCTTAATGTAATCCCTCTGTCGGCTCTTGCGATTTACTACTTGTGTAAAGAGATGATGTGACAATTACACGTATCACACAACCCTAAACTAGTAGAAGAAATATTGATTGGTTAATTTAATTGATCACTTTAACTAACCCCTCAATATTCTTAAACATTAAAAATAATAAAGATAATCAACAATAAAATAAAACTTGAAATAAACTTGGTTTAAGAAATTAAAGCTTCATTGTTCAGGACTTTGAAATCATCCCTAATCAATAAGAAGTTTAGCTACTCATAGCTAAAAAGTAATGATAATTAAATACATAAGAAAGAAATTGAAACTAAATATAAAAGCTCACAAGAAAACCTGGCGAGATTGGGGTATACTCAAACTAATTGGGGTATACCCAATTTTAAAGGGACACTTTTTGTGGGTTTTAGGGGGAGGCCTAATGGGTAAGTTACAAAACTACCCTTACCCATTAATAATCTTAATTACCCTAAATCAGTTTTTATTCTCTTCATTTCATCTTCTTCTCTTCTTCTTCTTCTTCTTCTTCTTCTTCTTCTTCTTCTTCTTCTTCATCTTCATCTTCATCTTCCATCAACCAAAGCCATATAAAAATCTTCAACTTTGATTTCAAAAAAAATTGTTGACTCTACCAGCGAAAAGAAGACTATAAATGATGTTTAAACTCAAACCCATCATTGTGTTGTGTGATTTGATTGTTATATTAGGTTAGAAATCGAAAATTATGATTTTTGTGTCTTCGGCCGGCAAGGTCGTGACATGAATATCTTGCCGACTTTTCATAACAGCCATGGCGGCGACTGTAAAAAATTTTAACAGCCGGCAGGGTATTTTTTGAAGACCTTGCCGGCCAATACACATAGGAAGGGTATTTTTGAATACCTTGCCGGCCAAAAACAAATGGAAGGGTATTTTTGAATACCTTGCCGCCAATAATTTTTATGTCATCTCTCGTATGTCAAAAACAAAAGTCGGCAAGGTCTACGATGAAGATCATGCCGGCCACTTTTGGCCTGGGCGAGGTCGACGATGAAGACCTTGCCGATTTTCATACTTTCTTTAATCGAAAGTGTTGATTTATTCGTTGATTTTGAGTATGATTTCATATATGATTTGCAATCCCCTTTTTAGAAGTATTTCGGTTGTGTGCTTCATTTTCGTTGCAAGAGATATTTAAAAAAAAAAAAAAAAAATCATCAAAAATCATCCCACAAATGTTCAATCAAAAACAAAATTTCATAACTTTCATAAGTTTTAATCTATTCAATCAATTTATACTTAATTAATTAATCTAATCAAAATTTTAGTGTTAATTAAACGAGGGCAATTTTGCCATTTTGAAAATACAAGGTTAAGGGGTGGCTTGGTTTTACTTCAAAATGACCCGATTTTGTCTTATTGGGTATACCCCAATTAATCTGGGTATACCCCAATCAAGCCAGGGAGCAAGACTTTATTTCTCTCTCTGTTTTTGTCTCTAGCTACAAAAGGAATAATGAAAAAAGAAGTGATTCCCTTCTTCTTGGGTTTGGGGAGCTATTTATAGCCTTCAAATACCCTAGTCGATCCTCAAAACTCGTACATGATAGACAACAAAAGTCGGTGGAGTTTATCCCAAATAGGTGCTGGTAATTGGGTGCAGTGCGGTGCATTCTATTAGCTTGCGTATGGCTTCTGATCCGTTCGATCCTCTATGGAATTCTTGTTTCTTCATCTGCACTATCGATCTATCCATCTTCGATGCTCCACAGTACACACAATCATCACTAATCTCCAAAACGCGTCAAGCTTGTGTTTACCCTTCTGAGAATTACCGAAACCTGCCCCACCACGTGCTCGCTATTTCCTTCTTCCACTCTGCTGCACGTGTTGGATGGGTCCCTCCGATGATGTCATCATTCTTCATCGGAAAATGGAAAGAGTCATCGACCTAAACCAATCATGTCTCTGTTTCTCGACTTCCGGCCATATCCAAATCATCACAGCGTCCATCTTTCACCCATCCCCGCCAATATCGGCCATTCTTCTTCTTCTCTGTTCTTCGAGTATCCAGCACCCATCAATCGTTGTTCTCTTTAACTCGAGTTCCTCCTTCGACAACCGATCAATTATAAGCTTCCTCCTCGGTCTTTTTAGTTTCCAGATAAACCACAGCTCGAATATCATCTCCCTACCGACCATCACCGGCAACAACAGCTAGCCCATTCGAACTCCTCCATCTCTTCTCTATCGAATCCGTAGCTCCATCTTATGTTCTTCCGGAATCTCTTCATCTCTGCCATCATCACAGCTCCAGCTTCATCCGATAATGTCAGCAGCACCATTCGAGTCTCTGTCTACAGTTCCCTGAATTTCGATCCCTCTGATTTGACATCAGGCATATGCCCAAGCTTTATATCATCCTCAGGAACCTAGTGATATATTTAAATTCGAATTTAACTGTTAATCAAGATCCACCACCGTTCTGATCATCATGATCATCAAGTTCTGTCTGCCATTTCCTGTGTTCTGTTTAGGAATAGGGAAGATGAAGTGCCCTGGGTAATAAACCAGGTGCCTTTGGTAGTGTTTGAATTCTTGCTTCCCCCTTTGTAAAATGCCGAACTTCCTTTAGCAGTTCCATTGAGCTTGACTGTCCCTTAACAGGAAGTGCCCCTTAACGATCAGTGAGGATGCCAATAACACTTCTCTTTTAAATGACCATTTAGCCCTTTTAGTCTTCCAAGTTCTTGTTTTGCTCATAACTTCTTCATACAAACTCAGAATGACTTTTTTCTTTCGCCATTGCCTTCGTCTTCTCGTCCTCTACATAATGAAAAGTAGAAATCTTATACTTGAACGAGTTTCACTTGGTCTTTGGCCCTTCTCCACTTGTAGCTAGCTTCTTTTATTGCACAATTTAGTGCCAATTCACTTCTTTTGGATGATTTTTCCTAATAAAACACAAATAAGAGAAAACAAGCGTAATATACAATAATTTGCAAGAAAACCAACAAATACTAGCATGGAATTGAAACTAAATATATGTGAAATATGCACTTATCAAATTCCCCCACGCTTGCCTTTTGCTAGTCCTCGATCAAACTAAACTAAACTACAACAACTCCATTTCGCCGAGGATACGGTCACACTTAGCATGTGTAACAAGCCTTTAAACCCCTAGGTGTCTTTAGTGGACGAGTTATAGTCTCGTGAGGGCTTACGAGAGGTATACCCACAAAACCTACTCCAACTTCAAAGTGTTCCAGCTTCCCAAGCATCCAAAGAGCTATGAGGACATAGAGTTTCTGCATGCTAGTAATAAGAAGTTAGAAATACCAAATAACATATCTCATTCTTAAATGTTGAGTGAGAAATAACCACACCATAATGAGAGAACGCGTGTTTGAGAGCGATCAATAAGCATTTCGCCTCGACTTCTGCCTCACTTAAAAGGATTTTATGATAATTGCACTCAATAAGACGGATTTTTTATGGGTCTCACATGTGTGCAGGTAGGAATAAAGAGAGAAATCCTACACACGTTGAATGGTGGGAAGGAAACCTTCCAAAATAATTTCTGGAGACTCCACAAAATTGTGGAAAATAAAAGACTTTTTTCTGATGATCTCTAAGAAAGGAAATCAACCATTATTATCGAGGATGGGAGTACTTACCACCTTCACATCTGATTGCAATGATGAAAGCACCACTCTCACAGCATCCAATAGAAACGTCTTCCTTCGGCTCGTCTTCTTCATCTTCTTGGTCTTCGTCTTCGGTCTTCAACTGTTGATGATAAACTCTTGAACTTCATAAAACTTTGACAATATGTAACTCTTTTCTCTTCAATTTCCTTGTTGCTTGAAACTTCTTTATATATTTTTCTTCCCCATGGCCTTATTGAACAAATAACAACCTAATGCAAATCTTTTTGTATTTTTTTTTCTTTTTTTTTTTGTATTTTTTTTATTCTATTTTTTGTATTTTTTTTTCATTTTCTTTTTGACAAAAAGATTGCAACTACAAAAATAATGACGAAATTAAAATTAACATGGCCATAAAAGAAGTACTTTACCACTTTGATCTTCACAACTTGTATTGTCTTCGTATCATAAACTTCAATAATTCTCATCTTTTGATTTTCTTCGCTCTTGCAAATAAGTCTTCATACTTGGATATAATTTACGCTCCTTATGTGTAAGTCTTCAACATATATATAAAAATCTGCTCATTGTATGTTGCTTTACTTGGACATGAAATTTTGCTCTTTCTTGTACTGTTGCTTGTCAACCTCAAACGTCTTCAACTTTCCTTGTAGATTTTGATGTTGCTCCACTTGTTGATGATGATGGTGTTTCTATGGATCTGTTGTTGGCGAAAGAGAGAATGGTACTAACTGCAAATCAAACTACAAGAAGGTGGTTTTCATCTATAGACGTCACCCTCATGATTGACAAAATTAGCACTCAAGAGATCAAAAATAGTGCTTCTATTGGTGGGAGGTTGGGTAGCTCACCATTCTACCCGGAATTAACGTACGGTGACACACACTCAAAAGAAAGCTCTTTAGTCAGCTACAAAAAAATCTGGTCTGGTGCCTCAGTTGATATGAAAATAGGTAGTCTCCACTAATGATTGATCAGAAACTCTAATAATGCATTTCTCCCTGCTCCTAATTTGCATCACCGGCATGATTAAATCCATTATTTAACACTCTAACAAGTAAGAAATCCGAACGTAGTTCCCTAACACTTCCAAGTTCAGTTATGTCGGTCAGAATTCTCAATGTAAACATACCTAGAAGTATGCTAGTGACTCTAAAATCTCTACAAGTTGGAGGTTTTTATGCAAAATTTTTAAAAACTCTATATTCAAAATATCCAAACACACCCTCACACTTAAAATTTACATTGTCCTCAATGTAATTGACTCATCCTAAGTAAAATCAAGGTGGGAAATCAAGATATGATATGAAAAACTAAGAAAAAGATAGAGATAAAAATACAAACACGATGGGTTGCCTCCCATTTAGCGCTTAGTTTTACGTCCTCAGCCCGACTTGGCATTCTCCAAATTATTCCTCCAGAGGAAGTAAATCACGAAGCTCAATCTCATCAACATCCACTGTAGTGAAGTTCTCGTAGTATGGCTTCAGTCTATGGCCGTTGATCTTGAAAACTTTCCCAGTTTTAGGACTAGTTATTTTAACTGCACCATGAGGAAAAACATTAGTAACAACGAATGATCCCACCCATCGGGACCTTAGCTTTCCAGGAAATAACTTAAGACGAGAATTAAATAAAAGAACTTTTTGCCCCACAACAAAACTTTTTCGAGAAATTATTTTGTCGTGGAATAACTTCGTCTTTTCCTTGTATATACGAGAGATCTCATAAGCATCATTACGTATCTCCTCTAGCTCATTGATTTGTAGCTTCCTTTGTTTTCCAGCTTCATCATACTCCATGTTGTACATTTTTACCGCCCAAAAAGCCTTATGCTCTAGTTCGACTGGGAGATGACAAGCTTTGCCATAAACCAACCGATATGGAGACATACCAATTGGTGTCTTATACGCCGTTCTATACGCCCAAAGTGCATCATTAAGCCCGAAGCTCCAATCTTTTCTTGTAGTATTAACAGTTTTCTCCAGAATGGACTTAATTTCACGATTTGAAATTTCAGCTTGCCCACTAGTTTGTGGGTGATACGGCGTACCAACCTTGTATGTAATGTTGTACTTCTTGATGAGCGCATGGAAGGATTTTTTGAAGTGCGAGCCTCCATCGCTGATAACCACTCTTGGTGTACCATGTCTAGAAAAAATATATCCTTCACAAACTCACAAACAACTTGAGAATCATTAGTAGGGGTGGCTGTAGCTTCCACCCATTTTGAAACATAATCCACAACAAGAAGTATATAATATTTTCCATTCTAATTAACAGAAGGGCCCATAAAATCAATACCTCACACATCGAAAATCTCAACATGAAGAATCGGTGTGAGTGGCATTTGATTTCGAGCACCTAGATTGCCCGTTCGTTGACATCTATCACAAGATTTGCAAAAAGCATATGCATCCTCAAATAGGGTAGGCCAATAAAAACCACTCTCAAGAACTTTGAGAGCGGCACGTTTAGAACCAAAGTGACCACCACAAGCATAAGAATGACAAAAAGATAGAATTGATTGAAATTCAGAGTTAGGTACGCACCTGCGGATAATCTGATCAGCACAATATTTCCACAAGTAGGGCTCATCCCACACATCTTTGTTTGGCTATTTTCTTAAGTTTCGACTTTTGAAAATTAGACATCGTACTAGGTACTTGCCTTTTAACCAAATAGTTTACTATATCATCATACCAAGGTGTTGATTCTTCAATTGACAAAAGTTGTTCGTACGGAAAACGATCTTGTAAGGGAAGTTCTTCTTCGGATACAACAAGTCTACTAAGATGATCCGCAATAGTATTCTCGATACCTTTCTTATATCTGATTTCTATATTGAATTCTTGTAGCAAAAGAATCCATCTTATGAGTCTTGGCTAGGCCTCCTTCTTTTTCAATAGGTATCGAAGTGCTGCATGATCAGAATATACAATCACTATTGTACCCACTAAATAAACTCTAAATTTTTCTAATGCAAATACTATAGCTAGCAACTCTTTCTCAGTGGTTGAATAATAGATTTGAGCCTCATTAAGGGTCCTTGATGCGTAATAAATCACATGTGACCTCTTGTCCATTTTCTGACCCAAAACAGCTCCGACTGTATAATCACTTGCGTCACACATTAACTCGAACGGCAAACTCCAGTCAGGTGACTTAATAATTGGCGCAGTAGTCAACATCTCCTTCAATTTGTCAAAGGCATCCTTGCACTCCTGATCGAAGTTAAAGGCAACCTCCTTTTGCAACAATTTGCACATCGGCATTGAGATTTTGGAGAAATCTTTGATGAACCGCCTGTAAAAACCTGCATGACCAAGAAACGATCGAATCTCCCTCACCGAAGTGGGGTATTGTAAGTTTCTAATCAGGTCTATCTTTTCTTTTTCCACCTCGAGCCCTTAAGAGGACACGATGTGACCGAGCATTATACCATGGTTTACCATAAAGTGGCATTTCTCCCAGTTTAAAACAAGATTAGTGTCTATGCATCTTTTAAGAACAAGTTCAAGATTATTTAAACAAATATCAAATGAATCACCATAAACACTGAAATCATCCATAAATACCTCAATGATGTTTTCCACGTGGTCAGAAAATATACTGACCATACATATCTGAAAAGTGGCAGGCGCATTGCAAAGACCAAACGACATTCTTCTATATGCAAATGTACCGAAAGGATAAGTAAATGTAGTCTTCTCTTGATCCTCCGGTGCAATAACTATTTGATTGTAACCCTAATAACCGTCCAAAAAGCAATAATGTGAATGTCTCGCCATCCTCTCTAACATCTGATCAATGAAAGGCAAATGAAAGTGATCCTTGCGGGTAGCCGAATTTAGCTTTCTGTAGTCTATGCACACTCACCATCATGTTTGAACTCTTGTAGGAAAAAGTTCATCATCTTGATTTCTGACAACAGTGACACCTGATTTCTTAGGCACCACTTGCACCGGACTAACCCATTTGCTGTCAGAAATTGGGTAAATCACCCCCACACTTAGCAATTTAAGGATCTCTTTCTTTACGACCTCCATCATGGGGGGTTAAGCCGATGTTGAGCATCACGTACTGGCTTGACATCATCTTCCATAAGGATTCTATGCATGTACATGGCTGGACTAATGCTTTTAATGTCAGCAATTGTCCAACCAATAGCCGTTTTGTGCTCTTTCTGAACCCGAAGTAGACGTTCTTCTTGTATGGCAGTGAGGTTCTTTGCAATGATCACCGGAAGCTCCTCTTTATCACCCAAATAAGCATACTTTAAGTGATCGGGAAGAGGCTTCAATTCTAGCTTAGGTGCCTGCACAATAGAAGGTAAAGGAACCTCATTAGTTACAGGTAAAGAAATATAAGAGATATTACCCGTTCGAGCTTCTTGTAGTGTTGTTAAAGCACCACACATCTCCACTATCTCTTTGGCTAGGTCGATGTCCAAATTCGGTTGCCCATGAATGTCCAAATCAATGTTATTTCGCAACACAACTCCAAGTTCATCTTCGTTGCTAAAATCAAACATTTGTTGTGCTAACGAACCAATAACATCAATAGAAAAAGCAGAGTGCACATCACTAGGATAACGCATGGCTTCAAATATGTTAAAGCGAATAATCTCCTTATCAAATTCCATAGTGAGTGCACCGTTGTCAACATCAATCTTCGTCTTTACAGTTTTCATAAACGGTCTCCCAAGAAGTAACGAAGTAGATGAACAATTATCTCCATTTTGCATATCCACAATGTAGAAATCAACCGGAAAGATTAACTGATTCACTTGGACTAACACGTCCTCCACGACTCCCTGAGGATATATATTAGACTTGTTTGCCAATTGAATAGTAATCTTTGCCTCTTTTAAAGGTCCAAGATTCAAAGAATCATAAACATCGGATGACATAACACTTATGGAAGCTCCCAAATCAAGCAAAGCAAGCTCAAATCGTCTATTACCAATAGTAATTGGCACTGTGAAGCCACCCAGATCTTCAAACTTTGCAGACATCTTCTTTAGTAACATAGCTGTAGCACTTTCGCCCACCTGAGTAATTTCATTAGCAATCAAATTATCCTTCCTGTGCATAAATCCTTCAAAACCTTGGCATACCTGGGTACGGTTCTGATGGCCTCAATAAATGGAATGTTGATTTGTATCTTGCTGAAAATATCCATGATCTCCTTGTCTTGAGCTTGCTTCTTTGACTTGGCAAAACGACTAGGGAAAGTAGGTGATGTGGTAAATGTGGGAATCGTGTCCTTAGGTTGGCCAGTGGAGGTTGGATTTTCCTTTGGGACGATTTCCTCCTCTACTTCCTTTTCGATGTCGTTATTAACCACTTGTTGTTGCTTTGGCTCTTCAGTTTGTCTTCCACTTATTAGAGTTACGGTATTAATGTGCTCTCTTGGGTTTACAAAAGTTTGAGATGGTAGTTTTCCAGCTGCCTGTGCTTCTAACTTACCTACGAAAGTGGCTAATTGACCTATTTGTGTCTGAATGTCCTTTATCGCAATATCCTGTCTTTGAAGAATAATATCTTGTTTCTGCATGTAAGTTTTAAGTAAATCCTCGAGATTTGAACCTTGATTATGAGGTTGTTGAGGTCTTTGGAATTGTTGTTGTTGAAAACCACCTTGTCTCGCATATGGATTAGGAGATGCAGCTTGCTTGTTCGCATAACTGAAATTTGGGTGATCTTTCCAACCTGGATTATAAGTGTTGGAATATGGGTCGTACTTTGGCCTTTGATTAGGAAAAATAACATTCACCTCAGCATCATTTTCATATGTAGGAACAACTGCAGAAGCTATCCGTTGGACCATCTTTTCCACATTACCCATTCGTTGCTCCATATGTGATGCTCCCATCTCACTAACTCTTCTAACCGTTGATGAATCTCTAGTATAAAATTGCTGCGTATTTGCAGCCATGCTCTCAATCAGACTAGTAACCTCCTCTATAGTTTTATTAGCCAATGCACCACTACTAGCAGCATCAATCAAGTGTCTATCATGCAGTAGTAACCCCTTATAGAAGTGTGTGATGATTAGTTGTGGTGGTATATGATGGTGTGGGCAGCTCGCCAATAATTTCTTGTACCTTTCCAAATATTCATACAAAGATTCTCCAATAATCTGCACAATTCCACTGATCTCCTTACGAATAGCTGCAACTTTTGAAGCAGGAAAATACTTCTCTAAAAACAACTTTTTCATTCCGATCCATGTGGTAATACTTTCGGAAGGGAGATAATATAACCATGATTCTTCTTGGTCCACCAGTGAGAATGGAAAAGATTGTAGAAAAGCTGTATCATCATCATCCTCACCCTTTCTCAAACTTCTTACAGTATTCTCAAACTGCTGCAGATGTCGATTTGGATCTTCACCCGGTAATCCCTTGAACTTCGGAAGCCAATGAAAAAGATTTGACTCGAGTTCCACTGTGTCAGTCAAAGTAATACAGAACGGTTGAGAGTCTAAACATGGTGATGCTAAATCTCTCAACGTCTTCCTCTCTGAAAGTGGTGGTGGATCTATCTCGCTGCCTCGTATTAACCATCTCTTTCGTAGATGGTTCTAGTTGTAACTGCTGACGTGCTTGAAGTACCGTTCCTTTACGGGTTTGAATTCCGCACCTCAGATAATCCCAATCTTTCGGTGCCAGAGATTAAGTACCTGAAACCAAAATCTAGAAAACGAGAATTAAAAGCTAAAAAGAAATAACTAAAAACAAAATAAAATTAAAAGAAACAACTAAAGCTACCGACTGCTCCCCGGCAGCGGCGCCAAAATTTGATGCGCGTCGTTTACACAACAAATTAATTTACTTCTTTCCACACTATTAACTAGTAATATAATGGCAAGGAGTTCATTCCCGCGAAGAGCAGGGAGTTTTAGTTGTTATAAAGTAACCGAAAGAGGGGTTTTTAGATTTTAAATCAAAGTAATTGACAAAAGAAAATATAAAAGATTTGTTGTAAATTATAAGGAGAAAGATGACTAGGGAATCCTTCGCCGTCACTGAACTAAAACTTAATTGAATACAAGTTTATTTATTGTTGAATTTATATTGTTACCAACCGTAGAATAACAATAAGCTCTGCTATCCCCCGGATTCCTTTTGTCACTGGATACGGAAGCGCTCGACTACCAGTTTCTATCCAACTAACCCACCAAGAATAAGCTCTCAAGGTGTAGATTAACTGAATGCTTTACACTCTGTGAATCAGGTTGATCCTAGCATCAGACGCATAGGATCGGCCCGCTTACTAGTGTTATCTTTATACACAATTGCTTAACAGAATCCCTCTGCCATCTCTTGCGATTTACTACTTGCGTAAAGAGCTGATGTGACAATTACACGTATCACACAACCCTAACTAGTAGAAGAAATATTGATTGGTTAATTTAATTGATCACTTTAACTAACCCCTCAATATTCTTAAACATTAAAAATAATAAAGATAATCAACAATAAAATAAAACTTGAAATAAACTTGGTTTAAGAAATTAAAGCTTCATTGTTCAGGACTTTGAAATCATCCCTAATCAATAAGAAGTTTAGCTACTCATAGCTAAAAAGTAATGATAATTAAATAAATAAGAAAGAAATTGAAACTAAATATAAAAGCTCACAAGAAAAGCCAGGGAGAAAGACTTTATTTCTCTCTCTGTTTTTGTCTCTAGCTACAAAAGGAATAATAAAAGAAGACGTGATTCCTTTCTTCTTGGGTTTGGGGAGCTATTTATAGCCTTCAAATACCCTAGTCGATCCTCAAAACTCGTACATGATAGACAACAAAAGTCGGTGGAGTTTATCCCAAATAGGTGCTGGTAATTGGGTGCAGTGCGGTGCATTCTATTAGCTTGCGTATGGCTTCTGATCCGTTCGATCCTCTATGGAATTCTTGTTTCTTCATCTGCACTATCGATCTATCCATCTTCGATGCTCCACAGTATACACAATCATCACTAATCTCCAAAACGCATCAAGCTTGTGTTTACCCTTATGAGAATTACTGAAACCTGCCCCACCACGTGCTCGCTATTTCCTTCTTCCACTCTGCTGCACGTGTTGGATGGGTCCCTCAGATGATGTCATCATTCTTCATCGGAAAATGGCAAGAGTCATCGACCTCAACCAATCATGTCTCTGTTTCTCAACTTCCAGCCATATCCAAATCATCACAGCGTCCATCTTTCACTCATCCCTGCTAATATCGGCCATTCTTCTTCTTCTCTGTTCTTCGAGTATCCAACACCCATCAATCGTTATTCTCTTTAACTCGAGTTCCTCCTTCGACAGCCGATCAATTATAAGCTTCCTCCTCGGTCTTTTTAGTTTCCAGATAAACCACAGCTCGAATATCATCTCCCTACCGACCATCACCGGCAACAACAGCTAGCCCATTCGAACTCCTCCATCTCTTCTCTATCGAATCCGTAGCTGCATCTTATGTTCTTACGCAATCTCTTCATCTCTGCCATCATCATAGCTCCAGCTTCATCCGATAATGGCAGCAGCACCATTTGAGTCTCTGTCTACAGTTCCCTGAATTTTGATCCCTCTGATTTGACATCAGGCATATGCCCAAGCTTTATATCATCCTCAGGAACCTAGTGATATATTTAAATTCAAATTTAACTGTTAATCAAGATCCATCACCGTTCTGATCATCATGATCATCAAGTTCTGTCTGCCATTTCCTGTGTTCTGTTTAGGAATAGGGAAGATGAAGTGCCCTGGGTAATAAACCAGGTGCCTTTGGTAGTGTTTGAATTCTTGCTTCCCCCTTTGTAAAATGTCGAACTTCCTTTAGCAGTTCCATTGAGCTTGACTGTCCCTTAACAGGAAGTTCCCCTTAACGATCAGTAAGGATGCCAATAACACTTGTCTTTGAAATGACCATTTAGCCCTTTTAGTCTTCCAAGTTCTTGTTTTGCTCATAACTTCTTCATACAAACTCAGAATGACTTTTTTCTTTCGCCATTGCCTTCGTCTTCTCGTCCTCTACATAATGAAAAGTAGAAATCTTATACTTGAACGAGTTTCACTTGGTTTTTGGCCCTTATCCACTTGTAGCTAGCTTCTTTTATTGCACAATTTAGTGCCAATTCACTTCTTTTGGATGATTTTTCCTAATAAAACACAAATAAGAGAAAACAAGCGTAATATATAATAATTTGCAAGAAAACCAACAAATACTAGCATGGAATTGAAACTAAATATATGTGAAATATGAACTTATCAAATTCCCCCACGCTTGCCTTTTGCTAGTCCTCGAGCAAACTAAACTAAACTACAACAACTCCATTTCGCCGAGGATACGGTCACACTTAGCATGTGTAACAAGCCTTTAAACCCCTAGGTGTCTTTAGTGGACGAGTTATAGTCTCGTGAGGGCTTACGAGAGGTATACCCACAAAACCTACTCCAACTTCAAAGTGTTCCAGCTTCCCAAGCATCCAAAGAGCTATGAGGACATAGAGTTTCTGCATGCTAGTAATAAGAAGTTAGAAATACCAAATAACATATTCTCATTCTTAAATGTTGAGTGAGAAATAACCACACCATAATGAGAGAAAACAAGCGTAATATACAATAATTTGCAAGAAAACCAACAAATACTAGCATGGAATTGATACTAAATATATGTGAAATATGCATTTATCACACAGACACCAGAATTTTGTTAACGAGGAAACCGTAAATACAGAAAAACCCTGGGACCTAGTCCAGATTGAACACCACACTGTATTAAGCCGCTACAGACTCTAGCCTACTACCAATTAACTTCGGAATGAACTGTGGTTGAACCCTAATCAATCTCATACTGATTCAAGGTACAGTTGTGTTTCTTACGTCTCTGATCCCAGCAGGATACTACGCACTTGATTCCCTTAGTTGATCTCACCCACAACCAAGAGTTGCTACGACCCAAAGTCGAAGACTTGATAAACATATTTGTCTCACACAGAAAATTCTATAGGATTGAATAAATCTGTCTCCCACAGAAATACCCAAGAGTTTTTGTTCCGTCTTTTGATAAATCAAGGTGAATAGGAACCAATTGATAAATCGGACTTATATTCCCGAAGAACAGCCTAGTATTATCAATCACCTCACAATAATATTAATCGACTAGCGAAACAAGATATTGTGGAATCACAAACGATGAGACGAAGATGTTTGTGATTACTTTTATCTTGCCTATCGGAGAAATTAATCTCGAGTCAATTATTTCGATTATACTCAATACGATAGAATCGGGAAAGATCAGAACACGCAACTACAAGAGAATAGTTGGGTCTGTGTTAGAGCATTGCTCGGTTGAACCCACTAGCGTTGGTATGTCAAGTTAGTTGTCAATTTTAGTTGCCAAAATGCATTCTTGATTTAGTATACTATAGATAGTTTCGGACTAGATTAAGTCTAAGAAGTAGAATCGAAGCTATCCTTGACGGATGAAGTTTGAAGACTACAAGAAGACATCAACAAGGACTTCATCAACAAAGGTATGTGGTAATTGATTTTATTTGGATTCTTGTTCAATTCTACCTTTCTAATCTATCGAAACAAATGCTCACTCTATGGAACAATTCCTATGACGGTAAATGTACACTTATGTATATATACTTGAGGTTATTTGAGCCACGACTTTTGTGACAATAACATTTATCCCTGGAAAGGTTCTCATGTTATAGTGAATGAGCTTACGAATTCAACGAGCCAAGAATCACTCAATTCCGAGTTATAACAAGAAGTTATGAGTGATTTATTAAAGTAACAATTATAAGTGTTGTTGTAACTGTTACAATTCGTTAGTAGGAAACAATCCATGGGCTGCTTGTAACGGTTCACGGACTTGGGCCCAATTACGTGACTAAAAGGCATTTTTGGTCAAGTTGGTGATGTTTCCTTATCTAGGCAAGATGGCTATTAATCCAAACATATTTGATTATCATATTAAAGTGTTTGTGATAACTTTTGATTCCTGCCTAAGTTAAAATGTGATTTATTCACATAAATACAATATTTGCTAATTAATTAATTATTTAATTATTTTGGCAAAAGTTGTAACTTAGGAAAGACTCCCATAATTAGGAGAGTCTTGAAAAAGGAAAATAGCCTAAACCCTAGCGTAGCTTGCAAGCTAACCTATTCACTATAAATATAGAGTTCGTGCAAATTGGTGTAAGCTCATAAGGTTGTTTTTCATGTCTTCTGTTCTTCGTGAACAAGAGTGAGATAAAAGTATTTGTATTGGGGATCACAAAGCCGAGTTGGATTAATCTTCGTGATTGATTATACAACTTGTAATCTAGGTTTTTCACCTTTTGTCTATTATAAGGTTTTCTCTTCTAATATAAAACCATTCAAGAGTTGTTGATCATAAACCCTAGGTTTTGATAGATTTCAGTTTCCGATCGTATACCAACACTTTTAGTCGAACTCGGAAGCTAGAAAGAAAACTTCGATTAAGGTATCTCGTAAAAAACCTTAATAAGTTTTAAACAAGATATCTCTAGTTGTTCTTGTTGTAGAATAATTAGGTTTCCCTTCCATTATTGAAGAGTATAATAATCACTAATCTACAAGTTTGTTTTGATATTACCTTTACCTAGTAATTGTTTTTATCAAAATAAACACAAGATTTCCAAAACCTTGATTCACATCTAAAGGGAAATCAAACCGGTGTTTTGTGCAAACAAAATATCGAATCGTATCAATCGTGTTGTTGTATCTTCTAAAGAGAGCCTTGGGTTCTGCTAGAAGATTTACGAGAAGAATTCCTAAAGATAATCGGTGTTGTGCTAGGAGTTCTATTTGTGCTGAAGCAGTTATTACATCTAGTCCGAATAGGTAGTAGGAATTTGGTGTAACAACTTATAATCAGTGTGTGTTTATTCTGGACTAGGTCCAGGGGTTTTTTTGCATTTGCAGTTTCCTCGTTAACAAAATTTCTGGTGTCTGTGTTATTTCTTTTCCGCATTATATTGTTTATCTTTATAATTGAAATATCACAGGTTGTGCGTAAGTTCAATCAATTGGGAATCCAACCTTTAGTTGTTGATTAAATTAATTGACACTTGAATATTGGTTTTTGATACCGTCCAAGTTATTTCTTATATTCAATCGGGCTCGCAAATTCCTATTTGTTTGATTGCGGATTGAATTGAGAAATAAAAATATAACTCTTAGATATAATTTTCTCAAGATTGAGTCTGACTGTCTAGTTGATTTTCTTGAAAGTATAATAGAGTAATTCCTCTCAGATTGCCAAACGAATTGTTGGGTGTAGTTGTTAGACCCCCGCATTTTCAATTGGTATCAGAGCAGGAAAACACGCTAAGACCTCATAAGTCTGTGTTTGTAGCAATCTGATTGTATGGACAGAAGTGCTATCTCTATACACGTACCACCAGTCTTCGATGGCACGAACTATTTATGGTGGAAAATTGCTATGCGTGTTTTTTATACAAGCGCGATATTTTCAATCATGGGTTCGTATTTTTAATGGCTATGATCATCCATTAGTTACAGTAGACGGTGTAACTGTTGCAAAGGATATTGGTGATTATGATAAACTTGAGATTCTTGCTGCAAAGCAAAATTCTGACGGATTAAATTCTATCATCCATGCCATTACCCCAGATCTTCATCACCACGTTACTACATGTAATAAGTCTAAAGATGCTTCGGATATCTTAGAAACCGTATTCAAAGGGAATGCCGCAGAGAAAGAAGCAAGGCTTCAAAATCTAGCTTCTGACTGGGAAAACCTTCGCATGTCTGATGATGAAACCTTTGATGAGTTTAACCAAAGACTTTCTCAAATAGTTAACTCCTCGTATTCATTAGGAAGAACTATTCCGGAGAAAGTTATTGTGTGCAAAATTCTCAGGTCTCTACCATCAAGATACGAGTACAAGAAACATGCCATTGAAGAAGCAAACGATCTTTCTACACTCTCCAGAAATACTCTTGTTGGAAAGTTAAAGATCTTTGATAATGAACACGCATCTAGAAAAGAGGTGATTTCTCTTAAAGCTGCAAACAATTCTGAATCCTCTAAGGGTAAATCTGGTTCGCCAGATACTAAGGATGTTACTCCACGACAATTTAGAAAACTCTTGAGAGACAGGAAAAAGAGTTTTTCTAAAGTTACAACATCTCCTAATGATGATGTACAATGCTATAACTGTCGTAGTTTCAGGTACTTGTCTTCAGTATGTCCTAGCTGGAGCCGTAGACAATCGGAATATGCAGCAGCTTTGCCTACTCTCGATGATGAACCCGAATATTATAATCACCAAGAGTACGCAGGCGAGGTTGCATTAGCTTCTGGAAAAATTCTTTCGGATACTGATTCTGATTCTGACGAAGAAGTGTTCCATGTAGATCCAGTTGCTAATAAACTTCTTAAGCAATGTCATCGAAACTTCTAATTTTGAAAGCACCATATTCAGTGAGAAAGTAAAATATGACAGACTTCGTAGTCGGAATAAAGACTTGCAAGACCAACTTGATTCTATTGGTGCAAGAGATTATCTCAACGAAATACGAAAGCTTAAAGAAGAAATTGCCGGAAGTCGTGATCGGGAAATTATTCTTCAAGAAAAACTAGATAACTTGGATAACATTGAGATGAACTTGTTATTTGTTTCGGAACGAGAAGATCTCAAAGTTCAATGTAAGTCATCCAAGAATGATCTAGTTATTGCGCTTGAAAAGGTCAAAAGGTTGGAAGAAGAAAACTCAAGCTTAAAAGAGAGTTTTTCAAGAAATAGCAGCTCAAATAAATTAACCTCAATATTGGGAGCATGTAGAATTCATCGTGATACACGAGGATTGGGCTATGAAGGAATAGACGCTCCTAGTATTTGCAAAGAGGTAAAATTTGTCAGAGCTAAAAATTCTTCTCAACCAAAACCTTCCACGGTTGACAAAAGTGAAGTATCTCTGCCAACTGTCGATGACGAAAAGAGGAAATTCTGTCGAACTCCAAAGCAAGCAGATACACATTCAGGTAACACTAAACATAACTTTTTCCATTCTACTAAACATTGCTTTTATTGTGGAAAACCGGGTCACTTGCAAAGGAATTGCAGATTTCTTAAATGAGATAAAACCAAATCTGATTCTGTTAAGATGACAAGATCTGATGTTCCAAACTGGAGAAAAACTGAGTTTCATAATATCAGTTCTTCTAGTATTCCCTCCAAGAAATTTCATAATTATATTGGGGAGAAAATTAAATACGTTGCTCCAAAAACTACTCAGAAATTGGTACCAAAGAAGATCAATAAAGCAACGAGTACTATTAAGAAGGATCTCCCAGACAAGAGTTCGACAAGGGATAACATCTTAAAAAGGTATGGAACAGTTATTGAAAGTTTCAAGGAAGTTGTTAAATTCCTAGAGTCCATGCATGATTTTATTTCAAATACCTGTGGTGAGCAAGATTTTGTTCACCTCAACACAACTTGATTGTGTTGGAAGTGCATCCTCACCAAGAATCCCTAATAAATGCGGTGAGGATTGCAAAAGAATTGGGGCGCACATATTGTGTTGGGTAATTTTTGAATATGTGGAACAATCTATTATTTCGAGATGAGTCTAACTCGCTTACATATCTATTTATCGAAATATGTGTTGGTAAGCTTCGCTTTGGCCAAGTTCATCTTTGCTAGTGACTAAAGTCATATGAAGTATCAATCACTTGAAAATGGCTTTGACGAAAAATGGTTTGTGAATAACAACTATATAACGTCCTCTAAGAATGTTTCAATGATTGAAATGAGAGTTTAGAATATATAACCATTGTTGGATATAAACATTGTGTGATAACTCATACGTGTGTAAGTCCTTATTCCCTGAACCAAAGTATGCGTACTTGGCTGCTCAGGAAAAACCGGAACTAAAGTCCGCGTACTGTCGAAAGTTCTCATCCCGAGAAATTCTGCTGGAGTTTGTAAACTAAAAACAAACTTATTCCGGGTACGTTAGTCCGCGTACGAGTTCGCGTACTTAAGTTGGTTATTTTCTAAAAACGATTATTTGTGAACTTAAACTTATATAAACTAAGGAATGCATAATTGCAAACCGTGGCTATAAAGTTCATGAATCGATTCGAGTGAATCAAATCGTTTTTGTTTCAATTGTGTGTATTATAAAGATCTAAGCAATTGAACAACTCTCTAACTAGTTTCATTTGAGTCATTTGAACTAGTTATGGTTAAGATGAATATGGCTAAATACCACGCATATGATTCTTAATTACCTAACTTGATTTGTGATTTAAATTTTTAAGCATAACAGGTTATAAGCAATAATCAAAGCCATCGGATGCTGGTTTTTATTGTCAAAGAAACTTTTTCATACACTTATGGTAACCATTCTTGGTGTAAATCCTTGTGGAAAAGGTTATTCTTACTTCTAAGCATATCAATTCTTGATTATACAAGTTTGTATCTTAGAAAAGATGATCACAATACTCGATCTTCATGATTACATATTGTTTATTGTTACCATGAGATAGTTCTATTTTTTTTTGGTAACACGATCCCATGAGAGACTTTCAATGATTGGTCTTTAGCTTGTATCTCCTTGTGGGATTTCTAAAATCCAATATATAAATCCTTCTTCCTGGAGAAAGGTCACTCTTGTTGTTCTTTCGGGAATGACATTTTATGGGGGAGAGTTCTTAAATGAACTTGTGCTTAATTGCTATATCTTTGAGGGGAGAAGCGGTTGTGGAACATGTAGGGGTTAACTTGTATCTTAAACTCCTTGATGAAGTCACTAAGTTTCGACTCTGTGATATCATCTAAAGTAAAGTTGATATGCTCTATTTTGGTCATGAAGTACATCCTTGAAAATTTTATGAGGATCCCACTAGTTTTCGTACCTTTGCCAATTTATATTGACAAAAAGGGGGAGAATTAATGTGTAGTTAACACTACAAATATATATGGTTTACGGATCATTATGTAAGGGGGAGTAGTTTTCATGTTGAGATAAAGTATTGACTAAGGGGGAGTGATACATATCACCGTAGTATTATTGTCAAAGTTGTGATACAATTGAACTTTGATGATGTGTAATAATACTATGATGGATCTTCAACAAGTACAAGATGAACACACACATATTTGAAGAACCAAGGAAATCAAGCATGTCGGATTTTGGAGTTGTAATGCTTTTAACAAGTACAATCCATATGTAAAATGGTTTTGTCACTAAAATTGACAAAGGGGGAGATTGTTAGAGCATTTCTCGGTTGAACCCGCGTTGGTATGTCAAGTTAGTTGCCAAAATGCATTCTTGATTTAGTATATTATAGATAGTTTCAGACTAGATTAAGTCTAAGAAGTATAATCGAAGCTATCCTTGACGGATGAAGTTTGAAGACTACAAGAAGACATCAACAAGGACTTCATCAACAAAGGTATGTGGTAATTGATTTCATTTGGATTCTTGTTCAATTCTACCTTTCTAATCTATCGAAACAAATGCTCACTCTATGGAACAATTCCTATGACGGTAAATGTACACTTATGTATATATACTTGAGGTTATTTGAGCCACGAATTTTGTGACAATAACCTTTATCCCTGGAAAGGTTCTCATGTTATAGTGAACGAGCTTATGAATTCAACGAGCCAAGAATCACTCAATTCCGAGTTATAACAATGAAGTTATGAGTGAGTTATTAAAGTAACAGTTATAAGTGTTGTTGTAACTGTTACAGTTCGTTAGTAGGAAACAAGTCATGGGCTGCTTGTAACGGTTCACGTACTTGGGCCCAATTACGTGACTAAAAGGCATTTTTGGTCAAGTTGGTGATGTTTCCTTATCTAGGCAAGATGGCTATTAATCCAAACATATTTGATTATCATATTAAAGTGTTTGTGATAACTTTAGATTCCTGCCTAAGTTAAAATGTGATTTATTCACATAAATACAATATTTGCTAATTAATTATTTATTTAATTATTTTGGCAAAAGTTGTAACTTAGGAAAGATTCCCATAATTAGGAGAGTCTTGAAAAAGGAAAATAGCATAAACCCTAGCGTAGCTTCCAAGCTAACCTATTCGGTATAAATATAGAGTTCGTGAATGCTACACGTTTTTATCCCCTTTGGAAAATTGGTGTAAGCTCATAAGGTTGTTTTCCATGTCTTCTGTTCTTCGTGAACAAGAGTGAGATAAAAGTCTTTGTATTGGGGATCACAAAGCCGAGTTGGATTAATCTTCATGATTGATTATACAACTTGTAATCTAGGTTTTTCACCTCTTGTCTATTCTAAGGTTTTCTCTTCTGATATAAAACCATTCAAGAGTTGTTGATCATAAACCCTAGGTTTTGATAGATTTCAGTTTCCGATCATATACCAACACTTGTTAGTCAAAATCGGAAGCTAGAAAGAAAACTTCGATTAAGGTATCTCATAAAAAACCTTAAGAAGTTTTAAACAAGGTATCTCTAGATTTATTCTAGTTGTTCTTGTTGTAGAATATTTAGGTCTCTCTTCCATTATTGAAGAGTGTAATAATCCCTAATCTACAAGTTTGTTTTGATATTACTTTTACCTAGTAATTGTTTTTATCAAAATAAACACAAGATTTCCAAAACCTTGATTCACATCTAAAGGGAAATCAAACCGGTGTTTTGTGCAAACAAAATATCGAATCGTATCAATCGTGTTGTTGTATCTTCTAAAGAGAGCCTTGGGTTCTGCTAGAAGATTTACGAGAATAATTCCTAAAGACAATCGGTGTTGTGCTAGGAGTTCTATTTGTGCTGAAGCAGTTATTACATCTAGTCTGAATAGGTAGTAGGAATTTGGTGTAACAGCTTATAATCAGTGTGTGTTTATTCTGGACTAGGTCCCGGGGTTTTTCTGCATTTGCGGTTTCCTCGTTAACAAAATTTCTGGTGTCTGTGTTATTTCTTTTCCGCATTATATTGTTTATCTTTATAATTGAAATATCACAGGTTGTGCGTAAGTTCAATCAATTGGGAATGCAACCTTTGGTTGTTGATTAAATTGATTGACACTTGGATATTGGTTTTTGATACCGTCCAAGTTATTTCTTATATTCAATCGGGCTCGCAAATTCCTATTTGTTTGATTGCGGATTGAATTGAGAAATAGAGATATAACTCTTTGATATAATTTTCTCAAGATTGAGTCTGACTGTCTAGTTGATTCTCTTGAAAGTATAATAGAGTAAGTCGTCTCAGTTTGCCAAACGAATTGTTGGGTGTGGTTGTTAGACCCCCGCATTTTTAGTCTGGCTTCACAATCCCAATGAAGTTTTTGAAGTCGTTAACCTACAGGGTCTCGATATAAACCTAAGGTTAAATAAGAATCGACTCTAGTTATGCAACTAGTAACACACAGGAGGTGTGGGGATTAGGTTTCCCAGTTACTAGAGTTCTCCTTTATATAGTTTTCAAATCAAGGTTTGCAATCCAAGTTACTTTGGTAACAAAGCATTTAATATTCACCGTTAGATGAAAAACCTGATTTAACCAAGCTAATATCTTTCAACTGTTAGATCTAACTTAGCTTGTTACACACAAATGAAATGTAACCTCATTTAGGTTTATGTAACCGTACCTAAACGTGTACACCATGTTGGTTCACAAATAGTTAATCGAGGTTAGCCATATGATCACTCTCATATCAACTTTATTCATCTTAATCATAACTAGTTCAAATGACTCAAATGAAACTAGTTAAAGTGCCGTTCAATTGCTATCTCATAGAAGTATACAAGAACACAATTGAAGGAAATCGGTTTGATACACTCGAATCAATACATGAACATTATAGCCACGGTTTGCCAAGATTGCATTCCTTATTTTATAAATGTTTAGTTTCATGTACATGACCGACTTTAGAAAGTAACCACTTAAGTATGCGTACAGGTATGCGTACTTAAGTAACCGGATTTGAGTTTGTTTTGGTTTTCAAACTCAGCAGAAATTCACGGACGTGAACTTTCCGCCAGTATGCGTACCCAGTATGCGTACGCATACTTTGGTAACTAGTTGAGTTGGTTTTGATTTCCAAACTCAGCAGAAATTCACGGACGTGAACTTCCGCCAATATGCGTATATGTACGCATACTGGCGCCAGTCTCCATCAACCATTTAGTACACACACAAGTATGTATACATTTGGTTCCCGGTTTTGGACTTATACACAAATGTGCGAACACACTATATGCTTATATCCAAAGATGGTTACATGATTCTAAGATCTTTATTTCAAACATTGAAACATTCTTAGAGGATGCCAATAGCCGTTTTCACACACTATTAGCATCAAAGCAATTTTCAAGATATTGAAATAATCATTATCGAAACATTCCAAGTCTACACCAAATGATTATATCACACAAACCATGTAAGATGTTACTCGGCAATTTTCTCATGATATAAGATGAACTTGGTCGAAGCGAAAGCTTGCCAACACATATTTCGAGAAATATGTAAGCGAGATAAACTCAACTCGAAATCTCAAATGTGTATATAGAAAACTATATCGTAATATGACTTATCTCTCAATATAGGATATAGAGTAGAAATAGACTTTCCAAGTGATAGATAAGTTTAAGTCTCTACATACCTTTTGTCGATGAAGTTCCACAAGCTCCCCTTAGTATTTTTTCGTCTTCAAATGATGAACGCCGTGAAAACTAAGCTCAACTACACAATCTGTGATAGCATGGCTCGGTTGAAACCACCAAGCGTTGGTATGTCAAGTTTGGTTGTCATATTTTAGTGAATCAAAACTCATGTTAAGAGTCGCTTGATTATGTACTAGAGTCAACTTCGTATAGGTTAGCTTGAAAGTATTAGGATATGAGACATTACAAGTATTGAGAAGTCTTGAATATATGAAGAAGCAAGGAGCTACAACGACAACAATAATCCTTCCACTTGAGGTTAGTGATATTTCAATGGAACTGTTTCATTCCCTAACATATCTTTCAAGTCGTGCATATTGAAAACAAAACTGCGAAGCATATTTTAACTCTAGATAGACATAGTATTAAGGAATACAATACGAGGTTTATTGATTAACTATTAAACTTTGTGGATAAGACATCGCCTGTAGTAGCATGAAATCTCACACTACACCCCTCATAAGAATTCACACAATCAAGTCATTTTAAGATGAACAATTATAATATTTATTGATTAAACTCACCAATGTTACAAGATGGAAAGGAAAATAAGCTAAGGACTTTACGACCACTCTAAACTTTCTCTCTCTTGATAACTTGCCCAACACTCGAAAAAGATCTCCCTTCTCATAAGCCTATTAGGCTCTTTATATAGGGTATTACATAGTGGATGGCAGCTAAGCTGTCCTTTATTTTCGGATCTGACTTGCGAATTCTCGCAGATGTACAAATGTGAAATCTCGCAACACTCATAAATATCGCTAAGTCTTCACATCTTTCTCGTGTTCAGGCTGTCGTCATCCGTTGCATCACTTTTATTATTCATCTGCGATATCTTCGCAAAATGTCGTTTATGGATTTCGCAAGGGTGTTGGTGTTGCGATATTCTGATCCTACATCTTGCCTCTTCTCATGTCTTCTCTGCGAAGGAGAGAATGTCATGAGAACCGATATTTTCAAAATGCCACAGCCGTTCATTCTTTCATACTTATGTGTTTTGACATGATTACGTACTTTAACACAAAATTTATTACACGTATCTCTTCTTCCATCCATTTCTTGACACGTCTTTTTCAACCGTCCTTTCTCAACCATTCATGTCTACTCCTCGCATTAAATGTGTTTGCCTTTTAGAGAATCCTTCTCTCTATATATATCTTTCTTACTCCTCTCTTCTTCTTTTTTACTCTCCTTCTTGTTTTCTCTGCAATTTCTCTTCTTCATATCTCCGTAACTTCCGCTTCTGCTACTGTAAATCTTCTTCTTTTTACTTCTTTTGATCTTCAATCTTCTCTTCATTCCCATACTCTAAAAGATGCCTCCAGTTGGTCGCAAATATGAAATTTTTTTGGGAGAAGTTCAGAAAAATTTGCAAGAGAAGGGTTTCATATTATCCACTATTCCCAATCAGGAATCTAAATCTATTCACTCTGCCAAACTGTTTGCTGATCATCATTGTGATGATCAGAAGATCATAATTTCGCTAGGTCAGATTCTCGCTGGTCTTCCCATTCCTCTCTACGATCCTGACCTTCCCTTGTTTTATGAAATTCTTGCTCATGCGAAATTCTCGCGAGCCATTTACCAATTAAGCGGGGATTGTATCCGCTTAATGCTTGAGTTCACCAACCGTGGTGCTGGTAAGGGATCTCTTTACCCCAATGAAGTCATAGATACTAAATTTGTGGACTTAGAGATATTCGCTGAAAAGTATTCAGTAGAGGGTTTCTTCGAAAACTATGAAATAATTAACATGAAAAACGATAGAACTCGCTGGGGTGCACGTTTGAAGAGAAGAGAAAATATTCCCAGCGACAAAATACTTATGCAGGATATCAATTGGCATTCTGGCAAGAACAATATTCCTCGTCATTCCAAATACAACAAATGGTGCGTCTTTCCACTACTTTTGAATGGACCTTATATTTCAGGTTCAAATATTCTCCCTGCAAATCTCGCCAATTATCAGCCTTGGGTATTTAATTGGCCCGAGAAAGCAAAAGAGGTATGCTTCCTAAATTTCGCTCAATTTGTAACCTTCACTTCTTTTTATACCTATTAATCTTGCGAAATTTTCAGATTATCAAGTTGAAGAAGAGTTATAAAAGAAATGCTAAGGCAAGTACCATAACAGCACTCCGTTCGATCACAGATGAAGTAAGAAATACTTTTCTTTATTATTTTTAACAATATTGTTGCCTCTGTTTCTTATCTTCACTCGTGTGCGAAGGTTGGTGCTGAGATCGTTGGAGAAGAAGAAAACCCTAAGGTTGCGAAGACCAAAGGTAAAGGTAAAGGTTCTCTTCGCAGGGAGAAGTCTACTGCACCACCTTTTAAGAAACGAAAGATTCATTCCTCTTCTCCTTCAAATTCTCAATCCAGCGAAAGCTCTGATGAAGATGATGATGATTTTGATATTTCTCTCGCAAAGGAGAATCCTCCAACTGAATCTTCTATGGCGCAACTATCTAGCATCTTCTCTGACTCCATGCAAGGAATTGGGGATGATCGTCTTTCTAGCACGTGCGAAGCTCTCGCGAGTATCTGTGATGCTCCTTTACTAGAAGGTGATGATTCTCTTCATGGGGTTTCCAGATCCGTGACTCCCAGCTTTCTAAATGCTCTTGGTGTCTTGGTACGTCCTTGTTCCCTTATTTCTTCATAATTTTGATTTTAAGTTGTATCTTGATAATTTCTTTACTTTCCTTTGCAGTCCGGGAGAGCTTCCTTCGATGTTGCCTCAGATCTTGAGAAAAGGCGCAGTATTCTTGAAAAGAAGAATCTTCAACTTCGCAAGAAGAATGAGGAATTGGAAACTGAAGCCGTTTCTCTTCGCAAGAGAACTGAAGAATTTGAAACTGAAGCTGCTACTCTTCGCGAGAAGAACAAGCAATTAGAAGCTGATTCTTCCACTCAAAAGAATAAGATTTCTAGTCTTCAAAGTGCCAACCAACAACTTTATGGTATGAGACTTTTCTTTTTTCTTTTGGTTTATTATCTCATTATCTTTCCTTATTTGATTTACCATTTTCGCAGACGTTTATAACCTTTATGATGAAGCCATTCTTCTTCACTCATTCCCCGATCCTATGGATAACAATGCCCTCCTTAATCATCTCAACGATTCTTTAAATAGTTTTTCAAATAACAAGATTAAGTCTCTTCCTCTAAACGAACTTTAATCTAGATTTTGTCTCTTAGAAATTGATCATAGATCTAGTTTAGGCTTAGCCAACCAGTTTAAACGTCTATATCTTAATTCTAAAGAGAAAATTAATACTTTAAGGAAGAAAATCAGTGATCTCATAGATGACAAAGATCGCATTGCTAGTCAAGGTGCTCAAGCCTTAGCGAAATTCCAAAAAACTCTTCTTGAGGTTCAAATTGAACGAGATGAATCCCTCCGCAAAAATACTATTCTTAGCGAAAGAGAAAATCAAGTTCGCTCCCTTCTTCTTAAAAACAATGACGATGAATTTGCTTGGGCTGCGAAGGTTCTAGATGATGCCAGGAATAATTTAGGTGTTAACGTTAGCCTTCAAGCTGAGCATACGACCTTGATTAGAGATATGATTTCTGACAAAGAAGGTTGTTGATCATTCTTCTTTGTTTAATTGTTTGTTTTTTATAAAACTATCATTAAATTGCTGATTCATTGTCATATGTTCGCAGAGGCTGAGGAGATATTTCGCAAAAGAATTGAAGAACTTGAATCTAAGAAAGAACAGCTCGCAAATGACTTTTCTCTTCGAAATGACAAATATTCCAAATTGAAGAAGCAACTACAAATTACTGTAGCGAATTTCAAGAATGATGATGTTCTTTTTCGCAATCAGACTATTAAGACGGTTTGCGACGACAACAGAATTCCTCATTCTTCATACCCTTTCCTCCTTGATAAAATCCCTGAGAATGTGCCTTCTTTGGATATCTCTAATAGCGATGCTAGCGAAGAAGAAGAGGAATCTGATGAAGGTAAAGAAGTAGAAGGATCTGATGAAGATGAAGAAATGAAGAAGAAGAATCAAATAAGAAATAGTTCTGTTTTCTTCTTTTTCTTTTTGTAATATCTGTACATTCATTCTTTTAATCTTCTATTTTTGTAATCTTTTGTTGCGAGTTTCTTTGATATTCAGATACTAGCTCTACCTTTGTTGTTCCTTTCTGCACATGTTAAAAGAACAATTCTTTTTTTTTCAATACAGTTAATCAATATATTATCATCCTTTCATTTTATGAGCGCGTAAATCTATCATATGAAGACAAATAACATGTTTTTGTTCTATACATTCCCATACTTGCCTCTGTTATTTGCATTCAAATGAGAGATTAAGCAAGTTATTTTCGAATAATGATATGTGTTCATGCCTCAATCTCGCAGATGTTGTTTCCGTATTTTCACAAGTAAGGAAATCTTGGTTTCTTCCAAGATTTCCTTTTTTTCTTTTTCTCTTATGTGGTCTTATTTTGCCTTCCTAGTTAAAGGTCTTATTGCGCCACCTCTTGTCATTGCGACAAAATCGCAGGACGTCATTACATTTTCATGTACTGACCCATTGATCTTGCCTTATCATTTCTTTAGTATTATTGCCTTTGCAGGATATTTTTGTCGCGACAATATGACAGGCCTAAAAATTCTTGCGAATATAAAGCCCCATGACATTGCCGTCTTGCGACGAAATCGCAGGACGTCCTTATATTTTCATGTACTGACCCATTGATCTCGTCTTATCTTTGTCTTTTATATTATTGCCTCTTCAGGATTGTCGCACAAATATGAAAAGCCTAAATTTTCTTGCGAAAATAAAGCCTCATGACATTTGCGTCTTAAGACACTTATCAGCTCCCTAATGGAGGGTGCCGCCCTTATCATCCCCCTGGTTGCCCCTTCAAGGAGGCGTACTTCTGCCATACAAGGCTAGATCCCCCCATCCGGTCTTAACAACAACCAGTTGTTTTCGCAGCCTCTTATCCCTTTTGCCTATAGGGCTTATGGTTACAAGACTGCACCCTAAGTGGAGTTTTCTTCGGGCCGAGTGCAGCATATGCCAAGACTTGCCAAGAATGGCCGAGAAACTTCAAATGCCCCAGGCACTCTTGGCTCAACCGTGTACCTCGGCGCCTTGGTAAAATGCTGACTCCTTAGAAGAGACCCTCGGTCGTCCAATCTAAGTCATAAGCTTAGATTGAAAGTCCAAGGTACCTCCGCTGGATGGGCTTTATTGACCCCAATTCTCCATGACTCAGGTTCCAGGGGCGGTGTAACCTTTTCCCTGAGCCATGTTAATAGGTACCCCCTTCTATGACGCACTTTAGGTCTTACATTTGCCTCTTGCGAAATTTTAATTTTGCGAACTAGGGTGTACGCCATAGTTGGTTCGCCTCTGTCTGATTAATTTGTTGATTCTTTTTCATATAAATTCTTTTGTAATTTCGCAATCATATCTTTATATTTCATAAAATATATTTTCTTCTTCTGCATATCAACTTCCTTTCGCAACCTCATCTATGCTATTCATAAAAAAGATTTTCATACTCATGATTTTTTTTTTTTTTTTTTTTTTTTATTTATTTATTAAACCCATCATACATTTTCCTTTCACCTCCCAATTTCTTCTTCGGCAGTCAACAAGTACATTCACTCTTTAAGTTTCTTATTTCTGCTACTTTCTGCCTCTGCATTTTTGAATTTCTCTGTCGTTTTCTTGTCTGTTGCGAAGCTTTCGCCACTTCTTATTTTCTTTATATATTGGTTTCGCAGCATTTCCTCTTCTCTCTGTTCTACTACGTCTACCATCAATCTTTCACCTTTTTGTTTTTCTTTGATGTTGTGTTTCCAATTCTTCTTCTTCGCAGCTCTTTCTTCGCAAGATTCTATATCTATCTCATAACACTTCTTTCCTTCAACCCAATCTCCTTTTATTATGCCAACACCAGTGGGATGACGGAACTTGATACATTGATGGAAAGTCGATGCCACACCTAAAATCTCACGTAACCAAGGTCGCCCAATCAACGCGTTGTAAGGTAATTCTACATCAACTACGCAGAATAAAATTTCAGAGGACAGTCCTTTCAGTGGAATTCTCAAATGAACTTCTCCTTTAGGCTTATTTGCAGTACCGTTATAACCGTAGATTTTATAAGTTGAAGGTATCAGATCTTCATCTTTCCCTCCCATGGTTTTGTAAGTATGATAAAAAAGAATATTCACAGAACTTCCAGTATCAATTAAAATTCTGTTGATTGCCCATGAGTTCTCGGCTTCATCATCTTCATCTTCGCTAGGTGTTGGGTTAATCTCCAATCTTACCACTAATGGGTTGTCGTGAAATTCTCCACCCTCAGGTATTTCTTCTGCAGTAAAAGAGATAGTCTGTTTTTGCCATTCCTTCAGTGGCGATGTCTTCGCAATATTCATTATTTCTCTATTATCAGCATTTCTTGCGAAAACTCTACTGATAATATTATCATGGAAATCTTCAATTGTCCTGTACGAATGTACGATAGAGTTACAATATAGATTCTTTGCCTTTGCTCCAACTTCTATGACAAATGTTTCCCCTCCTTTTGTTGCATTTACTCTGCGAATATCTGGCAGTGGTGGTAATGGTTGAGGCTGAGATTAATTTTTTAGAAAATGATCTAGTTTCCCTTGGTCTATCATTCTGAGGATAATTCTTTTTATGTTTCTGCAATCATTTGTTGAGTGTCCATGAAAATGGTGATAAGAACAAAATTCATGACTTCTATCGCTCGGAGGTGGCTCACCTCCTATATTCCATGGTGCGGGTATGTTTTCCATTAAGATTATAGCTTCCCATATTTTCTCCACACTAGCATTTAATGGCGGCATCTTAATTTCTTCCCATATTATCCCGTGATTTCGCTGCCTTCTGTGATAATTTTGTCTCTGACCTCCATAAGTTTCTTGTGGCTGATCAAGTCTTTGAATTTTGTTATTTCCACCACGGCTATAGAAGTTTCTTTCTCACTCAAATTCTTCTTGATCACGACTTCCCATAGCTACTAACTTCGGCTGACCATCACCCGCTATCCTCTCTTGTTGCCCTTGTGAGGTGCTCGCCACAGTATTTATCAACTTAGGTAATAAGCTTGCATTCGTTGTTTTTGAACTTGTTCGCAACTGGGTATGATTCCATCTCATTTTGCTTTTCCTCAAGAGCAATGTATTCCTCCTGCAATTCTCGCAAATCAGTCATCGTGATTGTGTTCTTGATTCTGAAAATTTGAATGTATAGCAAGTTGGTTGCGAACATAGCATTAATGAATGATAGAATGAGATATCTCTCATCCACACGACCAGCCATATCACTACACATTGTCTTCCACCTCACGGTTAGATGTTTCAAACTTTCGCCAACCCTTTGTTTTAATCCAAACACATCTTCAATGCTAGGTCGCGAGGAATTGTTACTTATATACGCCCCTAAAAATATAGCCTGCAAATGGTTGAAAGATGTTATGGTATTCTTTGGTAAACCTTCAAACCATTTCAATGCTTCTCCTGTTAAACTTGATGCAAAGTATTTGCACAATATAGCATCATGGTTCTCCCATTGTAGCATACATCTCACATAAGCTTTGATGTGTTGAACGGCACAAGTTGTTCCGTTGAAAATGCTAGTTAGCGCTGGAAGATTGCATTTGGGTGGTATTTCTCCTAATTGTACTTCTCGGGTAAATGGAGTCTTCGCATCTTCTTCTATGGCTTCATCCAATTGTCTCTTGCCTCCTTCCTTTCTATTGTTTAACATTCCTCTCATCTCCGCCAACTCTCTTAAAATTTGCTCATTTACACCATAATTTGGATCCATGGGTCTTTTTAACGATGTTTCCCTTCTTCTGCGTTCCTCTTTACCTTGATTTTCTCGTTCATCGTTTTCTTCTTGTCTTTCCCTGCGATCTTCTCTTTCATGAATTCGCGCACTGTTATATCTCTCATTTTCTCTCCTTCGCTGCCTTTCAGCTCTCTTTTGTACTCTATTATATTCTTCATTGATATTATCTTCGTTGCGATTTTGTAAACGCCTTCTTTCTCGATTATCATGATTGTTCGCGAACCGCCTCTAGGAGCTCTTTTTTTCCTCCAGTTACGCTCTCAACCTATCCCTTTCGCAAGCTAGACGTGCTTGTTCAGCATAATGTCTCTCTATTTCTTCTTCAATTGTTCGCTGATTCCTTTGAATATCTCTTCCTTGTAATATTCTCCTTCCTTCTTCCCGATTTTCTTCACCATCTCGATTATTTTGCTCTTGAGGTTGTTCATTCCCCTGATTTCTATCATTTTTTCCATTCTGGAAAGTTTCAGCACGTTGGATATATCGATCTTCCATTATTTCTCTTCTTTCGCGACGTTCTTCACCTGGATTTTGTACTTCCTTTAGAGTTTCTTCATTAGCATTTCCTACAGGTAGATTTCGTCTGATTTCTTCTCGATCTGATCTTGAACTTGACCCTGTAGTGCTTCTTGACCTTCTATTTTGTAACCTCATGTTTTCCATCCTCAACTCACGATTTTGCCTTGTCAAATTTGCACGCTCTTCTGCCTCTAATCGCCTTTCTTCATGTATTGTTTGTCTTAATGTCCCTAATGCTGCGATCTCTTCATTTCCAAGAATTATTCCTCCAATTAGTTCTTGATCTCTCTCTTCTTGTCCATTGCCTCCTAATTGCTGCTCTACTCCCCTTTCATCTACAGAATCTGATTGCCAAGTATGTACACTCACTCTGTCATAATCCACAGTTTTATTTTGTATTGGTGTACGGTGAATTGGTGGTTGAACTTGATTTTCTCCATTGTTCCTTGTGTTCATTCTTGAAGATTCTCCATTTCATTTCTCCCTTCTCCAGCAAGTCTCCTACTCCTCCTAACAGTTGTTGGTTGTTTTGATGCACGTCTTCTTCTAGCCATTTTTCAATCTTAGTGAATTATTGAAAATTATATGAAATTCCTTCCCTATTACTCCAAATTCTTTCAAATCACAATATCAATCTTCAATAGGTCCCTGTTTCCAGCGCCATATGTAGTAGCAGGAAATCCCACACTACACCTCTCATAAGAATTCACACAATCAAGTCATTTTAAGATGAACAATTATAATCTTTATTGATTAAACTCACCAATGTTACAAGATGGAAAGGAAAATAAGCTAAGGACTTTACGACCGCTCTAAACTTTCTCTCTCTTGATAACTTTCCCAACACTCGAAAAAGATCTCCCTTCTCATAAGCCTATTCGGCTCTTTATATAGGGTATTACATAGTGGATGGCAGCTAAGATGTCCTTTATTTTCGGATCTGACTTGCGAATTCTCGCAGATGTACAAATGTGAAATCTCGCAACACTCCTAAATATCGCTAAGTCTTCACATCTTTCTCGTGTTCAGGATGTCGTCATCCGTTGCATCACTTTTATTATTCATCGCGATATCTTCTCAAATTGTCGTTTATGGATTTCGCAAGGGTGTTGGTGTTGCGATATTCTGATCATACATCGCCATAATCATTTGAATGCTATTGTGATTATGTATGGGTATGAGGTGAGAATTTAATCCTAGGGAACAATGTTTTACATATGTTCTAAGGAAGTAAGTTCATAAACTTGTTTGTGAACTGAAAAGGAAATTGCCCGGTGTTATTGGTTTTGTTATTCATTGCATATCCTATAAACAACCAATATGTGTGATTGAGTATAACCGCTCACAACTTGTTTGTGTTCTTGGTAGAACTATTCACAAAGGCCTGACTTATGTATTGGTATGACTTTTATTAGTGAAACCGATCTTAAGTAATCACACCGAGATGGTATGATCGGGTTTGTGATTTTATGTCCGACCAAATATGGGAAAGGGGAACCGATCCTAGTAAGAGGTGCGAGACATCACAAAGGGGAACCGATCCTTGTATGGGGTGCAACAAGGTTTATAGCAGAAAGGGGAACCGATCCTATGGACATGTGCAACACATATAAGTTAGATACCATATATATGTGGGGAACCGATCCTAGTACCTATTCAACCGAATTTTGGAAAGCTAGTGTGACTATGCATAGTACTCACATGGAAGGTAGAACCAAAACTTGTTTTGGTAGAACCGTTAAACCCATGATTGTGATTGAATGTTTGTTTGATCAATCGCATAGTTCTTGAAAGTCAGATGAACCAATTCTAAACTTGTTTGGAAGTGTGGCAAATCGGTTTCAAGGTTGTAAGTGTGACAGAGAACTTACAAAATAAGGATGTCGACGTACTTTGAACATGTGTTGTGAATGTTTATTTCTTTAATTGTTCAAAGTTATTCCTTAATAGCTAAGGGAAGAGAATTCCAGGATCGAAACATAAGTAAGTTAAGAATCTTTTAATTAAGGTTATTAATTTCATTTTGTAGGGAAATATAAGAATTAGTAATGTTCATTTACTAATTAGATTTTCCTAGAGATTTCGATCATTATTTTTGGACAGAGCATTTCCAGGAATTATGGAAACTGAATTTGTGCTTTAATGAATATCTTGAGAATATTTCGGTTTTGGAAATTCCTTGGTGTCCAAACTTCCTTGTATATAAATACTTGAAGTTTGCTTTTCTTGTAAACTAATCCTTCGTAACAACATACTTCCTCTTTTGTTGTTGTTATTGGTGTAGCCGCCTATTCGGAGAGGAGAGTAACCTGATTAGGCGAAATCTCTTACGACCGCTCAGTTTAAAGTCTTCTTTGGGATTGAGAAGCTCTAGCGTGTACCGTTGGTGGGAAACTAGGTAATTGCGGTTTATCTTTTGTTTTCGATTGATTTGATTGACTAACGGTGGTTGAAATCTAATTGCACCTAGTTTGTTTATGCTTGAGAATATTCTCTTCTGATATAAGATTCACTCAAACTAGTTCAGAGTTTCGACAAGGATCTTTATAATGTTGTTAGTTCTAAAGACGATCTTGTGATAATCCATTGTTAACAGACTCCGTTCTGTGCGTGATTGATCACAAGATATTCAACTGATTGTGTGCAGGTTTTTATTGAAGATTTAAGAAGATTTGAAGACAAAGAAGATATTGAAGATCTGACTTGGGTTTATAATCTTTGGTGTGCACAATACTTGTTTCCGTAAAAGAGGATCCAATTAATAATCGGTTTATCCTTGTGGTAGATTGGATTGATTAATTGAGTAGATCGGCATCAGCACAATTCTTTGCATTAAGAGTGTTGTTGGCTTAATCTTAAACGATTACTTCGGTAATTGAATATAAGATAGATCTAAGGACCTGACGAAGGAATTTATGTTAAAATAAACAGAATAGCCTTTGTCCGACTCATATCACTTGGTTGAAGAGACTTGATACCAAACAGATTTGTTGTTCCTTTACTGTTTAGAATACAAACCAAGGGAATTGTTCCAAGTACGTGACTTATTTATAAGTTGGAGGCGTGGGAATACAGACGAAACTAGGTGAACTATAGGTTTAGTTGCTTGGTCTCAACTATAGGAAGTTAGGTGTAATTTTGTATAGCGGCTTAATCCTGAGAGTATTCAATTATGGACAAGGTCCCGAGGTTTTTCTACATTTGCGGTTTCCTCGTTAACAAAATCTTGCTGTGTCATTTACTTTATATTTTCGCATTATAATTGTTTTATTATAATTAAAGTAAATTACCCAAACATTAATTCCTATTTACTTGATAAGTGAATCCTATTGTGTTTGGTTAAGTCCGAACCTTTTTATCAAGTAACATACTTCGTTGTTGTATTGTCTCGATCTCGTATCCATAGACGATCACACGAAGTGTGAACCGATTAGTTGTATTGTCTCGACTCAGTCCATAGACAATCACTTTCGGAGAAAGGACTTATAGGTAGGAAAAGTTTTAGCTTGAGGTATATTTGGGTACCCTCGCCTTTTCAATTGGTATCAGAGCAGGCAAACACGAAAAGATCTAACAATTTGTGTTTGGTGCGATCCAACCTATAAGAATGAATCCAAAGGATGATTCAGTTAACGTAGTTGCAGGATTTGATCACTTTATAAGATTGTGGTGGAAATCACGTATGAAGTATGTAATACTCTTATTCCTAAACATGTTAGGAATTATGCTTATGTATTTCTTGAGTGACTTACATAATCCTTTGGCTATCATAGGATTGTATACCATTATGGTGAGTAACAATGATACAATGGCCTATGAGACATGTTGTATCTTGAAAATGCATAAGATTCTGCTTAAGATTTTTATGAACATCGGCTATTGTGTTCCGGCAAAATCAAGAATTTTAAATATATTTTGGATGGCTTACCAAAGTATACAAATGTACATTTTCAGATCAAGGACTGTCAATGTTTCGCTCTCCAGGATGCGATTTTGGAAAATATGTATTCCTACAAGGAATAAGTTTTCAGTTAATAATTCCATTAACAATGGTTTGCTTCATACTCCTCACAACTGTTTTGATGAAGCAAGTGATCTTTTGAAATATTGCTGGGATTGTGATTCTGATGGTATTTTTAACAAATATCATATCTTGTTCAAATTTTTCTCTGTATACTCTAGTAAACTCTCGAATAAGATTCAAGTGATATTGCCACTTTCTGGTAATAAAAGAGTAAACAGGATTTTGGACAAAAACATGGAATCAATCTGAAACAAAGATCCAGACCATGAAAAACAGGTTTTCCAAAAGAAAGTCCAGGATATAAAATCGGAATTGTTTCCCCACAAGTCACGGTTTCCGATTTTGAGTGTTTTTTCTAAAACTAGTTATTTCCGTTTTTTTATATCAAGTCTTCCTATAAAAGATAATCTCTTGCTATGTGTTCAAACATATTGGGGAAGATTGCTCAAAACTGTAACTAGGGTTTTTCATATTTTCGCAAATATGGGAAAAGGAAAACAAGAGAAGAAATCTCTGGATTAGACAAGTTTGTTCTGAATCCTTTCATCCCTCCCCGAGATGTTGAGAAAATCAAGTTTCCTCACTTGATCAAAGGGAAGCATTCCCTTACAAACTTCATAGATAACACATGTTATGAAAGATATCAAACTTTGAAGGAAGCAAGCTTCACCGAAGAGAAGAGATTCGATCCAGATGTTTCAGAAACCAATTATGTGAAGTTTGTTCAAGACCGAATCTGGGGAAATATGTTCGGATTTGAAAGCTATTCACCTGAAATAGTAAGAATTTTTTATGGTAATATTCACAATATTAATCATGAAAAACTTACGTTTAACACCTTGGTTGGAAGTACTTTTCTTCATGTCAACAGAAAGATGATATCAGAAATCATCAACTTCAAAGAGAAGGGTCATATGATTACTGGTTTTGAAATTGAGCACGATAACATTTCGAAACTCATCACTGGAAAAACTTTTGAATGGAAAAAGGGAAGGATGATAACCAAAGAAGTACCCTTACACTTGAGGATTTTCGGTAAACTCGCAGTACCAACTCTCTTTGCTTGCTCAAGAGATTCCTCTCTATGGAATAGAGAATTTGCCGAAGTGGTTTATTACCTTCTTGAAGGCAAGAAATGGATTGATATTTGTGTAATAATTATCAATCAAATGATTAAAATCATTGAATCTCTCAATGTCACAGGTTTTCATAGAAACCTTGGATATCCCTGTGTCATTACCAAGTTGTGTGAAAAAGCAATAAGGAACTGCCCTGGAAATAAGAAAGGAACCAAAATTGTCTCTCAGGGAACTATTAACCGGATGAGTGCAACTCAAAAGGGATCAAGTATCTCATATGATCAAACCTATAGTAATGGGGATCTCATGTTTCACATTTTACGTCTTGGGAGACAATTGGATTATATTCAGAGACAATTGATGTTTGCTTACAGACATGATCAGGAAACTCTTGAAGGAATCGTATCAATTAATAATGAGTTTCTTAAAGGAGAACAAGAAGAAGACTCTGAGGATTCAGAGGTACAAACAAATCAAGCCTAACTTCTCTTCAATAAAAAGAAAGGAAAAATAGAGAGTAGTTTTTGATATATTTCAATAAAGTCTATTTTGCATAAAAACTATCTTAATTATGAATAAAATTATTTGATTTGTTATTTTTCTTGTGATAGTTTTCGGTTTACATAGCATGTGCTTGAATGCTTTTATCTTATTGCTATGTATGTTTATGTGATGTTTGATTTCGGTTTTACTACCTTAATATTCGATCTCATATATTGTGAACCCTTGTGGTTTGGGTGACTTTTTGATTTAGCAAGATTAAGTTCTAGCCCATGTTGGTAGGCTTTATCAAAGGATCATGAGGGGTTCTGGTAGAAACAATATGTGAAAAAGTCACAATATGTTGAATCGGTTTTGGTTTAGCATAAAAGCCTATGTGTTTCGACGGTTTTCAACTTTTTCTTGCAATTGTTAAAACTGATTTTCAACCTTTTTCTGGTAAAGGTTGGTTGTTGTTAAGTGGATGCGAAATTTAAGGTAACAATCTTGTTAGTTAATTGTTTTCCTGTTTAAGAAAAGCCTGAGTTTATATTATATATATATATTTATTGCTTTTGCTTAACAAAATTTCGGTCCAATTGATGTTTATTCCATGATGTGTGTGTGGATGTGTGTGATTCAATTGGTTCCGGTTAAGAAAAACTATTGCTATCTTGCTTTATTGTGTGGTATCAATTGTTTAGGCTTACAAAATTTCGGTGCAATTGCGATGCTTTTAATGTCTATGTTGTTTCAATTGCTTAGGTTGAGGTGAATAATTATGCAAGTTGATTTATGTTGGTTTGTATGAATTATTTATGGCTTAACGAAATATAAGGTGTACGGGATGAGTTGTTTAGTCCAATTCGATTCCGTATAAGAGAAACTAAGTTAATTCCCGATCTTAGTTAGACTTATCGAAGTGAGGTTTCGGTTATTCAAGTCTAATCGAATGCCTTAACAAGAAATGCTAGTTAACTAACCCAGTACTTGTCTTGTTTAAAATTCAAAGGTCTAATTTTATGGATAATTAGAACCTGATGAGAAAAATAGAGTTATCTTTATTTTGGTCTTATCGAATTAAGCGGTTGTTTTTGAACAATCGGTTTAGCAAAGGGACTAAGGTACTTAGTGATTTTTGTTTTGCTAAACTAAATTGGAAACATTGTTTCGGACAATTATTTCCTTGGTAACATATCAAAATAAAACTACTTGTAGTTTCGGTTTTGATAATGGTGATCGCTGTCGTAGGCATCAAAAATAATTACACTTTCTTACTACTCAAAATATATAATGAAGCAAGGGCAAGAAAGGATCGTTCCCACATAGAGGACTTGGGTTGTCAATATGTTTCGGTTTCTTATGTGAAGCAAGGGGGGGAATTTTTCTGATTTTTATATAATTATAACTAAAATAAAAGCAAAGCACGCAAATCAAGGATGTGTAATATTGGATAAAGGTTTCATCTTCAATTGTAAACAAGTATTTGAATATATGAATAGAATTCGTATTTAATCTCGCTATCATCAAAAGCCCTAGAATACCTTATTGCAAGAATACTCCGTAAATTTCCTAAGTTCATCAACACACACATTAGAGTTGCGTATGTGAATTCTACCTAAAGAATAACCTAACGCCTTGCGCTAATTAAGTTCAATTCCTAGGAGCATTAAGTTTCAGAAATAGGCTAATCAATGCAATTGAAATACATTGCGCAAAACAATTCGAACAAAGGTCAATTTCTACATATGATTACAAGGATGTATCACTACAAACCGTAATCATATCATGCTACTCGTATTCAAGGTTATCGCTCGATGATAAACCCTAAAATAGATATAGATATGGATGTATGTTCAATCAATTCTAGACTCAACCAAACAAATATTCAATCATATTGTAATGCGTCAATCATGCAATTATTATAACCCGTAGAAATCAAACGATAATATTGAGAGAAAACTAACTCATAAAAATCATAACTTGTTTTCAAAATCCAACTACATCTTTAACCAATAACAAAATAAATTACTTGTGTTTTTGGAAATCATCATAGAAAGCAAAGAAGAACTATCATGTGAAACCCTAGAAAACAAAAGTAGAAGAAGCCTCCCTAATGGAGATATATCTAGGTTTAGAGAAAGACTTTTCTATTTATATGCTTCTCCCATTCCAAAAGGATACTCTTTCCAAATTTAGGTCTTCTCAAAATCCATCTCCAAGTGGTCCACCAAGCCCATGTGTGAGAAATAACCCACTGAAAATTATGTCTAAAATTCGTTGCCGGAAAACTAGTGATATGACCGGAATACGTCGCCGACGATACCCTGAAGTTTGCCGCCGGCTAACTGAGTCAAATTGACGGTCTTCTCAAGTTTCTGTTATCTTTGACGGTCTTCGTAACGGCGCCGTCATCTTTGGATCAGTGAGTCAAGTACCTGGATCGTTGAGTCAAGTACTTGGATCGTTGAGTCAACTCGTTGTACTCCGATTCCGGCAGAGTATCCTCTGTTTCTGTCCGATCCAGGCCAAATTCAGGCCTTTTATAACTCCTCCCCTGCACAGTCATTCATTCATATACAACTCCTAACATTCATCTATTCAGCATTTCCTGCACAGTTAAAGCCATACTGCATTCAACCATGTAACTGCAACCTCCATTTCCTGTAGCTTCAGTCCGCATAATATCAACTCCAACTGCACCTAGCCAATAATTATCTCTTACACAAACTCACCACTGTAACCTGCAATTTTACAACTTCTACCCTGCACCATCTCAGCTGTACGAGCATCCAATCTGCACCAGCATTTCAGATCAACTCACTCACTGCACATTCAACAGCTCTTTGCACTGCACCAAAGCCTGCAATTTCTCATCAAGACAGCATACTCAAGCCACCAAAACTGCACCATTTCCTTCTCAACTTCCCATTTAATTCTCGGCCTGGAATGACCCATAAATCCCATCATCTTAGTTCATCTCAGCTCATAGTCACCACTGCACAACATAACCATCATTCCATTTCCATTCATTCATCATTGTAACAGCAACAGCTCTTCCTTGACACGTCAACTTATTCGATTCCACCATTCCTTACTCAAACCAACAGTGGCACTTGCACATAGCCATTCTAACCATCACTGCAATAGATGCACACTATCCAACTTCCATTCTCAGTACACTGCTGTTCCAATTTCTGCATTCATTCTCATCCTAATTCAACCATCTTCCATCGCTAGCAGTCTCGCATACAACCATCACTACCAGAACCCATGACCATCGGCACCTGCAATTTCCCTGCAACTCCTGGCAATAATCATTACCTGCATTTCACATACAACCTAGCTTCTCAGCTTTAACAATCCATTCCAAGTTCATTACCAATTCCTGGATCAAGACCCATCTCCTGCAGATTCTTCACTGCCAACAGTTTACAGCACATTCAGTTCACCACTATTTTTCTCAATCCTGTAGCTTCATATTCTCCATCTGTCTTCTTGAGTTCGTCACATAGACCATAGTAAACCTGAACTTACTCTATTCACCACTTCTTCACCTGAGCCAATCCATTGAAATCAAACCAAGCTCTTCATCCAATTCACTGCTCAACTCAGCCACCAAATTTCTCACAACAAGACAATCCAAGCAGAATTTCAATTCCCATCTCAATCTATTCTTAGCAGCAGACTTTCTCATCTGAGTTCATCGAGCAACAACCATTTACTGTAATTGATTCTTCAAATTAGCATCAACAAAGACACTTAATTCGACCTATTATCAAACCCTAACTTCAATTTCAACTCAAATTCATACTCTCAACATTAGCAGGTTCTTCTTCTCAATGAATTAACATCCACAGATCCATCGTTTCAGAGATAACCCCATCTTCTACATTTCAGATTCAACAGCAGCCATCATCAAAGTCTTCAATTGATTCTTCTTTTACAATTCAAATATCACTAGTTCTTCGTAATTCATCCACCAGCACAATTTCTTTATCAAGATCAAGTAATTTGTTTCTCAATTTCAATTTGAAAGAAGTGAATGAACGAGAGGAAGGAATCTCTCATTTTTAGGGTTGAGTTTTTAAATGGATGGTTACACCCCAGGGATAGGAGCCACCCGGACTAGGTGCCTTTAGTACTTTCTATGAATGCCCCTTATCCTTAGCTCAGCTCCCAATAGTGTTTTCCTGTGAAATGACAATTTGCCATTCTTTCTCAATTTTGGATGATTTATCTTCTTTTTTTCCGCATGACTCCAAAGTAGCTACAACTCAAAAACACACGTAAAATACATAATTTACAAGATAAATAGCAAAGAAAGCATAAATACTAGATATAAAATTAGGTGTTTTACAACACCTATCAAATTCCCCCACACTTAGACTTTGCTAGTCCTCGAGCAAATCAAACAAAACAATTCTAAAACATACATACAATCAGTGTCGTCGAGGATACGGTCACACTTAGCACGTATAACAAGCCTTTAAACCCCTAGGTGTCCCTAGTGGACGAGTTATAGTCTCGTGAGGGTTTACTAGAGATATACCCACAAAACCTACTTTTCCAACTTACTAGTTCTCCGAAATGATAGCATCCAACGCGCTAAGAAGATATAGAGATCCTGCACACTAGTCATAAGAAGTTAGACACATAAATGAACACAATCTCATCCTTAAAAGTTGAGAGAGAAATAACCATCCTTTATCGAAAGAAATTCGGGTTCGGAGTGATCGAAAGTCTGGACTCTGCTTCACAAGAAAGGGTTTTATGAAGTTGCTCTCAATAATAAACATCTTTTTATGGGTCACACATGTGTCCAGGTAGGAATGAAGAGAGAATCCCGTGACACGTTGAATGGTAGGAAGGCAAAACCCTCCGAATTGTTTTGAAAACCCACATCTTTTATCATTTATTTGAAAACCCTTTTTCTGACGATCTCTAAGAAAGGAAATCAACCACTTAACGAAGGTGGGAATATGCTTACTTACCTCGTTATCCGTTCGACGTGCAGTTAGCACCACTCTCACAGCATCCATAGAAACATCTTCGGTCTTCACTCGGTGTCTTCATCTTCGTCTTCGGTCTTCAACTCTTGATGATAACTCTTGAACTTCGTAGAATCTTGACAATGTAACTCTTTTCCTCTAAATGCTTATTGCTTGAAACTTCATTATAAATATTCCTTCTTTCCATTAGCTTTATTGGAAGAACAAAACTAAAAATAAACCAAAATATGATACAATGAATTTTTCTTGGCATTGCTATTCAAAGAGGAGTTGGAGCCCAGCTTGTCGCTAGGTTACCAACCAAGAGCTTTGTTGGATTATGTAATATTAATTAAATAATAATTTTATTGTTTTTAAAAAAAAAAAAAAAAAAGGAAACAAAACGAAACAAAACAATAAAACTAGTAATGAACGTAAAGAAATTTTCTCTTGTCTTTTTTTTTTTTTTTTTCATTTTTTTTAGACAAGAGAAAATGAAATACAAATAAGATAAAATAAAAATGCAAGTACAAAGACCATGGTGTAAGTACTTTACCGTTTGATTTTTCACAACTTGTATGTCTTGATATCATAAACTTCTCGAACTCTCATCCTTGATAATCTTCGCTTTTGTATATAAGTCTTCAACTTGTAAGAATTCTGCTCCTTGTCTTGTTGTTTTACTTGAATCTGAAATCTACTCATTTCTGTATTGTTGCTTGTGAACCTTGAACGTCTTCAACTTTCCTTCAAATCTGTGATGCTCCTCTTGTTGATGATGATGGTGTGTCTATGGACCTGTTGGTGTAGAGAGAGATAAAGTGGATGGTGCTAAATGCGAACAAGAATACAAGTGGTATGTAAGTTAGCAATTCGATGTCACAATCATGATTGATAAAATAGCACTCAAGAGATCAAAGTAGTGCTTCTATTGGTGGGAGGTTGGGTAGCTCACCATTCTACCCGGAATTAACGTACGGTGACACACACTCTAAAAGCACATATTTTTTTTGAAGGTCGATGCCTCACATTATGTAACATGGGTAGTCTCCACTATAGGGGACCACAACTCTAATACCGAATTCATTATGCACCTCATTTGCCACTGGCATAGTTAAATCCAATTTTAACTCTCATACAAGTAGGAAACCCGATCATGTTCTCTGTCATCTCTAAGTTCAGTCACTCTTATGAGAATCTCGATGTAATCTTAGCGACATGTATACTATGTGACTCTAATCTAACTACAAGTTGGAGTTTTTTCATGCACTAATTCACACAAAGGTTGAAAATTTATGAAAATTTACAATGCAAATGCTTAACCACTCCCCCACACTTAAACTTTACATTGTCCTCAATGTAAATTGAATCGTCCAAAGAAAGTCAAGGTGGGAAATCCTAACATGAAAAGTGACAAAAAAAAAAAAACAGAAAAAGTAAAAATATGACAAGAAAAGAAAATAAAAAGATAAGAGATACAAAACCTATGGGTTGCCTCCCATTTATCGCTTGGTTTAAAGTCGCCAGCCCGACTATATCCTTGCAAGATTCATTCCCCATATACCAACAATCTGAAAAGTTGGGGATCCTTCCACAGAACCTTTTTTTCCAACACTAGCTTCACACACATATTAGTAATATAAAACAAAAATGAAGCTATTAACCGATAAAAGCTTCCCCCACACTTATTCTGGTCCACACTTGGAAGTGCGTAAAGAATATAGAATTCGGGAACTTCCATGGTTTCTTGTTCCAAAACCTGCATAGTATGAGAATCAAGTATCTCTAATGGAGGATATCGAGAAACAAATTCATTCAACAATATTCTCGAAGCACATACATTCAAACCAATAAGAGGTAAAGGAGAAGAAACAATATGCAAAGGGTTAGACAAAACTATCACAATCTCTTGTATCACGGAATCCTCTTCATCCTTGAAAAACTCAAGTGAATTATTTACCTCTTGTATATCATGGTCCTATATCAAACCTTGCAACCATTCTTCGTCCGTTTCTGCCTTAACCAAAGTCTCGACATAAACATCATCATTACAATCATTTGCAAGCTCAATTGGGTCTTCCACAATATTGGTCAAATCGGTTTCATTCTCAACACACTCCTATTTGTTGTAAGGCACACACTCTTTTGCGGATCCAAATCTCGCTATAAGGAACTTTTTTAGAACACTCGAAAATGCATCATCCTCAAGCTCCACCCTTTGAATAGGCTCTTGATCATTATTAAGATCAATGCTTGAGTAATCTACACAAGTGTCGACATATTCCTCTTCGTCTTCATCTTGGTCCCAAAAAGATTCCATTTTACACTCCTCGGAGATGTCACCATGAGTTGGTTCAAGCAATGTATCATAATCACCGTCACTTTCATAGTTGACATAATCTTGTTCGTCGCTGAATTTAGTATTGCTAATCTCTAACTCATCCTTTTGAATAGGTGAATGATCATTATTAAGATCAAGAGTTGATTTCACTACACAATTATCAACGAAAGTCCCCAAAGGTTCGCATTTTTCAACATAATTATTCATTTCCTCTTTGTATTCATCAATGCCATTTCTTATGTCGGAAACACCTCTTTGAAGCTCTTGGAGTGATCCATCCAAATTCTGGATATAGTGTTCCATTTGTTTGTAAAGCTCATTTGACAGGGCAAAATTAGAATTACTTACTTCAGTATTGCTAGGAAAATTATATTCCCTTTGAATGGGTGAATGATCATAACTACGATCAGAAATTGGGCCAAACATACTATGAGCATATTCGGTCGATGAAACTGGTTCCATGCTTGGTTGTCCACAAAATGACTCCATGTTGTCCATAAATTGTTGCATTTCATCTACCAAACTAGAAGAAATATTAATAGGAGCACAAGTATCATCCCCCCTTTGTGGTTGCTCACTTACATACCCACCGTAAGAAGGTTGGAATGTATGAGAACAACTAAAAGGGTACGTAGAGTATTGACCATAACCAAAGGATTTATTTTGATTGTACTCCCCGTAAGGGTGATAGTTGTCATGTTGGTGAGGTTGAAAGCCGTATTGATTGTTCCAATATGCTCTGTCCATAGAAATTGGTACCTGAAACGAGATTCTCAAAACTCGGTTAAGAACCAAAGAATAAGAAAAAGTAAAACAAAACTAAAAACAAAAATAAGAAACCAAAAACAAGTGACAACCGCTGCCCCCCGGCAATGGCGCCAAAATTTGATCGTTGTCGTAGGCGTCAAAAATAATTACACTTTCTTACTACTCAAAATATATAATGAAGCAGGGGCAAGAAAGGATCGTTCCCACAGAGAGGACTTGGGTTGTCAATATGTTTCGGTTTCTTATGTGAAGCAAGGGGGAATTTTTCTGATTTTTATATAATTAAAACTAAAATAAAAGCAAAACACGCAAATCAAGGATGTGCAATATTGGATAAAGGTTTCATCTTCAATTGTAAACAAGTATTTGAATATATGAATAGAATTCGTATTTAATCTCGCTATCATCAAAATCCCTAGAATACCTTATTGCAAGAATACTCCGTAAATTTCCTAAGTTCATCAACACACACATTAGAGCTGCGTATGTGAATTCTACCTAAAGAATAACCTAACGCCTTGCGCTAATTAAGTTCAATTCCTAGGAGCATTAAGTTTCAGAAATAGGATAATCAATGCAATTGAAATACATTGCGCAAACAATTCGAACAAAGGTCAATTTCTACATATGATTACAAGTATGTATCACTACAAACCGTAATCATATCATGCTACTCGTATTCAAGGTTATCGCTCGATGATAAACCCTAAAATAGATATAGATATGGATGTATGTTCAATCAATTCTAGACTCAACCAAACAAACATTCAATCATATTGCAATACGTCAATCATGCAATTATTATAACCCGTAGAAATCAAACGATAATATTGAGAGAAAACTAACTCATAAAAATCATAACTTGTTTTCAAAATCCAACTACATCTTTAACCAATAACAAAATCAATTACTTATGTTTTTGGAAATCATCATAGAAAGCAAAGAAGAACTATTATGTGAAACCCTAGAAAACAAAAGTAGAAGAAGCCTCCCTAATGGAGATATATCTAGGTTTAGAGAAAGACTTTTCTATTTATATGATTCTCCCATTCCAAAAGGATACTCTTTCCAAATTTAGGTCTTCTCAAAATCCATCTCCAAGTGGTCCACCAAGCCCATGTGTGAGAAATAACCCACTGAAAATTCAGTCTAAAATTCGTCGCCGGAAAACTGGTGCTATGACCGGAATACGTCGCTGCTGGTACCCTGAAGTCTGCCGCCGGCTAGCTGAGTCAAATTGACGGTCTTCTCAAGTCTTTGTTATCTTTGACGGTCTTCGTAACGGCGCCGTCATCTTTGGATCAGTGAGTACCTGGATCGTTGAGTCAAGTACTTGGATCATTGAGTCAACTCGCTGTACTCCGATTCCGGCAGAGTATCCTTTGTTTCCGTCCGATCCAGGCCAAATTCAGGCCTTTTATAACTCCTCCCCTGCACATTCATTCATTCATATACAACTCCTAACATTCATCTATTCAGCATTACCTGCACAGTTAAAGCCATACTGCATTCAACCATGTAACTGCAACCTCCATTTCCTATAGCTTCAGTCCGCATAATATCAACTCCAACTGCACCTAGCCAATAATTATCTCTTACACAAACTCACCACTGTAACCTGCAATTTTACAACTTCTATCCTGCATCAGCTCAGCTGTACGAGCATCCATTCTGCACCAGCATTTCAGCTCAGCTCACTCATTGCACATTCAACAGCTCTTTGCACTGCACCAAAGCCTGCAATTGCTCATCAAGACAGCATACTCAAGCCACCAAAACTGCACCATTTCCTTCTCAACTTCCCATTTAATTCTCGACCTGGAATGACCCATAAATCCCATCATTTTAGTTCATCCCAGCTCATAGTCACCACTGCAATACATAACCATCATTCCATTTCCATTCATTCATCATTGTAACAGCAACAACTCTTCCTTGACACGTCAACTTATTCGATTCCACCATTCCTTACTCAAACCAACAGTGGTACTTGCACATAGCCATTCTAACCATCACTGCAACAGCTGCACAATATCCAACTTCCATTCTCAGTACACTGCAGTTCCAATTTCTGCATTCATTCTCATCCTAATTCAGCCATCTTCCATCACTAGCAGTCTCGCATACAACCGTCACTACCAGAACCCATGACCATCGGCACCTGCAATTCCCCTGTAACTCCTGGCAATAATCATTACCTGCATTTCACATACAACCTAGCTTCTCAGCTTTAACAATCCATTCCAAGTTCATTACCAATTCCTGGCTCAAGACCCATCTCCTGCAGATTCTTCACTGCCAACAGTTTACAGCACATTCAGTTCACCACTATTCTTCTCAATCCTGTAGCTTCATCTTCTTCATCTGTCTTCTTGAGTTCATCACATAGACCATAGGAAACCTAAACTTACTCCATTCACCACTTCTTCACCTGAGTCCATCCATTGAAATCAAACCCAGCTCTTCATTCAATTCACTGCTCAACTCAGCCACCAAATTTCTCATAACAAGACTCAACCCGAGTGATAACCAATACCTATTCTTTACAATCCAAAAAGAATTTCAATTTCAATTTCAATTTCAATTCCCATCTCAATCTCTTCTTAGCAGCAGACTCTCTCATCTGAGTTCATCGAGCAATAACCATTTACTGTAATTGATTCTTCAAATTAGCATCAACAACACACGAATTCGACCCCATTATCAAACCCTAACTTCAATTTCAACTCAAATTCATACTCTCAACATTAGCAGGTTCTTCTTCTCAATGAATCAATAGCCACAGATCCATCGTTTCAGAGATAACCCCATCTTTTACATTTCAGATTCAACAGCAGCCATCATCAAAGTCTTCAATTGATTCTTCTTTTACAATTCAAATATCACTAGTTCTTCGTAATTCATCCACCAACACAATTTCTTTACCAGTACAGCAGCTGTTTCTCAATTTCAGCTGAAAGAAGTGAATGAACGAGAGGAAGGAATCTCTCATTTTTAGGGTTGAGTTTTGGGGCTGGATGGTTACACCCCAGGGATAGGAGCCACCCGGACTGGGGTGCCTTTAGTACTTTCTATGAATTCCCCTTATCCTTAGCTCAGCTCCCAATAGTGTTTTCCTGTGAAATGACAATTTGCCATTCTTTCTCAATTTTGGATGATTTATCTTCTTTTCTTCCGCATGACTCTAAAGTAGCTACAACTCAAACACATAAAATACATAATTTACAAGATAAATAGCAAAGAAAGCATAAATACTAGATATAAAATTAGGTGTTTTACAACACCTATCAATTGGTTATCAGAACGTGATGTGTGGAACCCTCGTGCCTAACTCTACAGGTTGCAAGTCTATTGAGATTTGTAAGATTCTTTTCGTGTTGTCCTTTATTTTTTCGTTTCTTTGTCATTTTTGTGAAAAAAAGGGGGAGAAATATATGGAGTAAATAAGTGATAGTTGCATTGATTTATATTGATTGGTATCGCTAAGGAAAAGAACATTGGTGCTTAAACGTTTTATCTAAACGAAAGAGTGAAAGCACAGACTAAGGGGGAGTAACATGTCATATGAATTGGTATAACAAAGACGTGCGGATTGAATATCTACCTGTCTTCCTTAGGGGGAGTATTTGCTTTGTTATTATAATGTCAACAACGGTATTTTCAAGGATTGAATGTAAGCAGTTTACTGTACTGTTGAATTCGGGAATCAAGCGTATGTGTAATGAATTCTTGTAATTTGTTTATCAATATGATGTAAGAGTTTTGTCACTAAAATTGACAAAGGGGGAGATTGTTAGAGGATGGATCGGTTGAACCCACCAAGCGTTGGTATGTCAAGTTTGGTTGTCATATTTTAGTGAATCAAAACTCATGTTAAGAGTCGCTTGGTTATGTACTAGAGTCAACTTCGTATAGGTTATCTTGAAAGTATTAGGATATGAGACATTACAAGTATTGCGAAGTCTTGAAGATGTGAAGAAGCAAGGAGCTACAACGACAACAATCATCCTTCCACTTGAGGTTAGTGATATTTGACTTGAATCTATTTCATTCCCTAACGTATCTTTCAAGTCGTGCATATTGAAAACAAAGCTGAAGCATATTTGAACTCTAGATAGACATAGTATTAAGGAATACAATACGAGGTTTATTGCTTAACCATTAAACTTTGTAGATAATACATCGCCATAATAATCATTTGAATGCTATTGTGTTATGTATGGGTATGAGGTGAGGATTTCATCCTAGGGAACAATGTTTTACATGTGTTCTAAGGAAGTAAGCTCATAAACTTGTTTGTGAACCGAAAAGGAAATTTCCAGGTGTTATTGGTTTTGTTATTCATTGCATATCTTATGAACAACCAATATGTGTGATTGAGTATAACCGCTCACAACTTGTTTGTGTTCTTGGTAGAACTATTCACAAAGGCCTGACTTATGTATTTGTATGACTTTTATTAGTGAAACCGATCTTAAGTAATCACCTGAGATGGTATGATCGGGTTTGTGATTTTATGTCTGACCAAATATGGGAAAGGGGAACCGATCCTAGTAAGAGGTGCAATACATCACAAAGGGGAACCGATCCTTGTATGGGGTGCATCAAGGTTTATAGTAGAAAGGGGAACCGATCCTATGGACATGTGCAACACATATAAGTTAGATACCATATATATGTGTGGAACCGATCCTAGTACCTAGTCAACCGAATTTTGGAAAGCTAGTGTGACTATACACAATACTCACATGGAAGGTAGAACCGAAACTTGTTTTGGTAGAACCGTTAAACCCATGATTGTGATTGAATGTTTGTTTGACCAATCGCATAGTTCTTGAAAGTCAGATGAACCATTTCTAAACTTGTTTGGAAGTGTGGCAAATCGGTTTAAAGGTTGTAAGTGTGAAAGAGAATTTACAAAGTAAGGATGTCGACGTACTTTGAACACGTGTTGTGAATGTTTATTTCTTTAATTGTTCAAAGTTATTCCTTAATAGCTAAGGGAAGAGAATCCCAGGATCGAAACATAAATAAGTTAAGAATCTTTTAATTAAGGTTATTAATTTCATTTTGTAGGGAAATATAGTAATGTGCATTTACTAATTAGATTTTCCGAGAGATTTCGATCATTATTTTTTGACATAGCATTTCCAGGAATTATGGAAACCGAATTTGTGCTTTAATGAATATCTTGAGAATATTTTCGGTTTTGGAAATTCCTTGGTGTCCAAACTTCCTTGTCTATAAATACTTGAAGTTTGCCTTTCTTGCAAACTAATCCTTCGTAACAACAGACTTCCTCTTTTGTTGTTGTTACTGGTGTATCCGCCTATTCGGAGAGGAGATTAACCTAATTAGGCAAAATCTCTTACGGCCGCTCAGTTTAAAGTCTTCTTTGGGATTGAGAAGCTCTAGCGTGTACCGTTGGTGGGAAACTAGATAATTGCGGTTTATCTTTTGTTTTCGATTGATTTGATTGACTAACGGTGGTTGAAATCTGATTGCACCTAGTTTGTTTATGCTTGAGAATCTTCTCTTCGATATAAGATTCACTCAAACTAGTTCGAGGAGTTTCGGCGGGGGATCTTTAGACTGTTGTTAGTTCTAAAGACTATCTTGTGATAATCCATTATTAACGAGACTTCGTTAAATGCGTGATTGATCACAAGAGATTCAAGTGATTGTGTGCAGGTTTTTATTGAAGATTTAAGAAGATTTGAAGACATAGAAGATCTGACTTGGGTTTATAATCTTTGGTGTGCACAATACTTGTTTCGGTAAAGAGGATCCAATTAATAATCAGTTTATCCTTGTGGTAGATTGGATTGATTAATTGAGTAGATCGGCATCAACACAATTCTTTGGATTAAGAGTGTTGTTGGCTTAATCTTAAACGATTACTTTGGTAATTGAACATAAGATAGATCTAAGGACCTGACGAAGAAGTTTATGTTAAGATAAACGGAAGAGCCTTTGTCCGACTCATATCACTTGGTTGATGGGAGTTGATACCAAACAGATTTGTTGTTCCTTTACTGTTTGGAATACGAACCAAAGGAATTGTTCCAAGTACATGACTTATTTATAATTTGGAGGCGTGGGAATACAGACGGAACTAGGTGAATTATAGGTTTAGTTGCTTGGTCTCAACTATACGAAATTAGTTGTAATTTTGTGTAGCAGCTTAATCCTGAGAGTATTCAATTCTGGACAAGGTCCCGGGTTTTTCTGCATTTGCGGATTTCTCGTTAACAAAATCTTGTTTGTGTTATTTACTTTATATTTTCGCATTATAATTGTTTTATTATAATTAAAGTAAATTACACAAACGTTAATTCCTATTTACTTGATAAGTGAATCCTATTGTGTTTGGTTAAGTCCGAACCTTTTTATCAAGTAACATACTTCGTTGTTATATTGTATCGATCTCGTATCCATAGACGATCACACGAAGTGTGAACCAATTAGTTGTATTGTCTCGACTCAGTCCATAGACAATCACTTTTAGAGAAAGGACTTATAGGTAGGAAAAGTTTTAGCTTGAGGTATATTTGGGTACCCTCGCCTTTTCACAATCTATGTCCTAGTCCGAGACATCTATAAATACGCTAGAAATCAAGACTTATAATTTTGATCACTAACATTGACAAACATGCTTGAGATAGCAACGCATGAGAGTTCGACCGAGCAGTGCTCTAACAATCTCCCCCTTTGTCAATTTTAGTGATAAAACTATCAATGCATATGGATCACAAAATAATAAAAAATTGTAGCTTCTCATCCAAATGCTTGATCTCCTTGGCATCTTCAGCATGACTCGAAAACTTCGTCACTTCCAAGTACTCCATGATTCTAAACGTGTTCAACTCAGCATCATAGTTGTTGAAGATCCGTAGGGATAACAATGAGAAAACAAAATGCTCTCAATCATTGTTATATGGTGTCATAGTATTATTACACATCATCAAAGTTCAATTGTACCACAACTTTGACAAAAATACTATGGTGATATGGTCACTCCCCCTTAGTCAATACTTCATCTCAACATGAAAACCACTCCCCCTTACATAATTATCCGTAAACCATATGTATTTGTAGTATGAAACTACACATTAAATCTCCCCCTTTTTGTCAATATAAATTGGCAAAGTACGAAAATTGGTGGGATCCTCATGAAATTTTCATAGATATACTTCATGACCAAAAGAGAATACCATACCAACTTATTTAGATGCCATCATAAAGCCGAAGCTAAATGCATTCATCAAGGAGTTTATAAAGATACAAGATAACCCCTATAATATTCCACAGCCGCACTCCCCACGAAGATTTGGCAATTAAGCACAAGTTCAAAAAGAACTCTCCCCCGTAAAATGTCATTCCCGAAGGAACAACAAAGGTGACCTTGCTTTTACAAGAAAAAAAGGATTTCTTTGGACAAAGACAAATCACATGAAAACATGAATTTGTATCCAAAAAATTCAATTGAAATAACCACAAGAGAACCCATGGTTAGTTCAATTGAAATACACAACTAAATTAACCACAAAAAGTGATCAATTCAATTGGCCATGATCGACATAAGAGAACTTACGGAGCAACACGGTATATGCACAAAAATTGTGGATCGGAGATCGACCAATACTGCGTAATACACAATGATTCATTCTATTTTCCATCACTATTTGCACAATGATACATGTGTATCTTCTTCTCTCCGGGAACTAGTGATCCTCAAGACGGATTGAGGATAGATTTCTACTTTGGGAAGGAATACTTATTTTTAGGCAGTATTCTTAGATAAGGAAATATTCTTAGTGTAGATGGTGGATTTTCGACAAAGGATAAAATCGTAAACCCGTAACTATATATTTTCCTGATCCAGCAATCAGAAGAGTATTGAGACTCATGTCTCTCGACGAAAGCATGAAAGCTGCCGCAAGCATTTCTGACTGAGACTACTATCTCTTAGAGAATATGCGGATGTGCAGTCTCTCAACTGAGGCAACGACATATCTTGTAAATACTGAGCAAGTTCAGTAACTATTTTTATATAGAATCGAAAGATTGGACGGCTCCTAGACAGCTTGCCTGCTAGTATAGAGCAATAACGTCTTCAGGATATAACAATATTTTCCCCGACTATATAAAAGAAATATGACGCTTCAACAAGATCATATCATTCGACTCCGGAACAATTAATGCTCCTAGACGATCGTATTAGTATAGAGCCATCAATTAATTATTCTAAATCACTAGATTCATTCACTGAATCACTGAAAGATATTCTACATTTTTCATAATATTTCGTTACTTCAATTCATGGTCTTTCCCAGCAGAATTACATGGGTTAGTAATAAATATATAACACACGGACATCTGAGCATTATCGAGTAAGCCCCACTAAAATGGTGCAAGTGTATTCAATGCACTAACGAGCACCTGAATGCACGAATGAATATTTCAAAATACGACGAGACAATTAACCTATGCAAAATAGGAAAGAAAATAATAAATAATAAAATATTAGCCAAAGTATTTGGGGATTTGGATCGACTGCCGGCCGGTCGTGCGTGACCACCCCACGATTTTATATTTTATCATATTTTTGTTATTTTCCTTAATCTTATGAAGATCCTTTCATTTGAACAAATATCCTTTGTTTTAAAGGAACTCCTCAGTTTCATGGTGTTTCCTTCGCGTCAAGGAAATAATATAAAATTGGGAAAAATGTCGTGGGACCGTGTTTATTAGTCAACCGGCTATGCCTTGATCCTGGCCGGTCCCACACCTCATGATTCCTTATTATTTTATTATTATTTTCCTAATCTCATGAAAACTCCTTAATTTCATGGTATTTCCATAAAACCATGAAAAAATAATAAAAAATTAGGGAAATTCGTGGGATCGGGCCCAATGTAATGGTCATGCCCTAGCCAGTCCCACACGCCTCTTATTTTATTATTATTATTTTTTATGTTTCCTTGATCCCATGGAATTCCTTGATTTCATGGTATTTCTTTCAAATTATGAAAATTCCTTCAAATCATGGAAATAATACATAAAATTATACTCCCTCCGTCCATTTTTAAGAGTCCGCTTTGACTTTGTCAAGATATTAAGGAAATCCTATAAAATGTCATGACTATCCCTTGACTAGCCTATTTAATATTAGGTTATTACCAAAATTAAAATTATTAGTGTTACAAATTCTAATTTGGATAGTATTATTGTTTTAGGAAATATTGTAAAGAAATAAAAACCAACTTATACTCCAAAATTTAAGAATATTTTATTTCCTCCATTTGATTTTGATTTCATGCACTAAAACTTTGGAGCCTTTGGAATTTTTATTTGAGAGGGAAAAAAATTTGAAATTGTAGATTATTTCCTCTTTAGATACTCTACCATGAATTTGAGATTTTGTCATAATTTTTTTTTGATTCTTTGCCATGTATATAGCCATATTAACCCGTACCCATAATCAATTACTCCTTCTACCCATAAATGTTTTATTTAAAAAAAGAATGACAATTAATATAAAAAAATATTTAATGGATTTTTTCCTTATACTATGGTGATGATATTTATGATTTTATAATTACAAAAAAGAAAGGGTATATTTGATAGTTTAAGGGAAATGTATGTCTATAAACAGAGCGGACAGATAAAAATGGACAAACCAAAGTAGAAATTAGGACAGATAAAAATGGACAGAGGGAGTATAAAATTAAGGAAAACTCACGGGACCGGGCCCTAGCCGGCCGACCATGCTCAATCCGGTCCCACACCCTTATTTTATTATTATTATCTCATGGAAACTCTTTCACTTCAAGGAAACTCCTTGATTTCAACAAAATTCCTTAGTTTCAACAAACTCCTTGATTTCACGATATTTCCACAAAATCATGAAAAATAATATAAAAATGGGAAAAGAACCATGGGACCGTGGTCGTTGGCCGGCCGGCCATGCCTTGGCCATAGTCGGTCCCACACTTCATGATTCCTTCATTTTATAATTATTTTCCTTCATCTCATGAAGTTTCCTCAGTTTCAGCAAAAATCCCTGATTTCTTCATATTTTCCCAAACGCACATCAGAAAGTATCAAAATTCTCTGGACTGAGACACGAACACTTTGGTGACATGATCATATTACCTTGACCGACCAGGGTTGACTCTTTGGCTTGCAAGAGGCCGGTCCCTCATATTTTCATCATTTGACCTAATTCGTTCATATTAGGTTCAAACTCTTTCGAATAATTTTGGAATTTGATGAAACGATCGTCATTCGATCCCGGGATCACCCAAGGCCGGTTTCATGACCCCTTGGTCGGTCCCTCATCTCTTCATAATTAATTAGGTTTTATCACCTAAGGCTCAGACGAGCATTATTTTAATAAATGATTAAACCAACATTTAATCATCCTTTCATCAACAAATCAACAAGTCTTCAAGAAACCTTGGTATTTGCTCACTTGAGCATCTGGGCGCTACATGGTCGACCCATGATCCCATATAGCCGGTCCCTACTTCAGTCCGTGGTTAATTTTCAATAAACCATCAATTGATCATCAATTTATCGAATTAGGGTTTTGAGTCCAAGGTTCATAATTCTAGATTCAAACGCTAATAATTCTACGTTGATTTCATGATCAACATATTATTAATTATACTCGGTTCAGTTGCCAGTATTCTGATTAATACTTTATTTTGGTCATGCTACCAATAATTCATCAAACGAGCAACATTTTATCAGATGAGCAATATTTGCTCAAACCAGGGAATATTGGTTCAACTATCAATATTCAACAAATTATAAAATGAGAAATATTTGCTCACGTCAACTATGTTTATTCATACATTATACCTCTCTCTCAATCCGTGAGTCTTAGAATATTTTCAAACCATGTTTAACTCAACAGTACAAGGACTCATCGTCCCATGAAGTCACGAAGTCAGCAACTGACTAACTAAATACACGTCTGCCTTGCAGACTCCACAATCACACGATACATCAATCGTGTTACATGGCGGATATTAACTAGGGTTTTGGTCTGGCGGTCTATGGCACGTGTGTTCATACACACGATGAGAATGTGAGCAAGTTGTGCAATCAGTTGGAGGAGTTAACAAAGTAGTGGATGGAAAATCAACCAAGTCTCCGCACGTTGAACAACTGGTTTTAACACGATTTCCATTTTCTCCACTCTTTGATTCTGTCAACTTTCACACTTCATGGGATCATGGTGTTTACAATTCCAGTAATATAAATAAGTACCTGAATCCTGATTGAAAAACAAGACAATCTCACGTCAAACAGACAACACGAGATTAACAACTCAACATTTGAGCAATTACTCTCAACAGAGCAAATTCAATCATTCAGAACTTATCTTATTTCAGAATACACAACACACCTATAATCTTCGATCACCATTGATCTCACACATTTCTCAGCTTCCCTCCTACAGATCGACCCATCCTCTCTTGTGGACCGAATTTACTCTGGAACGACCATTGTCTTGGTTTAGGCCAGAGTACTACAGATTTATTTCTCGAATTCAAAGCACTCCCTTCTTGCAGTGCATCTGTGTGAGGTTTGACAGTTCACTCGGTTCAAGGAGTTTTCCCCGCACGGTCGTCTCCTCAATTCCTTAAACCAGCAACTCGTTTTTCCCCATCTACAGTTTGGCGACCACAGTGGGAGATCATTCTCTCGGTTGCAATCTCACTTCTCACAAACACGGCCAGTCTTAGGTCTGGTTCAGTTACAAACCCGGATTCAACACCCGGCTCTAATATTACAAGCTCTAGTGGTACCGCCAACACCACTCCTCCGGCGTAACCTGCCACTACCACTCCTCCAGCGCAACCTGCCACTACCACTCCTCCGGCGCAGCCTGCCACTACTACCCCTCCGAGCACTGGTACTCCAGTGATCACCCCTGCAAGTGACGGCACCGGATCCATCAACAATCCACTCTTCGGCCGGTCTCCTGAAGAAATCAGAGAAAATCCACCTACCATAGGTGATCTTATGAAGGTGCAAGAAACTCTTGCCAAGAATCGGGCCGACATGTTTGCCACTCGAAGGAACTATTCAACTATCTCAAGACTCTTACAGACATGATGTCAGAGAAAACTCAAGAGAAAGGAAAAGCTAAAGAAATGTCTTCATACGCTGATCCCGAGGTCACTCCGATCCATGTAGTAGACGATGAGGAAGTTCCTAAGGCTGCAGATAATCCACCAGCAAAAGAACCATCCAGTTTCATCACTCGTGAAGACCTGGAACGTATTTTGGAAGATCGTGGAAAAGACAAAACACCCTATGTCCATCGTCACCAACCTCCATACCCTGCTGCTACGCAAAGGACTCCTCTGCCAAAAGGTTATACCTCTCCAACCTTCACACTTTATGATGGAACATGCAATGCTCGAGAACATGTTTCTCGATTTCTGGAAGCACTGGGTGAACATGAGCATAACCATACTTGTCTGTCTGAAATAATTTTGAAGTCTCTCGAAAGGCGGGGCATATACCAGGTATAACAACATCGCGCCGGGAAGCATCAAAAGTTGGGGAGAGATGGTCAATGATTTATCTGAGAAAGTATTTCTTTGTTTGAGCAAATCACCCTCTCGATCTCGGAAGGATGTTTCAAAGGAGCAACGAACATCCTAACGATTATGTGAAAAGGTTCGAGAGTTCAAGCTTTGACTGCCATGATCCAAATGTCACAGAGCAACAACTCGTGGACTTGTGCATCAATGGAATGATTCCAGTCTACAGAGATCCTTATTGGAAAATCTCGGGTTTGAGACTTTCTCGAACTTCATGAAGCGGCCAAGAGATCGGCAAACGCTTTCTGCTTTATTGGAGAGAGCTAAGACTACAAAAGCTGAAGAATCACGAGAAACTCGAGGAAGCAGACGTTTAATCAACAAACAATACAACCTCCAACCTTCCACAAATGTTGTTGCAGAAGGGAGCAAACGGAAAGACGAGCCACAGCGCGAACATACTTCCTCAACTCCTTCAAAGGCGCAAAAGAAGGATAATATGCAAGTTCCTGCTCAACACACAGAAGCTGATCCAGAAGCACCTCATTTCCCCTGCTCCATTGAAGAAGTTATCGAACTTCTAGATGCCTGGATTCAATACGGTGCAATCAAACTGCCATATGTCAAGAAAGAACCAACTGAAGAAGCCATGGAAAATCCTCGTTACTGTCGCTTTCATAGGTTCGTAAACCATCCCACAAGTGATTGTAGAACTTTGAAGCGCTTATTCAAAGAAAAAAATCGAATCAGGAGAACTCAACTTGGGGACTGAAGGAGTACACAGAGATCCTCTCCCAGTCAGAACCTTCACCCTTTCTGAACCGCCTGTCAAGGAAGCAGTCCAGTCCTTAATCGAGCATGTTTGCGAATTGCTATACTTATCAAAGGCTCAAAGGGGAGACATGTTTGCTGCACTAAATCACATCGTATCAGGGAAGCGTTTGTCGATTCAAGAGCCTTAAAACAACAGAGACGAACAAATGCACGACTGGGGACTTCTCACCACAGTCCATCTCAAGGGAAACGAGTTCAAACGAGCATTGATTGACGTTGGCACTGCTGTCAATGTTAGCCCTCTGAAAACTCTCAGAGTCGCTGGTGTCACACGACAAGAAGCCATCCATGCTCCAGTGACAATCACAGATCATGAAGGAACACCCAGAGACGCTTATGGCCACATTACTCTCAAGGTGAACATAAACTCATCCTGGACAGAAACAAAATTTTACATAATCCGAGAAGATCTAGGAAATGATATGATTCTTGGATGCATGTGGATTCATGCTGGAAAGGTAACACCAACACCTTAAATTGAACACTTCTCTGTCGAAGAAACCTCTGATTCAGAGGAAGAAAAAGAGGATGTTTCACCGTTCGAGTATCTAGAGGAGGTCAAAGCCTTGACAGAGCTGACACAAAATCCTGAGGAAAATGTAACCGCTTTCGTCAAAAAATTCCGTACTCAGACAAGTCTTATTCCCCCTCATGTGTCCATATCATCAGTTTTCAAATATGCTTATCTGGTCCGAGGGCTTTACTCCACCAACAACTTAGCTATTGCAAAATGCTATGAGTGGATAATCTCACCTCAGCAATATTTCACTAAGTGGTTGAACGCATAACCTCTCCGAATCGAACACCTCACTAATACAGTCATTGCCGAAATAATGGCTGAGTTCGACAAACAATATCCCAAATAATCTCCTTTGCACGAATGTCCACATGTGACGCAAGGTTGGAAGACTTCAACAACATGGAATTCCACTACACGAAGAATTCCAGATCAGCAAAAAATATTCAGGGCACGGATGATCAAATCTAACAAATTCCAGGAAGGAGATTTAGTTCTCAAAGCAACTAAGCGTAACTTTCATTCTGCAAAGAACTCCAACTGGGAAGGACCTTTTATGATCTCTAAGTCTGTTGTTGGTGGCTACTATAAGTTGATCAACATGGAAAACAAGGAGACTGTGGCCGTGATACATGAGAATTGGCTCAAGGCCTTTGACGCTTAAGGTTTTGGATATTCGAGGCATCGGATGCTCAAGGCACGAACACCTCAAACATTTGGTGTTTAGAATTTTCTTTCATTGTATTTCAATTTCTCCAAAATGTTTACAATACTTGCATTCAGTAATTTAAATTCAGCAATTTATCAAAATTCAGTTTACTTAAAGAAAATCTCTATCAAACCCAAAGAAAATCCTCAAGCATCTACTTATCCAAAACCAATCAAAACCAGAAACCAAACCTCACATCTCTCAGAAGTTCAGAAGTTCAAGAGATTATGAAAAGAAATCAAAGAAAATCAGCTAAGAAAGTCTTTTGCTCCTCTGCATCTTTCAAGACTTGTAAGGCCGCCTTTTCCATGTTCAGTTCTTCAATCAGCCTAGCAATCTTGTCTTCCTTCTCCATCACAACATCATTTGTAAATGGTATTTTCTTCTCACATGAGTTCTTAATAGTATTTATCTTCTTACGAAGCCACTTCACGTTGAAGCCAAGTCTCTCAGAATTCTCCAAGTTGAACTCCCAATCAAAGAGTACATTTGGAGTCACATCATTTCTGGCCCTAGTGCATATATCACTTACAACATGCAAGATAACACTTACTTGCATGGTTAAGGAATAAGCACGCTTTGGGTCTCTAGTAACGACGGTATGACCAAATTTCTTCCATATTTTCGTACAAGTTGGCATATCCAATGGGAATATTTGAATCCACTAACTAGTTCGTGATATGGGAGTGATGCGTCAAAAGGAGGATCAAAAGCAACTCCTGCACTTGGGTATTCATGCACCACCATACGGTTTTCAATTCTTGGAGAAATCTCTACAACAACAGTTTCTTAGTCTCTTCTACTTGCGGCTCAGTTCCTTTCATCACTGAAGCAACAACAATCGAAGTCTCGATCTCCTTAATTGCTTCAACGACAACACTCTCACGGCCTTGAAGTGCATAGATGGTTGGCTCTTTGTCAATAACCCCAGGGTTGCTCGTCTCATCATTATTGACTCCTTCATTCTCAACTTCAGTATTTTGCACCTAATACGAAGATTACATGAGTTTAGGATCATCCAAGCATGAAACCAAAATAAATCATAAACCACAGCATATGAGTGGTCTAACATCATCAAGGTTCTTCATTATACATGCTAGATGTCAACAAATAACGTGAAAGTCACAAAAAACACGTTTTACAACAAGCTCGCCTGAGAAGACTTTACACTGCCCTATACAAAACGATGAACTGGGAGCAATTGGTGAAGAATCAAGGGTTGAGTTATATACCATTATCTTCGTATGGATGTTATCTACAACATATCAAAATTTCACAGCAATGGGATAAACGAGAAAAAAGATGTGGTCGAAACATCCGACTACATGACAGCTGAAAACTTCCTGAAAGTCTCCTAGATGTTTACTGTTTCGTCAATTTCGACTCCTAAACGTGCTCAAAACTTAAAATCTTCCTAGAAAAAACTTGGAAATTTCCTGGGCATAAAGATACATATGCGGATCGCGAAAATCTGATATCGGACGAAGATTTTACGGCATTTTTGCTAAAAGGCTGAGTTCTGAAATTTCTGGTGACGTATTTTCGGCAAAGCTTTTCATATATTCACATACATTCTCATTCATTCACTCATGAATCAACAAGTTTATGCTCCTATGGATAAAATGCAAAGGAAATACTTACTTGGGTGGTCTCTGAAGCATTCAAAGAACCAGAATTGCCCGCATCGACATCGATAACACCATTACTTTCATTCGGTTTCAAGCTTTGGGAGTTTCCTTTATCACCATCCTCCAAACGAGCATCATCATTACTCTCCACTTCCATGGAGACATTCTCCTGGACATATTCTCAACAATTAGCATTTTTTATCTACAAAACATCATGGTTCGTTATAGGAAGAAACACTTACAACCTCTTCTTCATCATTCAAATCGGAAGTTGTTTGCCCAGCAGAAGAGAACTGAAGACCGTCAATACTTGATGGAGTAAAATTCTGTAACAAAATAACAAATATTGGTTTTTACGATCCTAATTACACGGATGAGAAGAAGTCATGGTAAAAAAGTATCGATGACTCACCAAACGAATCACTGGGTACTTTATGGTGTTAGGTAACATCTTATAATTCTTGTTCCTGCCTTATCCACCATAAATAGTTGCTTCAGTTTCTGAGAAGTCTACATCGATTCGAGGTCTTACGTTACGACCGTCCTGTGGAAAGTTTTAATGCAATAATCAAAATACAGTTATTATAATCTTATGAAGACTTCGTAAAGAATACTTACTTGTGAACATCCTGGAGATGTTTTCCGTTTATCACTACCAGGGAAATACTTCAATCTTGGTCGAGTAGCAATCATCTCGTGAAGGAGGCTCCTTCACTAAAGGTTGATCAACTCTCACGAAATCAAGTAAACGTTTTGAGTTGTTAATCAAAAAGTTTATGTAACCCGGAGTTACATATGTGACTCTCTCGGAGCCTGGGAACCAGGAATTCACTTCCTTCCACATGTGTGCGGTCCAGACGGGTCATGAGCTGTTCAACTGGGGTTTCCTTCTTCGAATAGTCGGAACACACTGATCCATACCCATTTTCCGAGCCGCCCTATCAATATTGTATTCTTCCACCAAGAATTCGCCATGTATTATGGATAAAAAACATAAAAGACATATCGCCGTCATTCAAATCAGCACCAGATTTCAAAGTCATACTCTCTTAAGTATTAAAAGTTGTCAACTGGGAGATGTAAGGGGGAACTGACACCCATGGGCGGAAGTTGAACTCAGATTCACGGTCTAAGACATCAACGAAGCGAGTCTTGATTCGAGGTTGTTTTGTAGACCAGCGCATGATCCTGGCATTGGCCTTCTCAGAGAAAACATGGCGAGCATCAGTGTTCAATCCTTGCAAAATGGTACGTGGAATGGGTGCGTAATTATTGAAACGCTCCCACATCAGAGCTTGAAGAAACATTGTATTGGCATAACATTCAATCTTCATAAAACCATTTGAGATGATAGAGTCTATAATCAAGGAGTCCAAGTTAGAGTACAAAGAACCAAGGAACAAACTGCCTATTGGGAGCTGCTCACCCTGAGCCATCTTAATTGCAAAGGGAATCACAAACGGCTTCAACAAATTTCCAGCATCTTCAAATACATCTCTGGACAGCCATAAACACAAAAAAGAAGCAATAGATAACGTACCGTCAACAGGCCACTCCAGAGGAGTATCTCTTGGCCACCAGTATATTAAACAATGAGCATAGCAACCTTTGCTGCCAGATGCCTTATTAATCTCCTCCATTGTGGTTGTCAAGGTGTTAAAGATTGCGACTTCCTCTGATGAAGAAAGACCTTCAGGAAGATTACCCGTGATTGGAAGATGCAACAAAGCAACTACATCTTCTAGAGTAATGGTAAACTCTCCCCATTTGCATATGAAAGAGTGAGTTGGACTACACCAGCGAGCAAGTAGAGCTACTATACCTCGAGCATCATGAAAAATGAACAAATCTCCAGAAGCTTGAATAGCCCGTATTACTTGTGCATCATGCAACTTGGCTCGAACACGAGGAAAACCTAACATGTACCTCGCCCATCCAGAAAACTTTTCCAAGGGCCGTCGAGAAAGCTTGAATTCGATGATTGATGCTGAAAAATATCCTCGTTCAAGATAGAACCGAATGGCCGCCCGAGGAGTCACCAATTTTTTCTCGAGTAACCTCTTCCGGGATTTATCGGAAGACGAAATCTTTGGAGTTTTGAGACGCTTTTCAGGCCCTTGATCTATGAAGAATGCATCCTCTATGTTTAGAACGTTCTTAATTCCAGGAGTTTCATCTTCGCCAATGGAAGTCTCATCCATGCATGAATCATCCTTAGAAGCATCATTATCTATGTACGAATCTTCCCTGGAGGCATCATTATTCACACGCATATCATCTCTGGAAGCATCATTGGCTTGGGAATCAGACATCCTTGCAAAGTATCTATAACATGCACACAATGCTCCGCTTCAGCATATCATTCATATAAGATGCAAACATCAATGGAATGAATTAATTGGAAAAATGCTCACGCAAGCATCTACAAAATGGTAATTCTCAACTCTTACCTTTTTTACGATTCCACTATGATAGTGATTGCAACGTAAGAGTTAACACTTCAAAACTTGCTCGTTTCTTCGAACCTACAAAAGATGAGCAAAAACTCAGATTTTCATAAAATCATGAATATTTCTTTTTGTGTGAACATTCACCATGAAATTATAAAAATTAAAACATTATTTCATCATAAATAATTGTTTACTTCTAATTATTACACAAAATTCAAGTCTCGATTTTTTATATATATTCATATATATAAATAATAAAAACGTGAATTATTCACGTAAATAAAAAAAAACATTTTGATGTGAGCAAAGATCACGTATATAAAATTTTGTGGATATTTCACGGTTTCCTAAAAAAAAAATCCATGAACAGGCCATGGTTTCATAAAAAAAAAAAATCTTTTTCCTTCGCATCATCATCGTTCTTTAAAACGAGGGTTTATTTCGGTTTTGTGAAAAGTTTACATCTTTAAGGTAAAGTTTTGGTTTTCATGAGAACCAAAAACAAAATTTTATCACTGGACACAAGTCTATATGTATAAATAAAAAAAAAATCCCTCCAAGTCAGGGATTATTGCTAGTTTCTTAAACTAACGATCAAACGAACATACGTTTTCAAAAAAAAAACAACAACAAGGGTTTTCTACAAAACTCACACTCATATATGCACATATATATAATTTTAGCATGATCAAGACATGAAAAACTCATGGAACTCATCAACACGAAAAAAAAATCCGCTTACAGTGGTCTTTGGCCGGGGAATATGGTCGGACGGTGATCGGACGGCAGCGACAGTCGGTGGTGCTCAGGTGAAATTTTTTTCCTTCTCCTGCTGCTGATGTGAGGAAGATGAAGAGGTGATGAAGGTGGTAGCCGGTTGTTGTAGGTGAAATAAAAAAAAAGAGATTCATTCCTTTTATATCAAATTTTATTTCCAAAACCTAAGTTCACATGGATTTCCTTTTCGGGCCCGGCCCATGAATCCTAAACCGACCAAGGTTCCATCACCAAATCAGCGGTTCAACACCAATTTATGCTCATAAGACGATGCTCTATCGTTCCACTGGGATCTGGGATCTTCGTTCAAGCCGTGGATCACTCGCGCAATCGAAAATCCGGTAACATCTTATCTTATGACTAAGTTCAATTACTTGTTTCGTTCGTATGTTGGAAAATCACCATTTAGTGCTGAATGAGGAACATGCATGTCCCTCACTAAGAAGGGGACTTAATGTAGATGGTGGATTTTCCACAAAGGCTAAAATCGTAAACCCATAACTATATATTTTTCTTATCCAGCAATCAGACGAGTATTGAGACTCATGTCTCTCGACGAAAGCATGAAAGCTCGTGCCGCAAGCATTTCTGACTGAGACTACTATCTCTCAGAGAATATGCGGATGTGCGATCTCTCGGTGAGGCAACGACATATCTTGTAAATCTTGAGCAAGTTCGGTAACTATTTTTATATAAAATCGAAAGATTGGACGGCTCTAGACGACTTGCACGCTAGTATAGAGCAATAACGTCTTCGAGGATGTAACAATATTTTCCCTGACTATATAAAAGAAATATGACGCTTCAACAAGCTCATATCATTCGACTCCTGAACAATTAATGCTCCTAGACGATCGTATTAGTATAAAGCCATCAATTAATTATTCCTAAATCACTAGATTCATTCACTGAATCCCTGAAATATATTCTACATTTTTCATAATATTTCGTTACTTCAATTCATGGTATTTCCCAGCAGAATTCCATGGGTTAGTAATAAATATCTAACACACGGGCATCAAAGCATTATCGAGTAAGCCCCGACTAAAATCGTGCAAGTGTATTCAATGCACTAACGAGCACCTGAATGCACGAATGAATATTTCAAAATACGACAAGACGATGAACCTATACAAAATAGCAAAGAAAATAATAAATAATAAAATATTAGCCAAGGCGCTGGGGACTGGACCCACCGGCCGGCCGGTCGTGCCGTGACCAATCGCACGCCCAGTTTTATATTTTATCATATTTTTGTTATTTTCCTTAATCTTATGAAGATCATTTCATTTGAACAAATATCCTTTGTTTTAAAGGAACTCCTCAGTTTCATGGTGTTTCCTTCGCGTCAAGGAATTAATATAAAATTGGGAAAAATGTCGTGGGACCGTGTTTATTAGCCAACCGGCTATGCCTTGATCCTGGCCGGTCCCACACCTCATGATTCCTCATTATTTTATTATTATTTCCCTAATCTCATGAAAACTCCTTAATCTCATGGTATTTCCATAAAACCATGAAAAAATAATAAAAAATTAGGGAAATTCTTGGGACCAAGAGCCCACCGTAGGCCAGGTCATGCCCTAGCCAGGTCCCACACGCTCCTTATTTTATTATTATTATTTTTTATGTTTCCTTGATCCCATGGAATTCCTTGATTTCATGGTATTTCTTTCAAATTATGAAAATTCCTTCAAATCATGGAAATAATACATAATTATATAAAATTAAGGAAAACTCATGGGACCGGGCCCTAGCCGGCCGACCATGCTCAAGCCGGTCCCACACCCTTATTTTATTATTATTATCTCATGGAAACTCTTTCACTTCAAGGAAACTCCTTGATTTCAACAAAATTCCTTAGTTTCAACAAACTCCTTGATTTCATGATATTTCCACAAAATCATGAAAAATAATATAAAAATGGGAAAAGAACCATGGGACCGTGGTCGTTGGACGGCCGGCCATGCCTTGGACATAGCCGGTCCCACACTTCATGATTCCTTCATTTTATAATTATTTTCCTTCATCTCATGAAGTTTCCTCAGTTTCAGCAAAAATCCATGATTTCTTCATATTTTCCCAAATAATTGCTCAAACGCACATCAGAAAGTATCAAAATTCTCTGGACTGAGACACGAACACTTTGGTGACATGAGCATATTACCTTGACCGACCAGGGTTGACTCTTTGGCTTGCAAGGGGCCGGTCCCTCATATTAGGTTCCGGTCCCTCATATTAGGTTCAAACTCTTTCGAATAATTTTAGTATTTGCTGAAATGATCGTCATTCGCTTCCGGGAGCACCCAGGGCCGATTTCATGACCCCTTGGTCGGTCCCTCATCTCTTCATAATTAATTAGGTTTTATCACCAAAGGCTCAGACGAGCATTATTTTAATAAATGATTAAACCAGCATTTAATGATCCTTTCATCAACAAATCAACAAGTCTTCAAGAAACCTTGGTATTTGCTCACTTGAGCATCTGGGCGCTACATGGTCGACCCATGATCCCATATATCCGGTCCCTCCTTCACTCCGTGGTTAATTTTCAATAAACCATCAATTGATCATCAATTTATCGAATTAGGGTTTTGAGTCCAAGGTTCATAATTCTAGATTCAAACACTAATAATTCTACGTTGATTTCATGATCAACATATTATTAATTATACTCGGTTCAGTTGCCAGTATTCTGATTTAATACTTTATTTTGGTCATGCTACCAATAATTCATCAAACGAGCAACATTTGCTCAAACCAGGGAATATTGGTTCAACTATCAATATTCAACAAATTATCAAATGAGCAATATTTGCTCATGTCAACTATGTTTATTCATACATTATACCTCTATCTCAATCTGTGAATCTCAGAACATTTTTAAACCATGTTCCACTCAACAGTACAAGGAATCATCGTCCCATGAAGTTACGAAGTCAGCAACTGACTAACTAAATACACGTCTGCCTTGCAATCTCCACAATCACACGAGATATTAATAGTGTTACATGGCGGATATTAACTAGGGTTTTGGTCTTGAGGTCTACGGCACGTGTGTTCATACACACGATGAGAATGTGAGCAAGTTGTGCAATCAGTTGGAGGAGTTAACAAAGTAGTGGATGGAAAATCAACCAAGTCTCCGCACGTTGAGCAACTGGTTTTAACACGATTTCCATTTTCTCCACTCTTTGATTCTGTCAACTGTCTCACTTCATGGGATCATGGTGTTTACAATTCCAGCAATATAAATAAGTCCCTAAATCCTGATTGAAAAACAAGACAATCTCATGCCAAACAGATAACACGAGATTAACAACTCAACATTTGAGCAATTACTCTCAACAGAGCAAATTCAATCATTCAGAACTTATCTTATTTTCAGAATACACAACACACCTACAATCTTCGATCACCATTGATCTCACACATTTCTCAGCTTCCCTCCTACAGATCGACCCATCTTCTCTTGTGGCCGAATTTACTCCGAAACGGCCATTGTCTTGGTTTAGGCAGGAGTACTATAGATTGATCTCTCGAATTCAAAGCACTCCCTTCTTGCAGTGCATCTGTGTGAGGTTTGACAGTTCGCTCAGTTCAAAGAGTTTCCTCCGCACGGTCGTTTCCTCAATTCCTTAAAAACCAGCAACTCGTTTTGCCCCATGTACACTTAGACAAGGTAATATTATTAGATAAAGAAATATACCTAGAAAAGGAATATTTCCTAGACAAGGTAATATTTATATATATGGAAATATATACTTAGAAAAGGAATTATTCCTAGACAAGGTAATATTCCTAGATAAGGAAATATACCTAGAGAATAAATTATTCCTAGATAAGAAAATAGATTCCTATAAGGTTTGGGAAATTATAAGTGGTTTATTTACATATATTTGGTGCCAATCCCATGCTAGTAATTGTTGATCTTCTTGTAAATTATTGTATATTACGCTTGTTTTCTTGTATTTGTCTTTCATTAGGTGAATCATCCAAAAATAAGTGAAAATAGCTACAAAAGTGAAGTCTACAAGTGGAGAAGGGCCAAAGACCCAGTGAAACTCGTTCAAACGGAGGATTTCTAGTCATCAGTCTGTAGAGGACATGAAGATAAAGTCTATGGCGAAAAAATGAATTCATTCTGAGTTCGTATGAAGAAAGGTAGGAGCAAAACAAGAACTTAGAAGATTACAAGGGCAAAATGGTCACTTTTAAGGTCAAGTGCTATTGGCACCCCCACTGTAGTCAAGGGACATTCATTCTGTTAAGGGGTGGACTGTTTCACGGGAACTGCTAAAGACAGTCATGTCATTTAATGGGGGAGGCTGGAATTCAAATTATGTTAACGGCACCTGGCCTAATTACTCAAGGCTGCCATCTTCTTCTTCACCTCCAAACAGCAACCAGTTCAGGGAGAGATGCTGCAGTTCAACTAGATTCTGATCGGCAGTGATTATCGAGTTAGAGTGGATCAAAAGGGGCTTACACAAGATAGAGAAGACGATGGTCGTAAGGAGAGGAACTCGTGTTCTCGCATTGATGATGAACTGCGATGGTGATGGTTGCTTCCATCATGATCATCTCTGATCATTACCAGTAGTGATGCAGATGATACTGTGAGCTAATGACAGGGAAGCATGGCAGTGAACGTTGCTGCCATTGTGGAGGATGACACCGATGGCGAGAGTTCAGCTCGAGTTGGTTTGGAACTGGACCGAACTTGAAGACGTTAGAAGCTAAAGAAGATGGTGCTGCTGCTCAGGTTGTGGACAAGACTCGGTATGGAGTTGAGGTTGGAAGTAACGGATTGTTCGAGATGAAGGTTGCTGTGAAGGAGTTTAGTTGGAGTTAGTCTGCTGTCGAGACTGGCAGTTGATCTCGTGAACGATGGTGGTTGTTGATTGGCTCGGAGTTGGCTGATGATCATGGTTCTAATGGCAGAGTTGATAGTGATGCCGGGCACGAATGGGAGAAACTCGTGTTGAGCTTGGTAGAAAAAACAGGAAAGAAAGGTGGATGTAGCTCGAGTCCACACGGGATATTGGTATGATATGTGATTTAGGTTTTGTTATGTGAACGAGAAGTCAGGGAAGGTACGTAGAGATTGATTTTGGACTCTAAAACTTGACCGAGAATCCAGCTTGCCGTCGGTGGAAAAATTTGAGAATAGCATGGAACATGGAGAGAGATATCTCATGCATGGAGGATTTTTCTCACGCGTAAAAGATGAAAATAGGAATCCATTACAGCTTTGAATATCGAGTTCGATGCATAGATAGTACCAAAAGAAGACACATCACTCTGTAAAGTTCCCACTGAAGTTTGCACCAATTAGAAGCCGTGTTTACGCAACTATAATGCGCTGTGTTGCACAAAATCGGAAGCACCCGTTTCTACATATCAGAAAAGTTTGTGAACCGACTTTCAATATTTATCACATGCGACTTTTGTGGATCGCAGAAGGCTAACTGATTCCTATATAAAGCAGCCCTGCCGAGAAGAGAAAGATACAATTTTTGGGAGAGAGAAAAATATAGAGAAATTAGGGAGGCCTCTGATTTTGTTCTAGGTTTAGAAAAGATGGAAACCCTGATTTTTCTTCTTGTTATGAACTCCATGAACATGAGCTAGAGTTTTCTATTGGTTATGGATAAAATTGATTTCACATAACATGAATCCTTGTTTGATATATTAGTTTTGTCTCAGTATTATCGTTTATGATTCACCAGCAATATTGTTACATGATTTGAATGCTTGTTTAGTCGAGTCGCGAATCGATTGAGTTTGCTTTCATCTTTATTGCTAGATTAGGGTTATTATACGCAAAAGTGATAATTCCTGATTGCAAGTAGCATAAATATGATTATAGTTTGTAGTGATATATTCTTATGATCTTATGTGAACCATAACCTTTGTTAAATCGGATTAGTGGTTTTACACGTTCGATTGCTTTGATTGGCCTGATTTCATAGAACTTAACGCATCTAGGGAATTAAACTTGATTAGTGCTTTTACACGTTAGGTTGTTCTCTTAGATAGGATTCATATTCGCATCTTTTAATGTGTTTGTTGATGACAAGAGGAGATTTGCGGGATATACTTGCGATCAAGGTATTCTAGGGCCTTTGATAAAATAGAGATTAAAATATCAATTCTAGTTATTAAGATAAGAATATGTTTGTGAATGAAAACGAAATCCTTAACCAATGCTTTCACATCTTTGAATTTATTTGTTTACTTTTCTTCATTTGCTTTTATTTTATTTTAGTATATAAAAATCAGAAAACCCCCAGGTGTTATTTATAGGAAACCGAAACAATTTGACAACCCAAGTCCTCTCTGTGGGAACGATCCTTTCTTGCCTTTGCTATATTTTATATTTTGAGTAGTAAGAAAGTGTAATTATTTTTGAGTCCTACGATAGCGATCAAATTTTGGCGCCGCTGCCGGGGAGGCAACGGGTTGTTATTTGTTTTTGGTTTCTTATTTTTGTTTTGTTTTTAGTTTTTGTTTTATATTCTTATTTTCTGGTTCTTAACATAGTTTTGAGAACTCTTGTTTCAGGTACCAATTTCTATAGATGGAGCATATTGGAGCGATGGATACGGTTTTCAACAACCTCAACACTATGACAATTACCCACCATCTATGGTATACCATCAAAACCAATTTATTGGCTATGATGCATATCCTAGAGAACCTTATGGTGATTTTCATACATACCAACAACAACCTTGTATTGGGTATGTAAGTCAAGCACCTAGGTGGGATAATTCTACTTCTAATTGGCTTTATTCGAGTTGTATGCAGATTTTGAATGGATTACAAGACATGCAACAAAGGCTAGACCAACTTGACCGTGATAGAGAGAACGCCGCACAAACCAATTTTTGGAATATTTCTTCTTACCCGACTCCAGATCGTAGTTATGATCATTCACCCATTCAAAGGGAAGAGTTATGGGAAAGAGAACCTATTGTAGCTAGCAGTGGTAAGCGTGTGAACATCAAGAAACTTGCGCAGAAATTATACAAGTTGGAAGATGATGGAGCCTCGGAAGAGCTTGTCGATGAAATTAGTAGGACCATTCATATGGAACTTAAACGACGTCGTGACTCGTGATAAGGGTTGGGAAACCGACGACGATTCTTATTATGGTGAGTATGAAAATGAAGACGAAGATGATTGTGTTAAAAAGGACCAACCTTTGGAGACATTTGATGACAACTTTGCAACAAGGTTTGAGTCCAATGAAGAGGAGAATGTTGAGAATGAAACCGGTATGACCAATATTGTGGAAGACCAAATTGAACTTGTGAATGATTATAATGAAGATGTTTATGTCGAGACTGTAGTTAAGGCAAAAACAGACGACGAATGGTTGCAAGGTTTGGTAGAGGACCATGATATACAAGAGGTGAATAATTCACTTGAGTTTTTCAAGGATGAAGAGGATTCCGTGATACAAGATATTGTGATAGGTTTGTCTAACCCTATGCATATTGTTTCTTCTCCTTTACCTCTTATTGGTTTGAATGTATGTGCTTCGAGAATATTGTTGAATGACTTTGTTTCGCGATATCCTCCATTAGAGATACTTGATTCTCATACTATGCAGGTTTTGAAACAAGAAACCGTGGTAGTCCCTGAATTCTACATTCTTTATACACTTCCAAGTGTGGACAAGAATAAGTGTGGGGGAAGTTTTTATCGGTTACTAGCTTCGTTTCTGTTTTATATTACTAATATGTGTGTGAAGCTAGTGTTTGCAAAACAGGTTCTATGGAAGGATCCCCAACTTTTCCGATTGTTGGTATATGGGAATGAATCTTGCAAGGATATAGTCGGGCTGACGACTTTAAACCAAGCGCTACATGGGAGGCAACCCATAGGTTTTGTATCTCTTAACTTTTATTTTTCTTGTCTTGTATTTACTTTTTCTTATCGCATATCATGTAGTATGTCCCACCTTGACTTTATTTGGACGATTCAATTACATTGAGGACAATGTAAAGTTTAAGTGTGGGGGAGTAGTTAAGCATTTGCATTGTAAATTTTTCAACATTTTCAACTTTTGTGTGAATTAATAAAAAAAAAAAAAAAAAAAAAAACTCCAACTTGTGGTTAGTTTAGAGTCACATAGTATACATGTCGCTAAGATTACATCGAGAATCTCATAAGAGTGACTGAACTTAGAGATGACAGAGAACATGATCGGGTTTCTTAATTGTATGAGAGTTAAAGTTGGATTTAACCATGCCAGTGGCAAATGAGGTGCGGTACTGAATTCGGTAGTAGAGTTGTGGTCCCCTATAGTGGAGACTACCCATGTTACATAATGTGAGGCACCGACCTTCAATTCTTTGTACCTGTCTAAATATGTGCTTTTAGAGTGTGTGTCACCGTACGTAAATTCCGGGCAGAATGGTGAGCTTACCAACCTCCCACCAATAGAAGCACTATTTTGATCTCTTGAGTGCTATTTTTATCAATCATGATGGTGACATCGAATTGCTAACTTACATACCACTTGTAATCTTGTTCGCAGTTAGCACCATCCACTTTATCTCTCTCTACACCAACAGGTCCATAGAAACACCATCATCATCAACAAGAGGAGCATCACAAATTCGAAGGAAAGTTGAAGACGTTCAAGGTTTACAAGCAACGGTACAGAAATAAGCAGATTTCAGATTCAAGTAAAGCAACAAGACAAGGAGCAGAATTTTTACAAGTTGAAGACTTATATACAAAAGCGAAGATTATCAAGATGAGAGTTCGAGAAGTTTATGATATCGAGACGATACAAGTTGTGAAGAATCATACGGTAAAATACTTACACCATGGCCATTTGTACTTATTTTATTTTTATTTTCGGTTTGTAATTATTTCTCTTCTCTCTCCAAAAAAAAAAAAAAAAAAAAACAAGAGAAAATTTTCTTTAGGCTCATTCTTTTGTTTCGTTTTGTTTTCATTTTGCATTTGTTTTATTTTTCTTGTCTCATATTAAAAATAATAATGTAAAAAAAGAAAAAAAAAAGAAAAAAAAAAAACAAAAAAGAAAAAAAAAGAGAGACAAGAAAAATTCATTGTATCATATTTTGGGTTTGTATAGTTCGTTTTTTTTGTTTTGTATTCTTTCAATAAAGCCAATGGAAGAAGGAATATCTACAATGAAGTTTCAAGCAATAAGGATTTAGAGGAAAAGAGTTACATTGTCAAGATTCTACGAAGTTCAAGAGTTATCATCGAGAGTTGAAGACCGAAGACGAAGATGAAGACACCGATTGAAAACCGAAGACGTTTCTATGGATGCTGTGAGAGTGGTGCTAGCTGCACGTTAACGGATAACGAGGTAAGTAAGCACATTCCCACCATCGTTAAGTGGTTGATTTCCTTTCTTAGAGATCGTCAGAAAAATAGGTTTTCAAAAATGATAAAAGATGTGGGTTTTCAAAACAATTCGGAGGGTTTTGCCTTCCTACCATTCAACGTGTCGCAGGATTCTCTCTTCATTCCTACCTGGACACATGTGTGACCCATAAAAAGCTGTTTATTATTGAGAGCAAATTCATAAAACCCTTTCTTGTGAGGCAGAGTCGAGACTTTCGATCACTCCGAACCCGAATTTCTTTCGATAAGGGATGGTTATTTCTCTCTCAACTTTTAAGGATGAGATTGTGTTCATTTATGTGTCTAACTTCTTATAATTAGTGTGCAGAATCTCTATGTCTTCTTAGCGCGTTGGATGCTATCATTTCGGAGAACTAGTAAGTTGGAAGGGTAGGTTTTGTGGGTATATCTCTAGTAAACCCTCACGAGACTATAACTCGTCCACTAGGGACACCTAGGGGTTTAAAGGCCTGTTGCACATGCTAAGTGCAACTGTAGCCTCGACGGCACGGAGTTGTTGTATTTTTTGTTTTGTTTTGTTTGCTCGAGGACTAGCAAAGATTAAGTGTGGGGGAATTTGATAAGTGGTTTATTTACATATATTTGGTGCCAATCCCATGCTAGTAATTGTTGATCTTCTTGCAAATTATTGTATATTACGCTTGTTTTCTTGTATTTGTCTTTCATTAGGTGAATCATCCAAAAATAAGTGAAAATAGCTACAAAAGTGAAGTCTACAAGTGGAGAAGGGCCAAAGACCCAGTGGAACTCGTTCAAACATAGGATTTCTAGTCATCAGTCTGTAGAGGACAGGAAGATGAAGTCTATGGCGAAAGAATGAAGTCATTCTGAGTTCGTATGAAGAAAGGTAGGAGCAAAACAAGAACTTAGAAGATTACAAGGGCAAAATTGTCACTTTTAAGGTCAAGTGCTATTGGCACCCCCACTGTAGTCAAGGGACATTCATTCTGTTAAGGGGTGGACTGTTTCACGGGAACTGCTAAAGACAGTCATGTCATTTAATGGGGGAGGCTGGAATTCAAATTATGTTAACGGCACCTGGCCTAATTACTCAAGGCTTCCATCTTCTTCTTCACCTCCAAACAACAACCAGTTCAGGGAGAGATGTTGCAGTTCAACTAGATTCTGATCGGCAGTGATTATCGAGTTAGAGTGGATCAAAAGGGGCTTAGACAAGATAGAGAAGACGATGGTAGTAAGGAGAGGAACTCGTGTTCGGGCATTGATGATGAACTGCGATGGTGATGGTTGCTTCCATCATGATCATCTCTGATCATTACCAGTAGTATTGCAGATGATGCTGTGAGCTAATGACAGGGAAGCATGGCAGTGAACGTTGCTGCCATTGTGGAGGATGACACCGATGGCGAGAGTTCAGCTCGAGTTGGTTTGGAATTGGACAGAACTTGAAGATGTTATAAGCTAAAGAACATGGTGCTGCTGCTCAGGTTGTGGACAAGACTCGGTATGGAGTTGAGGTTGGCAGTAACGGATTGTTCGAGATGAAGGTTGTTGTGAAGGAGTTTAGTTGGAGTTAGTCTGCTGTCGAGACTGGCAGTTGATCTCGTGAACGATGGTGGTTGTTGATTGGCTCGGAGTTGGCTGATGATCATGGTTCTAATGGCAGAGTTGATAGTGATGCCGGGCACGAATGGGAGAAACTCGTGTTGAGCTTGGTAGAAGAAACAGGAAAGAAAGGTGGATGTAGCTCGAGTCCACACGGGATATTGGTATGATACATGATTTAGGTTTTGTTATGTGAACGAGAAGTCAGGGAAGGTACGTAGAGATTGATTTTGGACTCTAAAGCTTGACCGAGAATCCAGCTTGCCGCCGGTGGAAGAATTTGAGAAGAGCATGGAACATGGAGAGAGATATCTCATGCATGGAGGATTTTTCTCACACGTAAAAGATGAAAATGGGAATCCATTACAGCTTTGCATATCGAGTTCGATGCATAGATAGTTCCAAAAGAAGACACATCACTCTGTAAAGTTCCCACTGAAGTTTACACCAATCAGAAGCCGTGTTTACACAACTATAATGCTCTGTGTTGCACAAAATCAGAAGCACCCGTTTCTACATATCAGAAAAGTCTGTGAACCGACTTTCAATATTTATCACATGCGACTTTTGTGGATCGCAGAAGGCTAACTGATTCCTATATAAAGCAGCCCCGCCGAGAAGAGAAAGATACAATTTTTGGGAGAGAGAAAAATATAGAGAAATTAGGGAGGCCTCTACTTTTGTTCTAGGGTTTAGAAAAGATGGAAACCCTGATTTTTCTTATTGTTATGAACTCCATGAACATGAGCTAGAGTTTTCTATTGGTTATGGATAAAGTTGATTTCACATAACATGAATCCTTGTTTGATATATTAGTTTTGTCTCAGTATTATCGTTTATGATTCACCATCAATATTGTTACATGATTTGAATGCTTGTTTAGTCGAGTCGCGAATCGATTGAGTTTGCTTTCATCTTTATTGCTAGATTAGGGTTATTATACGCAAAAGTGATAATTCCTGATTGCAAGTAGCATAAATATGATTATAGTTTGTAGTGATATATTCTTATGATCTTATGTGAACCATAACCTTTGTTAAATCGGATTAGTGCTTTTACACGTTCGATTGCTTTGATTAACTTTGATTTCATAGAACTTAACGCATCTAGGGAATTAAACTTGATTAGTGCTTTTACACGTTAGGTTGTTCTCTTAGATAGGATTCATATTCACATCTTTTAATATGTTTGTTAATGACAAGAGGAGATTTGCGGGATATACTTGCGATCAAGGTATTCTAGGGCCTTTGATAAAATAAAAATAAAAATATCAATTCTAGTTATTAAGATAAGAATATGTTTGTGAATGAAAACGAAATCCTTAACCAATGCTTTCACATCTTTGAATTTATTTGTTTACTTTTCTTCATTTGCTTTTATTTTATTTTAGTATATAAAAATCAGAAAACCCAGGTGTTATTTATAGGAAACCGAAACAATTTGACAACCCAAGTCCTCTCTGTGGGAACGATCATTTCTTGCCCTTGCTATATTTTATATTTTGAGTAGTAAGAAAGTGTAATTATTTTTTACTCCTACGATAGCGATCAGGAAACCGTTAAAGCTATAAATAGAGATGTTTAGCTCATAGCTAAGAATATAGAGTCTGGTTTGTGATACAGACTCACCTAGATCAAAGAAAGGAGGTTTGTGAGACAAATCACCTAGAGAATTTTGTGAGGCAATTAATTATTGTAAAAGCAAGCTTAGCAAATATTTTAAGGTTATTTACCTAGAGATATTATGAGCGTAACAAAGAGAGAATTGTAATAGTTTTCTTGTTCATAATCTAGAGAAGATATTTTCTTCGAATCTGGTTTCTAGTGTGTTCTGTTTTCTAGTTTTCGTCTATTATTATTCTGAATTCCGCCTCTATAATAATAGTCACAAAGGTACAGAGATCAACACGTATCAAGTTGGTATCAGAGCAAGGTTCGTTTCTTTTAGGGAAGATTCTTGTGGTTTATGGTCTTCACTAGATCTCTCTACAAACAGCTTGGTGAGTTACTCGAGAAGCAAGAAGACGTTAGAAGAACAAGATGGCCATGGTATGGTTGAAGTTAGATAAGGAAAGATCGTATGATGAAGGTAAAAAGTTGAAGCCATTGATATGTGGATTATTTCATATTTTCGGTCAGATTGGTAACAACGCCTTTAGTCTTGATTTACCACCTAATCTAGGAATTTGCTCGGTTATTAATGCCGAACAATTGAAGTTGTTTGATCCATCGTTACAAGATGATGATTTAGATGACAAGATGATCTTGCCACATGTGGAACACTTGTGGTTTGATAGAGAAGAACCACTCAAAGAGGATTGCATTATGGAGCGAAGAGTGACTAAAACAAGACAAGAAGATAAGGACGCTTTTCTAATTAGACGTTAAGGTCAAGTTTCCATCAAAGAGAGATGGTTCAGCAGGTTGAAAGGAACCCTCGAGTTCCCTAACCTCCAAATCTAACTTTCACAGGAGTTCAAGTTCTTGAGTGGGGGCGCATGATACATGTGTATCTTCCTCTCTCCGGGAACTAGTGATCCTCAAGACGGATTGAGGATAGATTTGTACTTTGGGAAAGAATACTGATTTTTAGGCAGTATTCTTAGATAAGGAAATATTCTTAGACAAGGTAATATTCCTAGATAAGGAAATATACCTAGAAAAGGAATATTTCATAGACAAGGTAATATTTATAGATATGGAACTATATACTTAGAATAGGAATTATTCCTAGACAAGGTAATATTCCTAGATAAGGAAATATACCTAGAGAAGGAATTATTCCTAGATAAGGAAATAGATTCCTATGAGGTTTGGGAAACCGTTAAAGCTATAAATAGAGATGTTTAGCTCATAGCTAAGACATCTAGAGTGTGGTTTGTGATACAGACTCACCTAGATCAAAGAAAGGAGGTTTGTGAGACAAATAACCTAGAGAAGTTTTTGAGGCAATTAATTATTGTAAAAGCAAGCTTAGCAAATATTTTAAGGTTATTTACCTAGAGAGATTGTGAGCGTAACAAACAGAGAATTGTAATAGTTTTCTTGTTCATAATCCAGAGAAGATATTTTCTTCGAGTCTGGTTTCTAGTGTGTTCTATTTTCTAGTTTTCGTCTTTTATTATAATAATAGTCACCAAGGTACAGAAATCAACACGTATCACACAATGACATAAAATAGACATAATCCTTGTAAACAAAAGTTTTATCCTTTCTTCCATCAAACAATGACATAAAAGGCTTTAACTTTTGTAATGTCAAAAGTTCATTCTATCTTTTATCAATACTTTCATACCGACATAATAGAGATAACTTTAGAACATGATTTAACTGTACTTCTTATGGATCCAACACATGTAGCAATTTAATTGAGGGATAAAATCATTCAAGGCTAAACATAAAGGTTATTACAACCATTAAAGCAACAGTTTTAACAGTAGATCAACACAAGAGGTTCAACAAATAAATAAATTAATCACTCAACTCATAAAAGTCCCTTTAAATTTCATAGAAATTTTCAGTCAGTTCAGGGTGAGCCTACTGAGCATAGTCCAGCTTCTCCTTCAGGACTTCATTTTCTTACTGAAGACGAGTGAGTTCAGAGATGGGTGTTGCAGGAGTTCTGGCCATCTATTTGACGCTATTCATGGAAAAGACTTTTGGTCCTCCAAGATTGGTTCCGACAGCAACAATGCCAAGCTGACTGTAAATCCTTGAGATAAGACAGGGAAAATCAAGAGTCTTCTTTGAAATTTGTCTGGCACTTATCATCTGACGAACAATAAGTCCACAAAAATCAATATTTCTCCCTTCCACAACATAATACACCAGTTCTGCAAGAGGACTGGTCCACAGTTGTCTGTTAATTGTGCTGGGCATCAGGTTAGCCACCAGAAGTTTTCCAGCAACATTGAGGAAAAAATCAGCATCATGAACATTAATTCTCCCTTCGTGCCAAGGAGCATTCTTACTCATGAGAAAGTATGAGAGAGCCTCAGAAGAAGGTGTCAAGTGCTCAGGAGGACGCAAAAGAAGGTCACCAGTAAGAGGCAAACACATCAATTCAGCAATTATTTGTCGGTTTACAATAAAAGTTATTCCCTCGACAATAGTTTTGAAGCAGTTGACAGAATCAGGCTCATGAAGGTTTGCATAAAATTGAGAAGTTAGATCCATGTATACAGTTCCCATGGGACGATGAACAATACCCCATTCATGATTTTCAAAGAACCTAGACAGAACATCTACCTTGAGAACATAGGGATTGTAAATCCTTTCTGTTAGAGCACTGCTCGGTCGAACTCGCATGCGTTGCTATCTCAAGCATGTTTTTCAATGTTAGTGATCAAAACTATAAGTCTTGATTTCTATTCTACTATAGCTAAGTCTCGGACTAAGATAGAAAGTGTAGTTGAGCTCAAGAACTCCATCGAAATCATCATACATGACGAAGAACTACTCAAGGAACTGGTGGAACTTCATCGACTATAAGGTATGTGGATACTTGAACTTATCTATCACTCAAAAGTCTATCTACTCTATTTCCTATCTTTGAGACAAAAGTCGTTTTGCTATATAGACTTTGATTATACACATTTGCTATTTCGAGCCGAGTTTATCTCGCTTATCTATTTCTCGAAATATGTGTTGGTAAGCTTTTGCTTTGGCCAAGTTCATCTTTACCTAGTGACGAAAGTCATGTTATGTTTCAATCATTTTGAAAATTGCTTTGACGAAAAATAGTTTGTGAATAACAACTATATAATAACGTCCTCTAAGAATGTTTCAATGATTGAAATGAGAGTTTAGATTATATAACCATTGTTGGATATAAGCATTGTGTGGCAACACATATATGTATAACTCCTTTTTCCTTGAACCGAAGTATGCGTACTTTGTTGATCAGGAAAATCGGAACAAGAGCTGTGAACTCAGTCCGCGAACCCAGTCCGTGAACTGGCGGAAGTTCTTCCCGAGAATATCTGTTGGAGTTTGAGAACTCCTTCCGGGAACTTAAGTCTGTGAACTAAGTCTGCGAACTTAAGTTGGTTATATCTAAAGACGATTTTTTGTGACCTTATATTTATGTTAACTAAGGAATGCAAAATGCAAACCGTGGCTATAAAGTTCATGAATCGATTCGAGTGAATCAAATCGTTTTTGCTTCGATTATGTCTTATGTAGTTACATAAGATTTATACAATTGAACAACTCTCTAACTAGTTCATTTGAGTCATTTGAACTAGCTATGGTGAAGAAGAATAAGGTTGATATGAAAGTGCTCATATGGCTAACCATTTGGTTAACTATTGTTGAACCAACAAATGTACATGTTTGGGTACGGTTACACAAACCTAAAATCGTGCATTTCATTTGTGTGTAACAAGCTAAGTTTTCGATCCAACGGTTGAAATATATTAGCTTGAATCTAATCAGGTTTTCATCTAACGGTGAATATTGAATGCTTTGTAACTAAGCTAACATTGATTGCAAACCCTGATTTGAAAGACTATATAAGGGAGAACTCTAGCAAATGGGAAACCTAATCCCCAAACCTCCTGTGTGATACTAGTTGTATTAGCTAGAGTCGATTCTCCTTTAACCTTAGGTTTCTTCTTGAAAACCAGGTTAACGACTTAAATACTTCATTGGGATTGTGAATCTAGACCGATACTACTTTCTCGTAGTTGTGTGATCTGATCTTGTTGATTCTATCGTGTTGAGTACAATCGTAACGATTGGCTTGAGATTAATATCTCCGATAGGAAAGATATAAAAGTCGTCACAAACATCTTCGTCTCATTGTTTGTGATTCCACAATATCTTCATTCGTCGCGTCGATTAAGATTATTGTGAGGTGATTGATAATACTAGGTTGTTCTTCGGGAATATAAGTCCGGGTTATCAATTGGTTCCTGTTCACCTTGATTTATCAAAATACGGAACAAAACTTGTAGGTATTTCGTGGGAGACAGATTTATCTATTCTTTTGTAGACTTTTTGTGTGATCTGATTTGTTTATTAAAGTCTTCGACTTTGGGTCTTAGCAACTCTTAGTTGTGGGTTAGATCGACTAAAGGGAATCAAGTGCGTAGTATCCTGCTGGGATCAGAGACGTAAGGAGCGCAATTGTACCTTGGATCAGTGTGAGATTGATTGGGGTTCAACTACAGTCAGACCGAAGTTAGTTTGTAGTAGGCTAGTGTCTGTAGCGGCTTAATACAGTGTGTGTTCAATATGTACTAGGTCCCGGGGTTTTTCGGCATTTGCGGTTTCCTCGTTAACAGAATTCTGGTGTCTGTGTGATTTCTATTCCACATTATATTTATATATAATTAAAATATCACAGGTTGTGCGTTAAGATCAATCAATTAGAATATCCAACCTTTGGTTGTTGATTTACATTGATTGACACTTGGATATTGGTCTTTGGTACCATCCAACTTATTTCTCTTGTATTCAATTAGACTTGCAGATTTCTATTTGCTTGAGTAAGAATTGAATCGAGAAAGAGAGATATAACTCTTTGATATACTTTATTAAGATTGAGTCTAGTTGATTCTCTTGAAAGTATATTGGAGTTTGTCCATACAGATTGCTAATCGAAATATTGGGTGTGGTTGTTGTACCCCCGCTTTTTCAATTGGTATCAGAGTAGGCAAACACGTTCAAGACCTTACAAGTCTGTGTTTGTAGCGATCTGACTCTATGGACAGTAAAGTCTCTGGAAACGCTTCACTAGGATTAAAAATCAATCGTAAAAGAAGTTCTAATAAACTGGTTATTCTCCAGAAAAAGTTGGATGAACAAATATGGATCAACTCTGATCTCGTTGCAGAAATTGCAATACTTAAGGATTTGAAATCTATCAAAATTCCTTTGATGGATCTGAATAACTCCAGTTGTTCCTCTCTGAAGAACAGTCATAAGTCAGATGATAAACAACGTTCAGATGTTGTGAAAACTGATATGACTCAGAACTTCTCAGACAAATTTAAAGGTGTTGGCCCACGTTTGTTTTGTGATTCCTCCAATCACTTTCAACATACTTGTATGTCCTTCCAAAAGAGCCTAAAAGTTGCAAGTAATCTTCATAAGAAAACTAAAAAACTAATTGCTTCTCTAAAAGGATGTACAAAACTATCAGGAAACCCTAAACAGGAAAGTACTAATAGTATGGGAGCTTTCGCTTTAAAACCAATATCACCCTTTCAATGGTTTCTTGTCAGTCGATGTAGCAGACATATGACAGGTGATCTCACATGGTTTTATTCTTCAAACGACTATGAAGGAGGACCTGTAATATTTGGAGATGGGAGTTGTTGCTACATAAGCAAGAAGGGGACGATCAAACTACCCGGCGTACCTGAAATCCATGATGTAGTATACGTAAAAGGTATGACTGCAAATCTTCTTTCTATTAGTCAAATTTGTGACAAAGGCCATCGAGTTGTCTTCAATGCAAATGGATGTGACATTGTAGACAAAACTGGGAAAGTAATTTTTCAGGGAACTCGTGGTAAAAACAACCGTTATCTTCGGATACTCGGTTAAAACCCAATTGTTGCAATTTGACTAAGGTGGAATATACACATCTTTGGCATGAGCATTTTGGTCACATCAACTATCATCTTCTAACTAAGATCATTAACAAAGAACTTGTTAGAGGCGTTCCCAAAATCAATGCCAAGATTGAAGGTGTATGTGGTGCCTGTCAAAAGGGTAAACAAACGAAAGTTCACCATAAGTCATCTCGAGATATTCTCACTAAAGCTCCACTTGATTTAATTCATATGGATCTCTTCGGACCAATTCAACAACCCACGGTTGCTGGTAAGAAGTATGCTTTGGTTATGGTAGATGATTACACCGGGTTTACTTGGGTTGCGTTCCTATCTCATAAGAATGAAACCCTTGATGAATTCAAGATTATTGTTAATAGAATCCAGAACGAACAAGGTCGCAAACTAAAGAAAATTAGAAGCGACCGTGGAACTGAATTCAAGTACACTAAGGTGTTTGAATTTTGTGACGAACTGGGAATTATTCAACAATATTCTCCACCCATTACTCCTCAAGCTAATGGAGTTGCAGAAAGAAAAAACAGAAACATTCAGGAAATGGCCAAGGTAATGCTCCATAACAAAAACTTACCTATAAGGTTTTGGGGAGAAGCTGTCTTCACAGCATGCTATTTGATCAACCATGTCTACCTACGGTCTAAAACCCTAAACACTCCTTATGAGTTGTGGTACGGTAGAAAACCCAACTTTCACTATCTCAGAGTGTTCGGTAGTAAGTGTTACATCTTAAAATATCGAGAAAAGAGAGGGAAATTCGATACCAAAAGTGATGAAGGTATCTTCCTTGGCTATGCTTCTGATAGTCGTGGTTTTCGAGTGCTTAATCTCAGAACCCAGGTCATGATGGAATCTGCTAATGTTATAATCGATGATATTAGTAATTTTCATCACGATAATCCTCCTGCTAAATTTCCTCCAACTGAGACAATTGAGAAAGTCAAAGAAATACCAGAATCTGTTGAAGTTATTCCAACTATTGCTGATCCTGATATTACTAGTGACGAGGAGAAGAGCACTGATCAGGCTATTCATGATGAACAATAACGTGTCCCTCCACGACACCTCTGGGTTCAAAGGAATCATGATCCCAACAGTATTATTGGGGGAAGAGATTCTACACCCAAAATTAGAGGACAACTTCAAAATATTTGCAATTTTGGTTGTTATCTGTCACAAGTAGAACCAAGAAATATTGATGAAGCTCTTAGCGATCCCTTTTGGGTGAATGCAATGCATGAAGAGTTAAATCAATTTCAAAGACAAGACATGTGGGAACTTGTACCTTGTCCCTCCAATATTAATATTATTGGTAGGAAATGGATATTCAAGAACAAGTCTGATGAATTTGGCACAATTGTCAGAAATAAAGCCAGACTTGTCGCTCAAGGATATTCACAAATTGAAGGTGTCGACTTTGAAGAAACCTTTTCTCCTGTGGCACGCCTTGAGTCCATTAGACTTTTATTAGCTGATGCTTGTTTTCTCAAGGTTAAGCTGTTCCAAATGGATATAAAATCTGCGTTCCTAAACAGAATTTTGAAGGAAGAAGTCTATGTTGCTCAACCTAAAGGCTTTGAAAACCTTGATTTCCAAAATCATGTTCTTAAGCTCAAAAAGGCATTATATGGGTTAAAACAAGCACCTAGATCCTGGTTTGAAAAACTTACCACTTCTCTTATTAGGAAAGGTTTTTCAAGAGGTGGAGCTGATAAAACCTTGTTTACCAAATGGAGTGGGAAAGATGTTGTCATTGCTCAAGTCTATGTAGATGATATCATCTATGGTTCAACTTCTGAGAAGCTTGCAAAGGATTTCCAAGTTTCACTTTCTAAAGAATTTGAAATGAGCAATGTTGGTGAATTGAAGTTCTTCTTAGGATTACAAATTCAACAACATAAGGATGGAATTTACTTATCCCAAGAAAAATATGCAAAGGATCTTGTGTCAAGGTTCGGTATGGATAAGTCGACTCCAAAACTGACACTTATGCCCACTACTGGTAAACTGCACAGAGATGAGAAATGAGTAAAAGTGGATCAAAAATTATATCGATCTATTATTGGTAGCCTTTTATATCTTACAGCCACTAGAAGTGATATTTCTTTTAGTGTTGGTTGTTGTGTTAGATTTCAGGCTAATCCAAAGGAATCTCATCTTGCAGCTGGGAAAAGGATCATACGATATGTCAATCACACTGTCGGGTATGTTTTATCATATACTTTTGATACTAACACTGACCTTTCTGCTTATTCAGATGCTGATTGGGCAGGATGTATAGAAGACAGAAAAAGTACATCAGGGGGATTCTACTATGTAGGACTGAATCTTGTGGCTTGGCATAGCAAGAAACAAAATTCACAATCCCTGTCTACATGCGAAGCAGAGTATATTGCTGCTGGGTCATGTTGCACTCAACTTCTATGGATGAAACAAATTCTGGTTGATTATGGAATTGATACTGGAATAATGAAGATCTTTTGTGAAACTCTAGCGCGATTCGAATCACTGAGAATCCCATTGAGCACTCAAGAACAAAGCACATTGATATAAGGTACCATTTTATTCGAGATCTCTATGAAAATAGTATCATAAATATGGAATTTGTGCCTTCCGAACAACAGTTGGCTGACATTATCACCAAACCATCAAACCATTAGACACTGCTACATTTCAACACTTACGACAGTCTATTGGTGTTGTTTTGGTTCATTAGTGGTTTCCATGACTCTTCCCCATGTGCTTATCTCGATTTTTTGGGCAATTGAGTTTGGAACTCCAGTAAGTGTTTAATTCAATTCTGCATTTGTTTCCGTAGGTTGATTTTCTGTCAGGTTCTCTTTAGTGTGTTAGGTCCAAAGAAATCCTTCTTTTCTTCTGAAATTAAGGTCTCTCTTGTTGTTCTTTCGGGAATGACATATTATGGGGGAGAGTTCTTAATTGAACTTGTGCTTAATTGCCAAATCTTTGTGGGTAGTGCGGCTGTGGAATATTATAGGGGTTATATTGTATCTTTATAAACTCCTTGATGAATGCATTTAGCTTCGGCTATATGATTGCATCTAAATAAGATGATATGTGCTTTATTTTGGTCATGAAATGTCTCTTCTGGAAATTTCATTAGGATCCCGTTTTCGTACCTTTGCCAATTTTATTGACAAAAAGGGGGAGAATTAATATGTAGTTCACACTACAAATACATATGGTTTTCGGATCATTATGTAGGGGGGAGTGGTTTCCATGTGAGATGGAAGGGGGAGTGATACACATCACCATAGTATTGTTGTCGAAGTTGTGATACAATTGAACTTTGATGCTATATAATGATACTATGACACTGTATAACAATGATTGAGAATTCTTGTTTTCTCATTGTCATAGCTATGTATTTTCAACAACGATGATGCTGAACTTACAACCTTTGGGATCATTGGAGTACTTGGAAGTGATGAAGATTTCGAGTAATGTTGAAGATTAGGCATGTGGAATAGGAGCTAAAAAAGTTAATTCATTTATTTTTGTATTCCATATGTATTGATAGTTTTGTCACTAAAATTGACAAAGGGGGAGATTGTTAGAGCATTGCTCGATCGAACTCGCATGCGTTGCTATCTCAAGCATGTTTGTCAATGTTAGTGATCAAAACTATAAGTCTTGATTTTTAGTCTATTATAGCTAAGTCTCGGACTAGGATAGAAAGTGTAGTTGAGCTCAAGAACTCCATGGCAATCATCATACAGGACGAAGAACTACTCAAGGAACTGGTGGAACATCATCGACTAAAAGGTATGTGGATACTTGAACTTATCTATCACTCAAAAGTCTATCTACTCTATCTCATATCTTTGAGACAAAAGTCGTTTTGCTATATAGACTTTGATTATACACATTTGCTATTTCGAGCCGAGTTTATCTCGCTTATCTATTTCTCGAAATATGTGTTGGTAATCTTTTGCTTTGGCCAAGTTCATCTTTACCTAGTGACGAAAGTCATGTTATGTTTCAATCACTTTGAAAATTGCTTTGACGAAAAATAGTTTGTGAATAACAACTATATAATAACGTCCTCTAAGAATGTTTCAATGATTGAAATGAGAGTTTAGATTATATAACCATTGTTGGATATAAGCATTGTGTGGCAACACATATATGTATAAGTCCTTTTTCCTTGAACCGAAGTATGCGTACTTTGTTGATCAGGAAAACCGGAACAAGAGCTGTGAACTCAGTCCGCGAACTCAGTCCGCAAACCCAGTCCGCGAACTCAGTCCGCAAACCCAGTCCGCGAACTGGCGGAAGTTCTCATCCCGAGAATATCTGCTGGAGTTTGAGAACTCCTTCCGGGAACTTAAGTCCGCGAACTAAGTCTGCGAGCTTAAGTTGGTTATATCTAAAGACGATTTTTTGTGAACTTATATTTATATTAACTAAGGAATGCAAAATGCAAACCGTGGCTATAAAGTTCATGAATCGATTCGAGTGAATCAAATCGTTTTTGCTTCGATTGTGTCTTGTGTAGTTACATAAGATTTATACAATTGAATAACTCTCTAACTAGTTCATTTGAGTCATTTGAACTAGTTATGGTGAAGAAGAATATGGTTGATATGAAAGTGCTCATATGGCTAACCATTTGGTTAACTATTGTTGAACCAACAAATGTACATATTTGGGTACGGTTACACAAACCTAAAATCGTGCATTTCATTTGTGTATAACAAGCTAAGTTTTCGATCCAACAGTTGAAAGATATTATCTTGAATCTAATCAGGTTTTCATCTAACGGTGAATATTGACTAAGCTAAAATTGATTGCAAACCCTGATTTGAAAGACTATATAAGGGAGAACTCTAGCAACTGGGAAACCTAATCCCCACACCTCATGTGTGATACTAGTTGTATTAACTAGAGTCGATTCTCCTTTAACCTTAGGTTTCTTCTTGAAAACCAGGTTAACGACTTAAAGACTTCATTGTGATTGTGAAGCCAGACCGATACTACTTTCTCGTAGTTGTGTGATCTGATCTTGCTTTGATTCTATCGTGTTGAGTACAATCGTAACGATTGGCTTGAGATTAATATCTCCGATAGGCAAGATATAAAAGTAGTCACAAACATCTTCGTCTCATCGTTTGTGATTCCAAAATATCTTCTTTCGCCGCGTTGGTTAAGATTATTGTGAGGTGATTGATAATACTAGGTTGTTCTTCGGGAATATAAGTCCGGGTTATCAATTGGTTCCTGTTCACCTTGATTTATCAAAAGACGGAACAAAACTTGTAGGTATTTTTGTGAGAGACAGATTTATCTATTACCGTAGACTTTTCTGTGTGATACAAATTTGTTTATTAAAGTCTTCGACTTTGGGTCGTAGCAACTCTTAGTTGTGGGTGAGATCAGCTAATGGAATCAAGTGCGTAGTATCCTGCTGGGATCAGAGACGTAAGGAGCGCAACTGTAACTTGGATCAGTGTGAGATTGATTGGGGTTCAACTACAGTCCAGATCGAAGTTACTTTGTAGTAGGCTATTGTCTGTAGCGGCTTAATACAGTGTGTGTTCAATCTGGACTAGGTCCCGGGGTTTTTCTGCATTTGCGGTTTCCTCGTTAACAAAATTCTAGTGTCTGTGTTATTTCTATTCCGCATTATATTATATTTATATATAATTGAAATATCACAGGTTGTGCGTTAAGATCAATCAATTAGAATATTCAACCTTTGGTTGTTGATTTACATTGATTGACACTTGGATATTGGTCTTTGGTACCATCCAAGTTATTTCTCTTGTATTCAATTAGACTCGCAGATTTCTATTTGCTTGAGTAAGAATTGAATCGAGAAAGAGAGATATAACTCTTTGATATACTTTATTAAGATTGAGTCTAGTTGATTCTCTTGAAAGTATATTGGAGTTTGTCCATACAGATTGGTAATCGAAATATTGGGTGTGGCTGTTGTACCCCCATTTTTTCACTTTCCATGATAGGTTTCTTAGTACTATATTCCACATAGTAATCACGAGCCTTACGATTAATGAACCTAATTCTTAAGATCGGGTCAAGAAATTCTTCTCCACGATTTTGAGGACCCGAACTCTCACCACGATTAGTTCTCTTCCTAGAAAACATTTCAGGTAAAGTAAGTGAACAAGAAGTTAGAGAAACTTACTTGGTTCGTGAACTGATAACAATGGTGAAGTACCGGAACTGCAAAAAGGAGAAAAACGGACACCAACTCCTGAAGTAGTTTTTCGTTGCGATTCTAAAGAGCTCAAGAACACTCAAAATGATTGAGCAATGTATTTGATGGGAATCGAGAGAAATACAACAGCTGTTTTTCTTTTTCGTACACGAACTGAATAAGAAGAAGTTGACGTGGTGAACGAAGAGAATCCTTTCTCTTTTTAAGTGTCAAACGGTGAAACCTGAACCGATTGAACACGTTCTGGAACAAGGTTCCTATACGGACAGGTTAGGATAATAGTGTGTGAGTCGCACGTGAGCTGACAAGGGCTCGTTTGTTTGTGTGAACAACAAGGAACATCCTATTTGGAGTAAAACTCAACAAATATGATTATGAGCAGCTACATGTAATCAGTTATGCTACATAGGAGCATATTACACCATGACACCAAGAGAGAATTTCTTTCCAACAAATCTTACATCTTGTCATGTTGAAAAAAACCCAGGAAATTGTTTTTATAAGTCTATCAAAGAACTTCAAGAGAACCCAAAAAAATTATTTTTTGATTTCTCGTTTTCCAACTTATAAACAAATCTGTTTCTTGAGATAGTTTTTATTCTCAAGGGAAACTCTTTTGATAAAAAGAGACGTCCTAGCTTCTTCATGAAAGAAGACAATACTACTATCTTGATACGAAGTATCATGGATTGAGCAATGAATCAATTCATCCTTTGAGGTGATGTACTCAGATAACTGAGATTCAAACTCCTCTTGTAATTCGTTTAGTTTGTTATAACTAATTGGATTACACAGAGGAGGAGTATTGCACTCACTGATTAGCAAATCGATATCAACCTCAACATGAATATTATTCATCATAACTTGATTTGCTTTGTCAAGAGACTCTTGACCTTTCTGGAGAAATAAATCAACATCAGAAGATAGGCATCCAAGTTTCTTTTCAATTCCTGAAAAAACTTCAAGGGATTTTAAACCTGGTGGAGGTTTAGACAAAACTTCTTCTATGGATTTAATTAAATTAGACATGGAAGCGAATTCTGGAATTCATGGATCTGGTGGTGCATTTATTGAGATAGCATTATATCCATATCAGATTGCTACAAACACATACTTATAAGGTCTTTAATGTGTTTGCCTGCTCTGATACCAATTGAAAATGCGGGGGTCTAACAACCACACCCAACAATTCGTTTGGAAATCGAGAGGACTTACTCCAATACACTTTCTAGAGAATCAACTAGACAGTCAGACTCAATCCAGAGTAAAGTATATCAAAGAGTTTAATATCTCTAACTCTTAATTCAATCCGTAATCAGCAAATAGAAATCTGCGAGCCTGATTGAATATAAGAGGAGTTACTTGAACGACACCAAAGACCAATGTTCAAGTGTCAATCAATGTAAATCAACAACCAAAGGTTGACCAAAGGTTGGATATTCTAATTGATTGATCTTAACGCACAACCTGTGATATTTCAATTATATAACAAAATATAATGCGGAAAAGAAATAACACTGACACCAGAATTTTGTTAACGAGGAAACCGCAAATGCAGAAAAACCCCGGGACCTAGTCCAGATTGAACAACACACTGTATTAAGCTGCTACATACTCTATCCTACTACCAATTAACTTCGTACTGGGCTGTAGTTGAACCCTAATTAATCTCACACTAATTCAAGGTACAATTGTGTTCCTTACGTCTCTGATCCCAGCAAGATACTACGCACTTGATTCCCTTAGTTAATCTCACCCACAACCAAGAGTTGCTACGGCCCAAAGTCGAAGACTTGATAAACAAATCTGTCTCATACAGAAAAGTCTATAAGATTGAATAAATCTGTGTCCCACAGAAATACCCAAGAGTTTTTGTTCCGTCTTTTGATAAATCAAGGTGAACAGGAACCAATTGATAAACCAAACTTATATTCCCGAAGAACAGCCTAGTATTATCAATCACCTTACAATAATCTTAATCGACTAGCGAAACAAGATATTGTGGAATCACAAACGATGAGATGAAGATGTTTGTGATTACTTTTATCTTGCCTATCAGAGAAATTAATCTCGAGTCAATTATTTCAATTGTACTCAATACGATAAAATCGGGAAATATCAGAACACGCAACTACAAGAGAATAGTTGGGTCTGGCTTCACAATCCCAATGAAGTTTTTGAAGTCGTTAACCTAAAGGGTCTCGATAGAAACCTAAGGTTAAAGGAGAATCGACTCTAGTTATACAACTAGTAATATACATGAGGTGTGGGGATTAGGTTTCCTAGTTGCTAGAGTTCTCCTTTATATAGTTTTCAAATCAGGGTTTGCAATCCAAGTTACCTTGGTAACAAAGCATTCAATATTCACCGTTAGATGAAAAACCTGATTTAACCAAGCTAATATCTTTCAACCGTTAGATCGAACTTAGCTTGTTACACACAAATGAAATGTACCCTCATTTAGGTTTATGTAACCGTACCTAAACGTGTACACCATGTTGGTTCACAAATAGTTAACCGAGGTTAGACATATGATCACTCTCATATCACCCTTATTCATCTTAACCATAACTAGTTCAAATTTAAAAAGCATGGGTACGACAACCTCACCCAATATTTCGATTAGCAATCTGTATGGACTAACTCTAATATACTTTTAAGAGAATCAACTACACAGTCAGACTCAATCTTACTGAAAAGTATATCAAGGAGTTAATATCTCTATCTCTTGATTTGATCTTTACTCAAGCAAATGGAAATCTGCGAGTCTTTATCAAATACTAGAGAGATAAACTTGGATGGTACCAAAGACCAATATCCAAGTGTCAATCAATGTAAATCAACAACCAAAGGTTGGATATTCTAATTGATTGATCTTAAAGCACAACCTGTGATATTTCAATTATATAACGAAATATAATGCGGAATAGAAATAACATAGTGTTGATGAGTGAAAATTACTCCTGCCGAATTTGGTAATTTGGGGTGTGATGAGGAATGAATTTAAACCTACAACAAATGAAAGCTAGCGGTGAGTGCTTGTAGATTCGAGAGATCAATCATTGCAAGTCGGCCTAAACCAAGAAATGGCCGTTCCAGGACTTGTTTCGGTCACAAAGTGAAGGAGATGGGGTTGATCTTAGGGAGGAAGCGAAGAAGGTGTTGAGATTGTGAAGGTGTTGGCTTGCTTATGACTTGTGACAGAAAAGTGAGCAGGCTTACGGTTAATGTAAGGAGGCTCTGGATGTCGATTTTCTGTCTTGTTTTCCCTTGTTGTTGTTGTTTGAAAATAGGGCGGAGAACCTATTTATACAAGTCATTGAGCCTCATTCACGTTTCTCGTGGGAAGTGGAGGTAGTGGAATGATGGAGTAGTGGAGTTGTGTGTCGTAACGCACGACCGGTCTTGCCCACTTTTCTGTTCATCTCTAACCGTCCATGACTCCCTAACACGTTCTTGTGATGGCGCGTTACACGCCGCACGCTGTAAACCGCCAGACCAATACCCCGGTAAGTATCCCCAGTTTGTGACATGATTGATATGGAATGTGGATCGTGGGTCCACGAAAGATAGCATGTAATCTTTGAATTGAATAACTGCGTTATTCGAAAGTCGATACTTGTGCAAGTATCGTGTGTATTTTATGCAGGTCTTGCATTACGGTGTGGTAAAGTGACGTGTAATGACTGCTCACTAACCAAATAACTCGACCAGGGTTGTATAACCAAGTGGTGAGGTCGGACGGATGAGATGATGTTTGAGACACTCATCTGCGACCGTTGATGAAATTAGGGTTTTTTAAAGAGGTGCGCGCAAGCATCACTCTTGACTTGGTCGAAACCAAGCATGGGAAGGATTTTGGAGAAGACCGGCCATACATGCGTGTTGACGGCATGATGGTGTAGGCGCCTGTATTCCGTTCCCTCATGAAAGCGCGATCCGGGCCACTCAATTTGACCCAGTAAAGAGGAGTGGTCGAGATCGGTTTGCGGCAGTAAATCCCTTGCCGCAAAGGAGTTGGAAACCGGCGTGATTTCCCTAGTTTGGGCACGCGTTTGAAGCGACCAACATTGGTTGGTTTTGGTCGATCATACTACCGTGTAGGTGGTAGGTTGGTGTTCACACCTATACCGATTATCCCATGAAAACGTGATCTAAGCCATTCAAATCATCCGGTGAAGTTGAGCGGTCGAGATCGGTTTAGGATTTGGGAGGTGTAACCGCACGAGTTTGGGCGTGCGTTTTGGGTTGGTAGGGAATGATGAGCCTTGGCCGGCGCGTGAGGAGGTAGATGGGCCCACGGTGGTCATGCTGGTGTGACCGACTCTTGCTCAATCTAATCTGTGACCCTCCATTCGTGCGGAGAAGATGGACGCGCGTGATGGCTTGAACCCTAATTTTGGCTTTCAAAGCCGCGCGACCATCCTCTTTTGGGCGGATGGTTTTGTTGCAACCAACCACGGTTGGCTTTGGCCGATTGGTCAAGCGTGTAGGCGGTCACATGGTGATTGTGTCGACATGCTCCGGGCCCTTTGAGTCTACATCTACACCCTCCATCTATACTGCGAAGACGGACGGTTGAGACCGTTTTGCGACACATGTAATATGCCGCAAACCCTAATTTAGGGTTTTCCGCCCATAATGCTTGGTATGGACGGTTTCTTGGCAAGCAAAGGCCAATGGTCGACCATGCGGGTCGGCCGTGTGTATTCCATACCGCTTGGGGGTGATGGAATTGATACGTGGCCATCCAATCATGCTTGTGGAGTTGGGTGACTGCGATCGAGATCATATCCAGGAGGCGATCTGATCAAGTCCGGATGCTCAATCGGGCTAGTATAACACACCGAGAGGGCTCAATCGGGCTAGTATAACACACCGAGAGGTCTCGGGCTAGTATAACACACCGAGAATCGGCTGTACGGGTATTTCGTACATGGATTCATTATAGTGCTTGGAGGTTTGTGTTACTGCAGTAAGAGTAACACTCGGTCGTCATGCCACGCGATAATGGGTACAGAAATACAAGGCTGATATGAAATTCACGGGAAGGGATTGTTGCTCCATGCTCCAACTGGAGGAATTTCATGTATTCACGAGAATGGGATTGTTGCTACATGCTCCATTCTTGGTGAATTAAGTGAGGAGTATCCGTCACTTATAAATGGCTTTATCTTTTACAAGATGTCGTCGCATGATTTTTCTCGGGTTACTTACAAATTTAACCTTAAATGAAAATCCACCATCAACATTAAGTCCCCTGCGCCTAGCACATAATGGTTACACTATTGTGTGGTAGGCATGAGATGGTGACATACGAAATGACCAAGCCGGAGTGAATACATATTTTAGGATAGTTTCACATTGTCGGGCGTTTCCACAGGAACTGGTTGGTCTTGATTAAGGATGCGAAGGGACGCAGGACTTGATCCGTGAGTCGCTTTGGTTCCTCTCGTATATGTATGAGTTCGGCCGCTCCTTCAGGTGTTTGAGTCGGGGATAGGATTCCTCTTCTACCGGATTTAGGGCGTGGGTGCTTGCACATTGCCGGTTGAATTGTTGTGTCTAGAAATCCTGACTTAGTCGGCGTTGAATCCTCATATATCGGGCGCAGTAATCGTCTTAGGGTTTCCTCGGTATTTATGCGAGGTGAAGAGATTTTTTGATCCGTTTTTATGTAGAGCTTCCTTGCAAAAACTCTATTTCCCATCATGTCTAACAATAGTGGATCATCTTCTTCATACCATCCGGGATCTCCCCGTTAAACGTGTACGACCAAGCGTCCCGAGCTTCATGATCAGTCCCTGTTCGTGTTCTTCGAGTCAAGAAGATCATACCGGCTTGTCTCTTCTTTCTTTCACGAAACATTGTTTGTTCTTCATAACGGTCGAGTGAATAATCCCTTCATTCTTGCAGAGATATCTACTTAGGAACATGTGTGACGGTCATTGACGACGATGACTTAACCATTCCTCTTCCTTCAAACTCGGACACGCCTACCCCCGCAAACCTCGAAGATTGAACTGGGTGTCTCATCTTATGAATATCCGAATGCGAGGTCTTTCATTCGATGTTCGCATGAAATGCTTATCCTCCGGCTATCGGGATGTCGGTGGATTCTTGGTGCGGAAGGAGTTTGTGGGTTTGTACACCAAGTTGTGGAGGAAGTACGGTCATATCGCAACCAGGAATGTGGTCCGACATTGCTCCTCTGCCTTGGTTACCGCGGTAAACTGCCTTCTTCCCATGATTGCGGAGATGGAGAGTATTTCTATCCGCAACGTTCTTCGAATCAAATCTCGAAAAGTGGGAGAATATGGTATCTACCGTGAATCCATGAAGTTCAACGTGGGCTGGTTGCGGCAACGTCTTGATGTCATCAAGGTTGATCGAGTTGGTATCCTCGCAAATGTTGTTCTGCTACAAAAGCTATCTTGGAAGAGGAGAAAGCTCGGCTGCGAGAATCCAGAGAAGGTGGAGCAAGTCACGGGACTTGAAGAAAAGAATGGAGAGATATCAGGCTAGACCGAGATGATGCTCTCAAGGAATTATAATCTTCTAGATGGCCTCTTCTAAGTTGTACTCCCTTATTGTTAATGACGTTTATGTCAAGAGTTTTGAACATCTTTGCGGAATAAATTGCATTGGGTTTTGATTGGTGAAACAGGTTTTTCATTGACACATCTCTGAATATAGTTGATGATTCAAACATGTAATGAAAATAAATGCCTGTATTGTTGACACAGCAGATAGTGGTCAGGTGTAATATGCCTTGAGCCACTTTCCATTGATGACTGCTTCAAACTTGCCTCCGTCTACCTTAATGATCTTGTAGTAGCAGATCTTGTAAGCCTTGGTGACTGCGTAGGGACCTTCCCATTTCGGTGAGAATTTTGGTGCGAGACATGTCTTGTTGGATGTGTTTGGCTGTTTTCAAACCAAATCTCCCACCTTGAAAACGCGTGGTTTCACAATTTTGTTGTATGCCCGGAAATTCGATTCCTGTATACCTGAGCGCGTTCTTCCGCTTTATTCCTTCTAAAATCCAGAGTGTCTAACTCTGCGATTCTAGAGTCAGAGATTTCGGCCTCGTTCCAGTGGATCCCGGTTGCTGCTGCAATCCTGGCTGATGGGATTCTGATCTCTGCTGGGAAAATGGCGTCCGCTCCGTAGACGAGTGAGTACGGCGAGACCCCAATGGAGCTTCTGGGTGATGTACGGTATGCCCATAGTGCCATTGGTAATCGATCATGCCATTCCCTGGGATTGTCGTATCTTGTTCGACCGATGATCCGGATCAATGTCTTGTTGGTACTCTCGGCTTGCCCGTTCCCTTGAGGATAGTAGACGGTGGGAAGACACATTTAATGCCGTACTCCTCCAGTAACTCCCGCACTGTTTGTTGGCGAAGGGAGTGCCATTATCAGTGATGATATGCTTGGGCACGCCAAAACGACAAATGATGTATTCTTTAATGAAAGCCGCAATTGTTGCTCCTGTAGTCCCTCGTAGGGGAATGGCCTCTACCCATTTGGTGAAGTATTCGTTGCGGTTATGATATACTCATGCTTTGCTTCGATGACGGTGGATTAATCTTCCGATAATGTCCGGTCCCAAGCAATAGAATGGCCATGGGCTGCTTATAGAATGCGAGAGGGTAGAAGGCGTATGAACAAGGTTCCCATGAATTTGGCATGTGTGGCAGCTTTGAACGAAAACGGCTGCATCATCCTCCATGGTCGGCCAATAGTATTTCTCGTGTATTTGGAGAAACAGTTTCCTCTTCCCTTGATGTTCTCCTTCGTGTCTGCCAAAGATGATGACCGGGATTTCTCCTCCGGCCGCACCGTAGCATATCACCTCCGAAGCTCTTGCGGTATAAGATCCCTTCGTGGAATATGAACCGCTTGGCTCTCTGCTTCATCTTAATAGCGTCCTTTTGACCGGCAGGAATTATCCCATCACGGAGATAGCTAATGTAGGGTTCTCTCCAAAGTCCCGGTCACGATTCACATTAAAAATCTCCAACTGGTGTGGTGGTGTCTGGCAATTCGAGCAGGACTTTTGAAGTAGTCTGGATTGAGCCTCCATCTCTGGCCAGTAATAACCCAGGCGTTGAAGTCGTCGGTAAAGCGTTATCACCGATGATTGTCCACAAATTTCATTGTGAATGCGATCCAGCTGTATTTGTGCTTCGTCACCTCCCAGACATCTTGACAGGGAGCCGTCTGGATTCCGATAATACAGCATACCATGAAGCATGAAGAAGTTTTGCGGGGGTTTTGAGACCGACCTTTCCTTGTGAGAGTGAGTGTTGAGCTCTCGAATGATCGGAGTTCGCCAATCGTCGGTCTTGGTGTCTTTGTATTGTGATAGCCATGTCGATTCTATGGTTCTCCTCTTTTCAGTCAAAGTTTCTTCCCCCTTCGAACTTGACTTGGAAGCCAATGTTGCTAGGCAATCGGCGTGTTTGTTGTTCTTTGCGACTAACATGGGTTATGGTTGCATCGGCAAAGTAGTTTAGTAACCTCGTAGCTTCGATCGGACGGGGCCGGTGTTACTTCTTTTAATGCGTATACTCCGTTCATTTGGTTCACCGGTAACTTGGAGTCACCTCTTATCTCCAGGCGTGTGACTCTGCTTGTTTAGCTATTGAAAGCCCTATGAGGAAAGCTTCATATTCTGCGAGAATTGTTGGTGCATTCGAAGTCTAACTTGAAGGAGTGTGAAAATACTTCTCAGGTTGGAGAGACTAACACCACGCTTTGCTCCTCCCAGTATTATTGCTAGGGGGTAGCGGAGCCGTCAAAATACAAAAGCCACACTTCTTCTTCAAGAATAGAGATGTTCGGGAATTCTCCAGGGAGTTCTTCATGTAGTCCCGTAGTACCTTCTCAGGAAATGCTTTGCGGTAAGTCTGCAATCGCTTGACCCTTGATAGCTCTAGGCGATGTGCACGTTATGTCTAGTTCGACATTTGGAGAAGCCATTTTCCAGTCCTCCCCGTCGGGGACCGGCTTTGAAAGCAAGAACTTTGCAGGATCGGATTTAGACACGAGTATCACCCTGTTGGATAGCAGGTAATGCCTAAACTTCGAATGGAATGGATTAAAGCTAAACACGCTTTTTCCGCTCGGGATATCGGAGTTCAAAGCATCCCTCAATATTCGGCTGAAATAGTATATGGGACGTTCGATTCCCTCGTCGTCTTCTGAGCGAGTAAAGCCCTACGGCGGCGTCACTGAAGGCGGTGTAGAGGACCAATGGTTTCCCTTGTACAGGAGATTTCATGACGGTTGGAGATGATAGTATTCGTTGGACTTTCCGAAAAGCTTCTTGTTGGGTTGCGGTCCAAACAAAGCTGGCTCCCTTCTTGACAAGGGGGTGAATGAGGCGGTAAGTTGGGCTAAACCGGGTATGAAACGTCGAATGTAGTTTACCTTGCCCATGAAACTCGGAGCTCTTTCACGGTTCGGGGAGGCGGCATTGTGAGGATAGACTGAGTCTTGGACGGGTCTACTTTTATTCCTTGCGGTCACTTGGAATCCCAGAAATTTACCTAGGAGGAGACACCGAAAGCACATTTTAAAGGATTCATCTTTAACTTGTATTCCGACACCTCTCAAATACTTGCAGTAAGACGTTGGTGTGGTCGGCTCGAGCCTTTGACTTGACCACAATATCATCCACATAGTCTTCTACTTGTTTATGCATCATGTCGTGGAAGATTGCCGTCATAGCACGTTGGTATGTTGCGCGGCATTCTTTAAACCGAATGGCATAACAAAGATAGTAGAAATTGCCAAGAGGGGTTCGGAAAGTCTGTCTTACTTGCGTCATGCTCATACATCCTTATTTGATTGTAGCCGCTGTAGCCATCCATAAAGGAAAACATGCCGTGTCCGCTAGTGGCGTCTACTAACATGTCGATGTTAGGCAGGGAAAGTCGTCCTTGGGGCAGCACTTGTTCAAGTCTCTGAAATCCACGCAGCTTCGAATCGTCCGCTTTTATTTTTAAAGGGACCACATTGGCTAACCAGGTCGGATGATGAATGGGTCCGATGAAGCCAGTGACTAGCGACTTCGAATCTCATTCTTGATTTGTTCTTCTACCTCATGTCCGAATTGCCTCGGAGGTTGCTTGATTGGCTTGGATCCAGGCATGACGTGTAAGTGATGGGTGACCAATTTTTCATCCAGGCACGGGCATTTCTTCGTATGTCGGCGAATACATCTTGGTATTCCTTGAGTAGTTGAACCAGGCTTGTACGTTCGTCCGTGTATAGAGTCGGCCGAGTAGAGACCGGCCTGGGGAGATTCATCGATCCCGATGTTAACAATCTCGAGCTCGTCGATCGTGGAATTGGTTCCGTCTTGTAGTTTGTCGCGGGCGTCCAATACCTCCTCTCGTGTTCCGTCGTCCTTGCAGCATCAATTGGGCGGAGAGACGGATGGTCTCTCCTGCTAATTGCTCAGCCGGCGCCGGTATATTGTCTTCCCTTCGATCACGGCTTGCCTCGAAAGAGCGCTCCCTTTTGGCGTGAGGATGGGCTGAAGTTTCACCGGTTGGAGATGGACGTCTCGTCGGAGAGAGTATGTCGTGGTGTTTGGCCCCCGCCCGATGTAAGTCGGTCTTCCTCCTGGATTGAAGCCCACGTGGGTAGTGGAGTGCATATGATTTTGTCGGACTTTCCCTGCGGAGCATCTTTTGACTCGAATAGCTCCACTCCACATATTGGCGCGTACGGAGACAATGATGCGGGAATACGGACGACCTCCTCATTTAGCACGGTCTTCAGGCACTGGTGATACGTTGAAGGAATGACCTTGTTGTGGTGAAGCCACGGTCTCCCTAGTATCATGTGGTAGTCCGGCTCCTTTTCTATGACTTCAAACTTTGCTCGTGGTGAACAGGTCCTACCGATAAATTCAAATTGACATACCCCGTATGTCTTGGTTTGATTCCCTTCAAGTCCGTCATCGTGGTGGGCTGTCGTACAATCTTGCATGGGCTGACCTTGGCTGTCCTGAGAGTCTTGAGAGTAATTACGTTCGAAGATGCTCCTGTGTCGACGAGGGCCCTCCGAAACTCTGAACCCTTGATGTGTGCGGTAACATGTAGGGCTCGGTTGTGACCTTCCTCTGCCATCATGTCATCTTCCGTGAATGTAACATTATTTATAGATGTTTCCATTGCAATGAGACCCCGGACGAGAAGGAGCAAGGTGTGCGTCCGAGCTATTTTATTGATCGCATGAACAAACGTCTCTGCCCGTTGATCTTTTGAGAGGTGCAAGAGTTCACACAAGTCTTCCACTAGAGACCTGACTTCCGCTCTCCGGCCTCAGTTCGTAGTAAACCTGTTGATCCGAGGGGGACTAGTCCCGGTGTAAAGGTCTCGGCACGCTCATTTCCGACGTCATCTTGATGAGGAGGTCAAGTATGCCGTTCAGCTTCTTTGATCGGCTCCATGTTCCTCGGCCCGAGTCTCAAGTATCAGGGCCAACTCGCTCATAGTTGGGATTCCCCTTGTTGCGCCAGCAGATACGCCATTGGGAAGAGGGGCATCCTCGTTGGAGGAACTTCGACCGGGATTTGAATTTGTTGAGGAAGTCCTAAGACCAACCATCTCGGAACTTAGCCAAGCAGGATTGGGTATTGAAGAAATTAATTTCACAACCGAGAGATTAATCTCCCACCTTGTGGTCGCCAATTGTTGATGAGTGAAAATTACTCTGCTAGAATTTGGTAATTTGGGGTGTGATGAGGAATGAATTTAAACCTACAACAAATGCATCGCGCGGTGAGTGCTTGTAGATTCGAGAGATCAATACAGTGCAAGTCCGGCCTAAACCAAGAAATGGCCGTTCCGGACTTGTTTCGGTCACAAAGTGAAGGAGATGGGGTTGATCTTAGGGAGGGAAGCGAAGAAGGTGTTGAGATTGTGAAGGTGTTGGCTTGCTTATGACTTGTGACGAGAAAAGTGAGCGAGGCTTACGGTTAATGTAAGGAGGCTCTGGATGTCGATTTCTGTCTTGTTTTCCCTTGTTGTTGTTGTTTGAAAATAGGGCGGAGAACCTATTTATACAAGTCATTGAGCCTCATTCACGTTTCTCGTGGGAAGTGGAGGTAGTGGAATGATGGAGTAGTGGAGTTGTGTGTCGGTAACGCACGACCAGTCTTGCCCACTTTTCTGTTCATCTCTAACCGTCCATGACTCCCTAACACGTTCTTGTGATGGCGCGTTGCACGCACGCGCACGCCGTAAACCGCCAGACCAATACCCCAGTAAGTATCCCCGATTTGTGACATGATTGATGTCTGGAATGTGGATCGTGGGTCCACGAAAGATAGCATGTAATGTTGAATTGAATAAGCTGCGTTATTCGAGAAAGTCGATACTTGTGCGGTATCGTGTGTATTTTATGAATCTTGCATTACGGTGTGGTAAAGTGACGTGGAATGACTGCTCACTAACCAAATAACTCTGACCAGGTTGTATAACCAAAGCTGGTGAGGTCGGACGGATGAGATGATGTTTGAGACACTCATCCATGACGTTGATGAAATTAGGGTTTTTAAAGAGGTGCGCAAGCATCACTCTTGACTTAGTCGAAACCAAGCATGGGAAGGATTTTGGAGAAGACCGACCATACATGCGTGTTGACGGCATGATGGTGTAGGCGCCCGTATTCCGTTCCCTCATGAAAGCGCGATCCGGGCCACTCAATTTGACCAGGTAAAGAGGAGTGGTCGAGATCGGTTTTGGCGAAATCCCTTGCCGCAAAGGAGTTGGAAACCGGCGTGATTTCCCTAGTTTGGGCACGCGTTTGAAGCGACCAACATTGGTTGGTTTTGGTCGATCATACTACCGTGTAGGTGGTAGGTTGGTGTTCACACCTATACCGATTATCCCATGAAAACGTGATCTAAGCCATTCAAATCATCCGGTGAAGTTGAGCGGTCGAGATCGGTTTAGGATTTGGGAGGTGTAACCGCACGAGTTTGGGCGTGCGTTTTGGGTTGGCCGGGAATGATGAGCCTTGGCCGACCGCGTGAGGAGGTAGATGGGCCCACGGTGGTCATGCTGGTGTGACCGACTCTTGCTCAATCTAATCTGTGACCCTCCATTCGTGCTTAGGAGAAGATGGACGCGCGTGATGGCTTGAACCCTAATTTTGGCTTTCAAAGCCGCGCGACCATCCTCTTTTGGGCGGATGGTTTTGTTGCAACCAACCACGGTTGGCTTTGACCGATTGGTCAAGCGTGTAGGCGGTCACATGGTGATTGTGTCGACATGCTCCGGGCCCTTTGAGTCTACATCTACACCCTCCATCTATGCCTGCGAAGACGGACGGTTGAGACCGTTTTGCGACACATGTAATATGCCGCAAACCCTAATTTAGGGTTTTCCGCCCATAATGCTTGGTATGGACGGTTTCTTGGCAAGCAAAGGCCAATGGTCGACCATGCGGGTCGGCCGTGTGTATTCCATACCTGCTTGGGGGTGATGGAATTGATCTGTGGCCATCCAATCATGCTTGTGGAGTTGGGTGACTGCGATCAGATCATATCAGGAGACTGATCTGATCAAGTCCGGATGCTCAATCGGGCTAGTATAACACACCGAGAGGGGCTCAATCGGGCTAGTATAACACACCGAGAGGTCTCGGGCTAGTATAACACACCGAGAATCAGCCTGTACGGGTATTTCGTACATGGATTCATTATAGTGCTTGGAGGTTTGTGTTACTCAGAAGAGTAACACTCGGTCGTCATGCCACACTGATAATGGGTACAGGAAATACAAGGCTGATATGAAATTCACAGGAAGGGATTGTTGCTGCATGCTCCAACCTGGAGGAATTTCATGTATTCACAGAATGGGATTGTTGCTACATGCTCCATTCTTGGTGAATTAAGTGAGGAGTATCCGTCACTTATAAATGGCTTTATCTTTTACAAGATGTCAGCGCATGATTTTTCTGGTTACTTACAAATTTAACCTTAAATGAAAATCCACCATCAACACATAGACACCAGAAGTTTTGTTAACGAGGAAACCGCAAATGCAGAAAAACCCCGGGACCTAGTCCAGATTGAACACCACACTGTATTAAGCCGCTACAGACACTAGCCTACTACAAACTAACTTTGGTCTGGACTGTAGTTGAACCCTAATCAATCTCACACTGATTCAAGGTACAGTTGTGCTCCTTACGTCTTTGATCCCAGCAGGATACTACGCACTTGATTCCCTTAGCTGATCTCACCCACAACTAAGAGTTGCTACGACCCAAAGTCGAAGACTTCAATAAACAAATCTGTATCACACAGAAAAGTCTACGATAATAGATAAATTTGTCTCCCACAGATGAACCTATGAGTTTTTTGTTCCGTTTTTTGATAAATCAAGGTGAACAGGAACTAATTGATAACCCAGACTTATATTCCCGAAGAACAAACTAGTATTATCAATCACCTCACAATAATCTAAATCGTATGGTAGCGAAACTAGATATTACGGAATCACAAAATAATAAAACGAAGATGTTTGTGATTTCTTTTTATAATGCCCTATCGGTGATATAATCTCAGGTCAATTATTCATTTGAACTCGTACGATAGAAAATAGCAAGATCAGATTGCTCAACTACAAGAGAAGTAGTTTCGTATGTCTTCACAATCCCAATGAAGTCTTTCAGTCGTTAACCTACAGGGTCTCGAGAAGAAACCTAAGGTTAAAGGAGAATCGACTCTAGCAAAACTAACTAGTATCACACAGGAGGTGTGGGGATTAGTTTTTCTAGTTGCTAGAGTTCCCCTTATATAGTTTTCAAATTAGGCTTTGGAATCTAAGTTACCTTGGTAACAAGCATTCAATATTCACCGTTAGATGAAAAACCTGATTCAACCAAGCTAATATCTTTCAACCGTTAGATCGAAACTTAACTTTTCACACACAAATAAAATGTATTCATTTAGGTTTGAGTAACTGTACCTAAACGTGTACACTTAGTTGGTTCACAATTAGTTAACCAATGGTTAGCCATATGAGCACTTTCATATTAACCGTATTCATCTTTCTCATAACTAGTTAAAATGACTCATAAGAACTAGTTCAAGAGTTGTTCAATTGCTTAGGTCTTTATTCATAGACAAAATTGAAGCAAAATCGGTTTGATCCACTTGAATCAATTCATGAACAATATAGCCACGGTTTGCAAAGATTGCATTCCTTATAATTTATTGTTTTAAGCTCATGAACTACCGATTTGAGAAATAACTAGCTTGGGTACGCGTACCTTAGCTACCGGATTTGAGTTGGCTTTGGTTTCCAAACTCAACAGAATTTTTCGGGTAGAAAAGTTCTGCCAGTACGCGTACCTAAGGTGACTGGTTTATGAGTTCGTAAAATCCAAACTCAGCAGAATTTTCCGGGAGGAAAAGTTCCGCCAGTACGCGTACCCAACCTGTCTCCTTCACCAATACCGTATGCACACACTTGGTTTCCGGTACATGGATTTATACACTAATGTTCGAACACACTATATATGCTTATATCCATAGATGGTAATCTCAACTCTACATTTCAATCATTGAAACATTCTTCTATAATGTTATAACAATCGATATTCACGACTATCGTCATCAAAGCTATTTTCAAGATTAAAACATCATCATGACTTTCGTCAAGGGTAAAGATGAAAATGGTTAAAACGAAAGATCACCAACACATATTTCGAGAAAAAGATAGGCGAGTAAACTCGGATTGAAATAGCAAATGTGTATGTATGAAAACTATCATACTTATACAACAATTGTCTCAAGAGTAGGAGATAGAATAGACTTTTGAGTGACAGATAAGTTCAAGTCTCCACATACCTTTTTGTCGGATGAAGTTCCACTTGTTCTTCGAGTAGTTCTTCGTCTTCGTAAGATGATCGCCATGGAGTCTGGAGCTCAACTACACTTAACTATCCTAGACCGAGACTTATTCATAAGTAAACTAGAAATCAAGACATAGTTTTGATCACTAATATTGACAAACATGCTTGAGGTCGCAACGCATGCGAGTTCGACCGAGCAGTGCTCTAACAATCTCCCCATTTGTCAATTTTAGTGACAAAACTATCAATACATATATTTACAAAATAGATAAAACTTTGTAGCTTCTCGTCCACATGCTTGATCTCCTTGGTGCTTCAACATTACTCGAAAACTTCGTCTTTTCCAAGTACTCCCATGATTCCATAGATGTTCAATTCAGCATCATAGTTGTTGAAGTCCCGTAGCCATAACAATGAGAAAACAAAATCTCTCGATCATTGTTATACAGTGTCATAGTATTATTACACAACATCAAAGTTCTCATATCACAACTTCGACAACAATACTATGGTGATATGTATCACTCCCCCTTAGTCAATACTTCGTCTCAACACGAAAACCACTCCCCCTTACATAATGATCCGAAAACCATATGTATTTTTAGTGTGAACTACATATTAATTCTCCCCCTTTTTGTCAATAAAATTGGCAAAGGTACGAAAACGGGATCCTAATGAAATTTCCATGGAGACACTTCAAGACCAAATAAAAGTACATATCAACTTTGTTTAGATGCAATCATAAAGCCGAAGCTAAATGCATTCATCACGGAGTTTATAAAGATACAAAGATAACTCCTCAAATATTCCACAGCCGCACTCCCCAAAAAGATATGGCAATTAAGCACAAGTTCAAAAGAACTCTCCCCCATTTGATGTCATTCCCGAAAGAACAACAAGAGCGACCTTACTTTTACGAGAAAAGAAGGATTTCTTTGGACACTAAAAACCACAAAATGATTTTGTATCCAAAATTCTCAATTAAACTAACCACAAGAGAACCCGTGATTAATTTAATCGGAATACACAACCAAAATAACCACAAACGAATCTATGATTAGTCTAGTGGAAGTGCTCACACAAGAAGACTTATGGAGCCGCACAATATATACATAAAATATGGATCAGGGAAGATCAATACTGCGGAATATACAAGGATTCATTCTATTTTCCATCACTATTTGCATAATGACATATAATAGACATAATCCTTGTAAACAAAAGATTTTAACCTATCTTCCATCAATAAATGACATAATAGGCTTAACTTTTGTTTGTCACAAGTTCATCGATCTTGTATCAATACATGCATGTCGACATATAACCGAGATAACTTTTGACAATGTATGGGACAATAATAGTTCACGGACACAAACACACATATCCCATAACATATTGCAATATATAAAACCATAAAGATTAATACTGCAAAAATCATCTTTCTAACAAACTTTTTAGAATTTAAACAAATAAACCTAAAAACATGAAGATGAAAACGTTGTACATAGCTATGTGTACTCACAATAATGGCTATTCCAAACCCTAGTTATCCTTCTTAAACAAAAACAAGAATAAAAATTCTTTTAAGAAGTTTCCTAGATAAATAAATCAAACATCTATCCAAGACGTGCAATAAGATTTCGAACACAAACAAGTTCCTCATTGGCTTCCTTCAGCTTGATCCTTATGAACTCGAGATTCCTTTTAGCGATCACGAACTGTTCTTTTAGGACTTTAAAATCCTGAAGAAGATTTCCAACCAGTTGTTGTGAAAATTGAACTGGTTTCTTGTCTACATGATCAATTGCATGATAGCAATTTATAAGAACAGGGTTCTCATAAAACTCAACAAACTTGTCATTCTCAACTTCCTTCTTGCACCCTTTCATAGTTTGCACCATTATTTCTTAGGAGGCTATTTCCGTTACCGAACTAGTACATACCAAGAAAAGCTTCATGATATATTTACATATAGAAAAACCCTAAGGGTTCATGAATAGAATTCGGTAATGGACCAGGTATGCAAACGTTCACAGTTATGAACCAGGGTTCAAAAACCGTCTAGGTAAAGGGGTCTTATAAAAGACTTTGACAAGGATCTTTAGATCAAAAGAAGGAGCACTGAAAAGTTCAGTGTTTCAACAAGTCATGGTTTTCTCAAGAGTTCTTATGGATCAACTATGCTTCATTATGAAGAGAAGGCTAGAGTAGAATTCTTACTTAGAAAGAATTAATTTAAAGAATTAAACGATAAATACAACAACCATTTTTGTTAAGATGAGTTGCATCTTGACTTCTATGTGTATCTTCACAGGATTGGAATGAGAATGCACAGTAAAACTGGTCAAGTTGTAGACAGAGCATGTAGCTCATCATCGTTTTCCTTCTATGAATCACAAAGAGAATTAGCAGGATTAATCTCAAAGGAATTACTACAAGGAGAACAAGACATACCCGAAGATGTTTTCTTCCTTAATTTTTTGATTTTCCGCTTGAGATTATTCACACTGGTTCTTAAATCTGAGGCATGATTTTTGATGTGAATGTGATCAAAATATGATACTTTGGTCACAGCGTAATCCTTGCCAATAGAAGATATTCCTTCCTTAATTGGACCATTCTTTTTCCTTTGACGTCTTTTTCTTTTTACTGGAACATCAAAAGTCTTAGTAGTCCATGTGACATTCTTTCCCCTATGATCGTAGACGGATTTCGTATCATACATATTTAAAAAGGACTTATCACAGTACTCTTCTGGATTTGAGACCCTGATGTTCTCAGTACGGAGAAAAATAGGTTTGATTACTTCCTTTGACATCCATATGAGAATGTTATGAAGTTTTTTATTTCTTATCCGAAAACGACATTTCCATTCAACATGACCCTGGTTTCCACAATAGTAGCAGTTGAAGGTAGTGTTTTTAACGGTTTTCATACGCCTTGTCTTAGAAGAATGACTGTCTTTGTTTACAAAAACATCAGCTGTAATAGGTAAATCTTCACATAGCAAGTTCTTATTAGCCCTGACAAAATTGATCTTCCCATTATTTGGAGCGTCTATTCCTTTATAGCCCAGACCACGTTGTTTATGGGTGAAAACTGTTTCTGCTGGTTTTGGTAAATTTGGGTGTGTGGATGAAAAACGAGTCTAAACCTAAAACAAATGCACTACACAGGAGTACTTTAGATTCGAGAGATCAATCTGTACAATCCTGGCCTAAACCAAGAAATGGCCGACCCAGTCTTGCTTCGGTCACAAAGTGAAGGAGAAGGGTTGGTCTTAGGGAGGGAAGCGAAGAAGGTGTTGAGACCAGAATGGTTAATTCTGAAGGTGTGGCTATTTTATGACTTGTATCAGAATTTGGAACTGGCTTACGGAATGAAAGCTATCAGTTCTTTGGTATTTTTCAGGATACTGTGTTGTTGTTCTCACCAAAACTTGTTGTTTGATAGAAATAGGCAAAACCTATTTATACAAGTCATAATTGAATACACCCTGGTCTTGTAGGATCAGAATATCGCGACATCAATACCTCGCGAGATCGATAAACGACAGCATTGCGAAGGTATCGCAGTTGAGTAATATAAATAACGCAATGAATGACGACAGCCAAAACACGAGAAAGATGTGAAGACCTAGCGAGATCTAGGGGAGTTGCGAGATTATATATTTGTACACTTGCGATATTTCGCAAGTTATTCCCGAAAATAAAGGACAGCATAGCTGTCATCCATTATGTAATACCCTATATAAGGAGCCGAGCAGGCCTATTGTAAGGGATCTTTTTTCGAGTGTTGGGCAAGTCATTAAGAGAGATAAAGTTTAGAGTGATTGTAATTCTTTAAGTGATCTCCATTTCATCTTGTAAACATTTTAAGAGTTTAATCAATAAAAATTACAATTGTTCATCCTAAAAATGATTTGATTGTATAGATTCTTGTGAGGGGTGTAGTGTAGGATTTCCTGCAACTACATATTGGCGCTAGAAACAGGGAGCACTGAAGATTAGAGATTGGATATTGTCATTAAAATTGTTCAAATCAGGAGTATGATGGATAAATTGGAGAAAGCCAGAATCAAGGAGAGTAATGGAGAATTGGAATGTAGTATGATTACTAAGACGATGGTTAATAAATTTCATGAAAGTATCAAAGGGAGAATACACAAACGAGATTTTGAAGGAAAAAAAATTATAACAGCAGAGAAGGCGTCACCCTTGAAAGAATGGGAAAAACAGAAGATTATGTTCACAGCAACGGAGATATCAAGAGAGAATTTAAATCACACATCTCCACTAGTGATTACGATAAGCGCAAGCAAGGAATAAGGAGAATTAAAAAAAGCAGTGGAAGAATGGACAATAAATAGAACTTTGGTGGACACAGGGAGTTTAGTGAATATAATTTTTTATCATGCTTACAAAGAATTGGGGTATAAAAATGAAGAAATGACTTCCTCAACATATCATATCCATGGTTTCGGCAAATCTATAACAAAACCTAAACGGGAAATAAAAATGCGAATTCTGTTGGGAGAAATTGAAACACAAGTGACGTTATGTGCAGTGGATATGGAATCGCCATACAACATGTTGTTGGGAAGACCATGGGTACATGCAATAAAAGCTGTCGCCTCGACATTTCATCAATGTGTTAAATTTCCTATGCCGAGTGGGATTGGAGAAATCAGAGGAGATACCGATAAAGGAAAGATATATCATCAAATTGAGGTAAAATATTATGAAGAACATATGAAGAGGCGAAAAGATCGCAAAAAGATGGCAAGAGCAGTGAAAAAGGAAGAAGAATTTAGAACTTACATGATAAGAGCAGAAGAAGGAAAAGGAATACCTGGCGAAATCTCGGAAGAAGAGAATGAGCTTGCGAAGGAAATAAAAGGACCAACGCCTATGAGAGAACCGAAGGCTAGCTACACTGCGGCAGAGCCGACAAAGGAAGTGAATGTCGGAACTGAAGAAGAACCCAAGATGTTAAAAATTGGGACTAAGATGGATGCAGATGAAGAAAGAAGAACTGTTGATTTATTGCGAGATTACAAAGACATTTTCGCATGGGACATGGATGAAATGCCTGGTATAGATCCATCTGTGGCGTGCCATAAATTGGAGATTGACAAAAATGCAAGACCATTCAAACAAAGAATTAGAAAAATCGTAACAGCATATCATCCTCAAATAGCAGAAGAAGTTAGAAGGACATAATAGAGCATGGTGTGAACAAGTGCATAATGCAGTATGGGCTTACAATACAACCAGGCGAGAAGCTACGGGAATGTCACCTTTTTGTTTAACATATGGAGTTGAAGCTGTACTTCCAACAGAAGTTATGATTCCAACCCCAAAGAAAGAAGCTTAGGAGAAAAATCTTAGTGTGGGTAACATTTTAATCAAGCTAGATGAATTAGAAGAGAAAAGAGAAAGAGCACTACAACATATGGAGAATTATCAGCGAAGATTAGCCAGAGAATATAACAAACGTGTCAAGACACGAGAATTTCAACCAAAGCGATCTAGTATTGAGAAAAACACCAAAGATATCGGCGAGAAAGTGGTGGCAAGCTAGCGAAAAAATGGGATGGACCTTATATCATTAAGGAGATAGTTGGAACAGGGGCATATAGATTGATGGATCCCGAGGGCAAAGATGTGGGCCACAGATCGGATAGACCATGGAATAGATTATATCTGAAGAGATATTACCCATAAAAGATTGTGGTAAAGATTAGACTGCGAAGTACTGAATGGATAAAGTGAAATGAATTCATATAAAAGTTTTTTTTGCAAAAGAATGATTCCGAAATTGCATAAAATAAAGAAAGAATGTGCGAATACCTCGCAAACAAAATAACAATAAATAATCAAAAATGAGTTATTTATACAAACGGGACGAACCTTTATGGCGTACACCCTAGTTCGCGAATGATATTTCGCAAGAGGCAAATGTAAGACCTAAAGTGCGTCATACAAGGGGTATCTCTTGACATGGCTCGGGAAAAGGTTACACCGCTCCCGGAACCCGAGTCATGAAAATTTGGGGTCAATAAAGCCCATCCGGAGAGATACCTTGGATTTCCAACTATATAAGGTTATACCCTGGTTGGACGACCGAGGATCTCTTCCAAGGAGTCGTGTATGACCAAGGCGCCGAGGTACACGGTTGAGCCAAGAGTGCAGGGGAATTTGAAGTGTCTCGGCCATTCTTGGCAAGTCTTGGCACATGCTGCACTCGGCCCGAAGAAAACTCCACTTAGGGTGCATTCTCGTAACCATAAGCCCTATAGGTATAAGGGATAAGAGGCTGCGAAAACAACTGGTTGTTGTTAATACCGAATGGGAGGAGCTAGTCTTGTATGGCCGATGTACGCCTCCTTGAAGGGGCAACCAGGGAGATGATAAGGGCGGCACCCTCCATTAGGGAGCTGATAAGTGTCTTAAGACGCAAATGTCATGAGGCTCAATTTTCGCAAGAAAATTTAGACTTGTCATATTTGTGCGATGATCCTGAAGAGGCAATAATACTAACGCGAGGATAAGACGAGATCAATGGGTCTTTACATGAAAGTGTAAAAACGTCCTGCGATTTCGTCGCAAGACGGTAATGTCATGGGGCTTTAAATTCGCAAGAACTTCTAGGCCTGTCATATTGTCGCAACGAAAACATCCTGCAAAGGCAATAATACTAAGAAAGAGATAAGGCAAGATCAATGGGTATTTACATGAAAATGTATAGACGTCCTGCGATTTTGTCGCAATAACGAGGGGTGGCAAAATAAGACCTTTAACTAGGAAGGCAAAATAAGACCACACAAAAAGAGTAAGCAAGCAAGCTTGCGAGACTTAACTTGCAAACATTAATTCAGAACGACTTGCTTAATCATTTGAATATAAGCAAAACCACAAAAGAAAAAGTCAATCATAAGATAGTAAGAGGAAATAAGAGAATTGTTCAACAGTAGACTCAATGTTTCTTATCAAAAAGTGCACTTCAGAAGGAATTGAAAAGTGTCTTATGCAAAAAGTAATGAAGATAAAGAAGCTAGAAAATACGAAATTATAAAGAATTTTAACTCTCTACATCATTCTTCTCGCCAGCAGGAGATTTGAAACACTCTTCAACAATTTTATCAGCTTCAAAAATTTTCACATTTTCGCCAGTTGATTGATTCTCGCCAGAACCCCCTTCACTTGGGTCATTATTGACAGCTTCATTATTAGAGGGGGTCGCCTTTTCATTTGCGACATCCTCGCCACTTTCGTATTCATAATCACTATCAGGAAAATTAGGGATTTCATCTTCTTCAACTTCCAGAGGTTCGATAGATACAGGATCGAGAGATTTGGACAATAGTATATTATTCACGATGACTTCTGCTTTGAGATGAAATTGGCGAAGGAGTGCCTTCTGGTGATTTCTACTCTGGATGTCTTTGGAGTGAATAAGGTAATCCAATCTTCTTTCGGCCCGGTCGCGAGACTTAGCAAGAGTAGAAGTAAGTAACGCATTCTCCTTGCGAATCTTGGCATAGTTAGACTCCAGAATAGAAAGGGAGGAGCGAAGATCTCTCTCAGACTCTGCAAAAACAAAGAACAAAAGGAGTTATATAAACAAAAGATTTGAAGACTTGATAAAGGAAGAATAGATGAGGCAGTCAATTTCTATGACTGCCTTCCTTTTGCGAAATAAGATGTTGGGTCAAAGCCAAGCAGCTATTCTCCAAGTGATCCATGGCATTGTCAAAATTATCTCCAACCAAACCTTTTAATCGAGAGCGCAAACTCTTTTCGTTGGAAACAAGCAAGTTATTTTCCTTAGCAAGAGAAGAATATGATTCTTTTAACTTGGAATATTGGTCTTTCAGTTGGCTGGTTTTCACACTTAAAGTTATTCTACCCTGAATAAGTTTATCCCTCTCAACTGTGACTTCTTGAAGTTTACTTCTCAGCGAACAGAGAGATTGTTCCTGTTCATTACATATTTTCTGACAGACATCAAGCTGTTGCGAAGCGATCGCCATCTTGTTTAACAAAACTCGCTTCTCTTGAGATAGAGTTCCATTCTCATCTGATAAGGTTTCCAACTCCAAATTAGATTTACTCAAAGAATAAGAGAGATGAGATAATTCATTATTCAGCGAGTCTTGCTTCTGAACTAAGTGAACATTCTATTGGTTAAGATTATCTATTTGATCAACAGAGTATGTATGAAGATTATCTAACTGGTTATATTGCTCCATCCAAACATCTCTATCCATTCGAGTTTCTTCAATGACAGATTCCAACTGATATATCTCCATTTTTCGTTTCTGGTTTAAAGCTTGAAAGGCGAACAAGGTCTTCAAAAAAAAAAAAAAAAAAAAAGGTGGGGAGGAGAATTAATACCTTTTAATTCTTCGTTCTTCTTGCGAAGATTATCACGATCCAGCGAAATGTTTTGAAGATTATTCTTCAATGTCTTAACCTCTTGTTCTAAAGACATTTGCGACATTTTGTCAGAACCGAAATATTTACTCAAAGACTCGCAAACGCTAAACCTGATGGGATCAACGGAGGTCTTCTTGACATCATTCATGATGTCTGATAAAGCTTTGAAAGCTACATCCATCCCCTCCAGGTTTTCTTTGGTAAGAGGTACAGACCCAGATGAAGAGGTAATGGTGGGAGAAGAAGGAAGAATTGAGTCATCCTTGGTCATAGAAATGCCAGAAGAAGAAATTTGATGAAGATTAATGAGTGGGGGTGAGACAGAGGCATTGATGGTAAAAGTAGAAAGGGGTCCACCTTAAGGAACTTCATTGATGGAAAATTCAGGAATATCGACAGTGGCATTTTCAGAGATGGTGAGAATAGGAGGAGGAATTGATTTATCCTGCGAAGATATCGCAGGAGAAGATGGTTTATCCTGCGAAGAAGGAATTGATTTATCCTGCGAAGATATCGCAAGAGAAGATGGTTTATCCCTGCGAAGATACCGCAGGAGGAGTTGTGAGCTTGAATGAAGGAAAGGAAATAGAAGATGCAACGAGCTTAGAACGGCGAGGTTTCTTAGGGGATTTATCAATATTTTTGTCATCCTCGCGAATTACAAGTTAAATAAGAAAAGAGGCAACAATATTGTTATTAGAAGAGTAGATGTTTCTTAAATACCTTGTCATTCGCAGGCTTTCTTTTAGTAACGGTAACTTTCGATTGCGAAGAAAGGGGAATAGCAGGGTTCAGGACGGTGAACTTGGTGTTAGATTTGTTCTTACTGAAACAAAAACAGCATAGGAATCATTAAAAGAAGAACAATGTCAAAACAAAACAACTTTAACAGGAAAGATCAATCACAAAAAGATCAAATTCAGCAAAATTAACAAACCTTGATGGCTCCATAGAAACAGTAGCAGAAAAGAGATGAGAACAGTAGCAGAAGAAAGAAAAACAGCACTAAAATTTGCAGACGATGAAGAAGACGAAGTAAAAGAAAAGAAACACTTTCATAAGGAACTCCTCCTTAAATAGGCAAGAAAAGGGTAACCAGATAGCATTAAATGTTAGGTAAAAGGGGAAATTTTAGACACGTGTAAGCGGTCATCCCTAATTCACGGAATCTTGTCGGCAAAAATTGATGAAAAACAAATGGTTGCGGCATTTCAAAATACTAGTTCTCATGACATTCTCTTCTTCGCAGAGAAGACATGAGAAGAGGCAAGATGTAGGATCAGAATATCGCGACATCAATACCTCGCGAGATCGATAAACGACAGCATTGCAAAGGTATCGCAGATGAGTAATATAAATGACGCAATGAATGACGACAGCCAAAACACGAGAAAGACGTGAAGACCTAGCGAGATCTAGGGGAGTTGCGAGATTATATATTTGTACACTTGCGATATTTCTCAAGTTATTCCGAAAATAAAGGACATCATAGCTGTCATCCATTATGTAATACCCTATATAAGGAGCCGAAAGCGTGCCTATTGTAAGGGATCTTTTTTCGAGTGTTGGGCAAGTCATTAAGAGAGAGAAAGTTTAGAGTGATTGTAATTCTTTAAGTGATTTCCATTTCATCTTGTAAACATTTTAAGAGTTTAATCAATAAAAATGACAATTGTTCATCCTAAAAATGATTTGATTGTATAGATTCTTGTGAGGGGTGTAGTGTAGGATTTCCTGCAACTACGGGGTCTCGTAGGAAGTGGGAGTGATTGAGTGATGGAAGAGTGGAGTAATGTGTAATCGCGTAAACCACGCCCCACTATGAAGGAAGCGGGTTTGTTTACACCCACTACTTCTTTCCTCCACTAACCGCCCCCATTTTCCCGACACTTTCTTATGATGGACGTGTTGCACGCCGCACGCCGTAAACCGCCGACCAATACCCCGATGAGCATCCCCGGTTTTATGACATGTTTGATGTCTCGAGTGTTTTGTGAAAAATGTGTAGCAGATTTCTACGTGTGGCAAGTCAAAGTCAAGAGACTTGCCATAGGAAAATAAGCATGTGATGCTATTAGGCTTGCCTTGGTGGCCGCCTAAAACTTTGCCATGCACTGGTCAATTCCATGGCGAATTTGGACGGCTGAGATTGTAGCTTATGAGAAAGGATGGCCATTGATTATGGTCACATCCCGTTGTATAACAAAGTGGCGCCATTGGCATAGTGGCGCCTGGCGTAGCCATGGCATAGCGGCATGCCAGTGGCATAGCCGTGGTAGCTGTTTTGGCATATTGGTGTTAGACAGAAATAGGGCTCGTGCAACATTGGCCCTATTGCCACATCAATCCCAATGTTCTGGAAAACGTTACTTGGCTTGGTTGGCGTAGCAACTTTGCCTAAATTAGGGTTTGGCGTGCCAAAACCCTAATTAGCGCAAGCGGCATGTGGCGTGTGGCCGTGGCGCATCGACGTTTTGTGCAAGTGGTTCCATAGCCACGCCAAAGGAACCATAGCCAGGCCATCATGTAGAAACGGCCACAGGAGTGAGGATTGCCACAGGTGGCTATGATACGCCTTTTTTTTAGGGTTTCCCGGGTCCCGCATGGCTCGTGGCATGTTGTGGGCCCGAAGTGGCATAATTCGTACCACGACTTGAAATTAGGGTTTCGAACATGCAAGGTCGTGTTCAGGGTTAGGATAACCACATTGACGTCTGTTATGGCGTTGGCCACGGACAGAAGATGGGCTGGCATGTAAGTGCACTATTTATGGTATGTTGCCACGTTCGGCATGCTTTTGTGGCAAAGTGGCACGTCCGGCATATTGGGTATGCACGTTTGGCATGTCAGTTAGCGCATTGGCGCAACTTTAGGGAAGCCAATTTTTACATCTCTTTTTTAATACTGTGGCAGGTTTTGAGAAACCTGATTGGTCGAAAGAGAGGGCAGACCAAACATGGGCGTGGCCACACTTCTGGTGTAGGTGTGGCAAATTTAAACCGACCTGATTGGTCGATGGGAAATAGGTCCGGCAAGTACGGGCCCAGCCACAACTTATGTGTTTGTGTGGCGGGTTTAAGGCGACCTGATTGGTCGAGGGAAATAGGGTCGGTTAGGTAGCATGGGGCGTGGCCAATGGAAAATGGCGTCGGCTGGCCTAAGGCATGGCCACGCCTCCCTTTGCTGCTGTTCCTATTCTGCGGCTCCTCTGCTTCTTTTTTTCTGTTTTTGGGTAGGATTTTGAACCTACTAATCCATGGTGGATTAATTACCTAGTTCGTCTAGGCTTAACTTCGACAGGCAAGGTCTAATATACTGCGCAGGGCGCAAAACCCTATTTTTTGCAAATTAGTCAGGGTAATATCTGAATCTTGTGAATTATCACAAAATTTACTGAATTCTGTGTGTTGACACAGAATTCTTTAAGTTCATTGCCAGAGAGCAGTATGCTTTCTGACTGAATACTTTATACAAGGACCTTAGCCTTGATACTTGGAAATACGTGCTACTCTGCTGCGAGTGAACACAAATTGTCATTCCATATTAATATTAAGGGTTCAGCCGGGGAACATAGCACAGAAAGCATTCAAATAAACTTATGTTAATTGAATAATATAGGCAAGGAGCCAAATTTATAGAATATCTGGGATTGTTGCTACATACACCATTCTGGGTAAAATTCATGTGAATATATGTTGCTCAATAAATGCGCCAGTGAAGAGGTTGAGCACTCATCACTTTTACATGGCTTCGTTTCTTTGCAGAGTGACGACACATTAAATGCAAGGTTTTAAAAATTTAGCCTTGAACTAAAAACCAACATGAACATTAAGTCCCCTGCTTAGCACGTAACAGTGACATTGTTGCGAGGTAAGCAGTAGATGGTTGATAGGTGTTGCAAAACACCTAATTTTATATCTATTGATTATGCTTTCTTTGCGAGTTTTCGTGTAAATTATGTATCTTATGTTTGCTTTTGAGTGTTCTTAGGTGTTTTTGGAGTCATTGGAGCAAAAAGAAGTGGGACTCGCTCAAGTCCAGGATTTCTTCTCGTCATCTTGCAGAGAACGAAGAGACGAAGCCATTGGCGAAAGAAAGAAGTCATTCTGACTTTGTATGTGAAAATTATTAGCCAGATTGCCACTGGGTGACCCATATCCATTATCCGGGGTGCCTAAATGCCGACCGTACATGCAACCTTATCAACTTGGTCGTGAAGAAGGAAATCATTCTCATCCCCAAATTCAGTGTGTTGTTTCTGTGAGAGAAGAAGGAGTTAGGGTTTCCACCTGAAATCCAGATCGAGAAAGAAATTGATACTGCTGATGAGTAGATGAAATTCAGTTGAGAACGTCACAAAGAGGATGAATTAAGACTCGAGAATGGAAAAAAAAACTAGATTGAAGTTTGAGGGTTTGAAATAAATCTGTTGCAACTGGATTGAGTATGAAATTGATATGGGTTTTTGCTGGAATCGATTGGGATCGAGAAATAATGAAGTACTTGGGGTCTCGATTGGTATCTGCCATGAATTAAATGGGTATTGAAGGGATCTTTTGCATAGAAGAAGAACAAGCTGTTGCCACTGGTGGTTGCTCGCAGTTGCAGCTTGAAATGGAGAAATTGATGAGAGAAATTTGGAATTAGGGTTTGGTTGCAGATGCATTAAATGGAGATTCAATGGTTCGATTCGTATGAAATTGGCAGCAAGAGGTAGCGAATTTGTATGAGGTTTGAACAATTTTCAGACAAGAAAGAAAGGGGATCTTGAGGCTGAGAAAATGTAGGAAGTATTTGGTCTGCTAGTGTTGGTTTGTTGACCTGAGATTCGCAAATGGGTACAAGTTAATGAAATTGGCAAGAATGGGTCGCTGCTGTGAAGCTCAATTTGAAGGAAAATTGAGTCTGGTGATTGCAGGCTAGACCTAGGAGTTACAGGGAATGTGGTGTTGTATTTTTATGTATGGATGGTTGCAATTGGTGGTAAAGTCAGAAGGCTGGTCTTTGGAGATGGGTCCGAGCTAGAAACTAGGTCTGCAAGCTAAATGATGATGTCTTTGAATTGAAATGGCTAGAGGGTTCTTCTTGGTGGAGCTGTTCTTGCAGATGAAGATTACAAGAGTTGATTCGGTGCTCAAATGGTTTGAGTTTGAGTTGAAAAAGGGATTTGGTCTGAGTTGATTGCAGTCAGGTTGAGTCGAACTAGGACTATAATGGCAGCTTTGGTGATGCTAACAACAGGAAGTGCTAGTGATGACAGTGGAAGCAAGGAGGATTGCAAGGTTGATTCAGCTGCAAGTGCAATTGCAGTTAGGAGGAATGAAGCCGGTGGTCTGATGCTGTAGAAAGTATTGCATATGTTGCAGTGTGTTTGAAATTGATGGAGCAAGAAAGGAGGAAATAGAGCTGGTGATTGCATCTCAAATGAAGGCAGTGATGTGTTGATCTTGATAAGCTTACGTAGACGATGTGCAATGTGGAGTTCAAGATGAAGCTGCTTTAGATGTATGTTTAGGTTTACAGGGAAGCTGGAATGGTGTTGTTGGTTTTGGAGGTATTCGAGTAGCAGCTGGAGTTGGAGTTGTAGAGTGGAAGTGCAGCTTGAGTGAGATATTGCAGGATGCTGCTGTGAAAAATAATAATATGAATTATTGGTGATGGCTGAGGTGTAAACTGGGATTATTGTTGCTATACTTTGATTTGAGTCACTGGTGGTATTGTTATGGAGCCGTGATGATGAGCAGGTTGAGCTTTGGGTTAATGCAGTCGTGAAGGGAACCAAACAGTGAAGCAATTGAAGTGTTGGTGCTACTGTGAGATGCAATGGAACCGGTGATGTACTGATGAGTTTGAATGGTTGGTGGTTGGTATGAAACTGAGTTGTTAGTATTGAACTGAAATAACAGTCTCAGGTGGTTGCGTTGGTGCTAGAATGGAGCTGCAGGTGAAACTATTGCAGGAAGCGCAGCTACAACTGAGCTGGGGTTGAAACTGAACTTGTAGTTGCAGGAAATCCTACACTACAACCCACACAATAATCCACACAACTAAGACATTTGAAGATTAATAACAATGATTTTATTGATTAATTCCTTGAATTTTACAAGATAAGATAGAAAAGAGCTAAAGAAATTACAATCACCACAAATTTTCTCTCTCCTAATGACTTGTCTAACACTCTGAAAAAGATCTCTCCTCTTACAACTGGTTCATTCGACTCTTTATATAGGGTAGTATACAATGGATGACAGCTAAGTTGTCCTTTATTTTCGGGAATGACTTGTGAAATATCGCAAGTGTACAAGTATTCATTCTCGCAACTCTCCTAAATTTCTCTAGGTCTTCATACCTTTCTCATGTTTTGGCTGTCGTCATTCATTGCGTCATTTATATTACTCTTTTGCGACGCCCTCGCAATGCTATTGTTTATTGATCCCGCGAAGTATTGATGTCGCGATATTCTGATCCTACAGAACTGAAAAATGCTCAAATCAGATGGATGAATGTGCTGGTATGGAACTGCAAGAGTAGATGCACAGCCATCTTGGCTGGAAGGAAGCTTGGATGCGTCATCATTGCGCATCACAGTATTTAGCCTGTGCAAGAGGTTCAGGCTGAGAAACATCTCTAGACAAAAGAGTAACCAGCCGAGTTAGATAGATGACTCGGTGGTTGACCCAGTTTGACCTTGACCGAGTTGACCGGTGACCGGGCGGACTTTGCCGGTCACCTGAGCTATTTTCCGGTGCCGGATTCCGGTCGATTTCCGGCCATAATACCAGCTTTCCGGCGACGTATTTTTGGACATATTTTCTACATGGGTTTCTCTCACTTATGGGCTTGGTGGATTTTCATCTAATGGACTTTGAAGACTAAACCTAATTTTGGAACAAGAGGAGCTATAAAAGAGAAGTCTTACAACTTTTGGAAACACGTTTTTATTCTTGGAGAAAGGGAAGAGCCGCTTTTGTTTACGCAACTAGGGTTTGCTTTTGTTCATCTTCTTCTTTTATTCAATTGATATTTTTGTGATGAACTCCATAGCTATGAGTAGCTAAATTTAATATTATTGGTTAAGGATGTAGTCCTATTTCTAAAACTTGTGTTTGATTTATGTATTAGTTTTCTCTCTTGATTATCGTTCACATCTCTACTGTTTTAAGAATCACATGATTGATGTATTGTGATAGGATTATGATGTTTGATTAGTTAAGTGGCCAATTAATTGAACTTGCATCCTAGTCCATAGCTATTTTAGGGTTTTTCATCGAGCGATAACCCTGAATACAAGTAGCATAATATGTTTACGGTTTGTAGTGATACACTCTCGTAATCATATGTAGAGTTTGACCATTGTCCGAATTGTTATGCGCAATGTATGACGATTACTTTGATTAGCCTATTCCTGAAACTTAATGCTCCTAGGAATTGAACTTAATTAGCGCAAGGCGTTAGGTTATTCTTTAGGTAGAATTCACATACGCAGCTCTAATGTGTGTGTTGATGAACTTAGGAAATTAATAGATTATCTTGCTCTCTTGATTCTCTAGGCTTTTGATAATATAAGAGATTAAATTGTAATTCTAATCATATATTCAAGCACATGTCTAAGATTGAAGATGAATTCCTTGACCAATATCTTTCTCTATTGATTACTTTCTACAATTTATTTTGCTTTTGATTTACTTGTATTGCTTACTTAAAAATCAAAAAATCCCCCCCCAATTGGTTACTTTAAGAAATTGATTACATAATAACTACAATCGCCTCTCTGTGGAAACGAACTCTTTCTTATCATATACTTTAGGAAAGTGAAATTATTTTTGACGCATACGACAGCGATCAAATTTTGGCGCCGTTGCCGGGGAGGCATACGACTAGTTATTAAGTTTTTAGTTTCTTATTTCTGTTTTTGCTTTTATCTTTGGTTCTTGTTTTCTTGTCTTGTTTCTCACTTGTTTGTGAGAATTGTTTTCAGGTACCTAGTCCCTGGCTTCTAAAGATTGGAATTATCCACGGTGCGGGATAGATACTCGAAGAGGCACAATACTCCAACCAAGTAAAGATAAAACGGAAGAACAAGAGTTGGAAACCAAAGAAGAGAATTTCCAACGAGAAGAAGCAGTTTTAGAACAAGACGTTCCGGGTGAACAAGAACCACCTTTTAAAGAAAAAGAAGAAGCAATGGGTGATGCAAATCGTTCACTCAAGGAGTTAGCTTCTCATAGGCTTGATACACAACAAGGGTGTATTCAAACGAACTCTACTTTTGAGATAAAACCGGGGTTGCTTAGAGAATTACCAAAGTTCCATGGCATGGTGAATGAAGACCCAAACAAGCATCTTATGGACTTCCACACCATTGTCATGGCCATGCTTCCAGCGGATGTTGAGGCGGATGGTGCAATGTTAAAAGTTTTCCGTTTCTCTTTGATGGATAGTGCTAAGGATTGGTTGTACTATTTACCTCCCGGAAGTGTCACGAAATGGAATGGGTTGAAGAAACTCTTTTTAGAGAGATATTTTCCTGCATCAAAGGCTACTCAAATTCGAAAGGAGATTTGTGGGATGAAGCAAAATGTGGGAGAATCTTTATATGAATGTTGGGAACGATATAAGAGATTGGTGGCAAGCTGCCCTCACCACCAATTCAGTGACGCTATGATCATCCAATATTTCGATGAAGGACTTCAATCAAGTGATAGGAATCTTCTTGACGCTGCGGGTGGTGGTGCACTAGTTAACAAGACGGTGGCACAAGCTAGAGAGTTGATTGAGAACATGGCAACAAACTCCCAACAATTCTTGAGTCGTGGTTTGGATGTGCTTCTTAGGAAAGTTAATGAAGTGAGCGAGGTTAAGGAACTTCGTCAACAATTAGGTAACATGAATGCAATGTTGCAACAAGTTGCAGCCGCGGTGATACCAAGTTCCTCTCAAGATTATGAAGACGAGCAAGCTAATGCGATCTTTCCAAATCAACAAAGACGGTATGATCCCTACTCTAACACTTACAATCCGGGATGGAGAGATCACCCCAATTTTAGCTATGCGAATAAGCAAGGAGTGAGTCAACAACCTAATTTCAACAACCCGAGTGGATTTCAACCTCAACAACAACAATTCCAGCCGTGACAACAATTTCAACAACAACAACCTCAAAATATGGGGTCCAATATGGAAGAGTTGCTGAAATCTTTTATGCAAAGAACAGAGAGTACGATTAAGGATTTGCAAACTCAAGTTGGTTCTATGGCTATTGAGTTGAATCAATTGAAGGCACAAAATGGTGGGAAACTCCCTTCTCAACCTATCAACCCAAAAGAGGGTGTCAATGCAATTACGTTGAGAAGTGGTACACAACTTGTGAAACCCGAAGATTCTTGATTCGGGCACGGTGGAAGCACCAAAGGAACTGTTTTTGGAGGATAAAAATGAGGATTCTCCCCAAACTTCGAGGTACCTATTTCTAACTCTAAAACTCCGGTTTCTACTTATGTTCCTCCTTTACCTTACCCTCGCAGATTTGCAAATTCCAAGAAGGCGGAACTAGAAAAAGAGATTTTAGACATTCTCAAGAAGATCCATGTGAACATACCACTCATAGATGCAATCAAGCAAGTTCCAAAGTATGCAAAGGTGTTGAAGGACTTGTGTACCAATAAACAAAGTCTCAAAGGTAATGAAGTGCTTAGTGTGGGGGAGAATGCTTCGGCAATCTTACAACACAAACTCCCACTTAAGTGCAAGGATCCCGGTAGCTTTGACATTCCCGTCACAATTGGTAACACCACATTTAATAAAGCTATGTTGGACTTAAGTGCATCCGTTAATGTTATGCCCGCGTCTATGTATAATTCACTTGATCTTGGTCCTCTTAAAAAGTCTGGAATTGTGTTGTAATTAGCCGATCGTTCTAATGTCTACCCAATGGGTATTGTTAAGTATGTTCTTGTGCAGGTTAATCAACTTGTATTTCCAGCTGACTTTTGCGTGTTAGAGATGGATGAAGGTTCACCGGACTCGTCTCTTCCATTGCTACTTGGGCGTCCCTTCATGAAAACGGCGAAAACCATAATTGATGTGGATAAGGGAACCTAACTATGGAGTTTGATGGAGAAATAATACGTTTCAACATTTTCGAGACGATGAGATATCCTAGTGATGTCCACTCTTGTTTCTCCATTGATGTGATGGACACATTGGCGCAACAAATGTTTGAGTTGAATGGTGTTGATACTTTGAAAACCGTGCTCACTACACCCATTGATAATGGTTTGGAGTATAGTGATGAGATTAAAGAAACCATTGGTTCTCTTGACTCATTACCGGAAAAATCAGCAATTAAGAATATTTCATATGCTTCTTTACCTTGCAATAATGAAAAACTTGTGCCATCTATTGTTAAATCTCCAAGTTTAGAATTGAAACCTCTTCCAAGTCACTTAAAGTACTTGTACTTGGGTGACAATGAGGAGTTACCCGTGATTGTTTCTAACGAGCTTAATGAATTACATGAGCAAAAACTTCTAAGGGTGCTAAGGACATACAAGACGGCCATAGGATGCACAATCGCCGATATCAAGGGTATAAGCCCTGCCGTTTGTATGCACAAGATCCGTGTGGAGGACGATGCAAAGCCTACAAGGGAAGCGCAACGTCGTTTGAATCCTCCCATGATGGAAGTTGTGAAAAAGGAGAACCATGGTACGCTGATATTGTTAATTACTTAGTGTCTAAACAAATCCCAAAGAACTTGTCTCGTGCTGAGAGGGACAAACTTAAGAAGTTAGGAAACCAATACATATGGGATGATCCATACTTATGGAAACATTGTAGTGACCAAGTAATACGTAGGTGTGTTCCCGAATCTGAATTTAATTCTATATTGTCTTTTTGCCACTCATACGCTTGTGGAGGACACTTTGGGAGCAAGAGAACCGCTCTCAAGGTACTAGAATGTGGTTTCTTTTGGCCAACTTTGTTTAAGGATGCACATGCATTTTGTATCACATGTGATAGGTGCCAAAGAACAGGCAATCTAGGTGCTCGAAATCAAATGCCGCAAACTATTATTCAATTTGTTGAGGTTTTTGATGTATGGGGAATTGATTTTATGGGCCCTTTTGTCAATTCTAGTGGAAATTATTATATCTTGCTTGCTGTGGATTATGTCTCGAAATGGGTGGAAGATAAGGCCACCCCAACTAATGATTCTAAAGTTGTTTCACATTTTGTGCAAGCTAATATATTTGCAAGGTTTGGCATTCCAAGGGCTATAATTAGCGATGGAGGTTCGCATTTCAAAAACAGGTTCTTGCAAAACTTGTTAAGGAAGTACAATGTGTCGCATAGGATTACAACACCCTACCATCCGCAAACAAATGGACAAGCTGAGGTTTCCAACCGAGAGGTGAAATCCATTCTAGAGAAGACGGTGAATCCAACAAGGAAAGATTGGAGCATGCGACTCCATCATGCTTTGTGGGCATATAGAACCGCATATAAAACACCTATTGGGATGTCTCCTTTTAGGCTTGTTTATGGTAAACCTTGTCACTTACCCGTGGAAATTGAGCATAAGGCGTTTTGGGCTATTAAGCAATGCAATATGGAGTTGGATGGTGCTGGAAGGCAAAGCAAGTTACAACTTCAAGAGTTAGAGGAGATTCGCAATGATGCATTTGAAAGCTCACGGATTTACAAGGAAAAGACAAAGGCATTTCATGATAATATGATTACAAAGAAACAATTTTGCATTGGGCAGAAAGTGCTTTTGTTTAATTCTCGCTTGCAATTATGTCCGGGTAAATTAAGGTCACGTTGGATTGGACCTTTTATTGTGACTAATGTGTTTTCTCATGGTGCAGTGGAAATTCGTAGTTTAGCTACAGGAAATGAACTTAAAGTGAATGGGCACCGGTTGAAACCATATTATGAGAACTCTCTTCGGATGTCGTGGAAGGAGTTAATCTTGTGGAAGTACTCCCTCTGGAGGAGTCATAGAAAGTAAGGAGATAGTCGGGCTGACGACTTTAAACCAAGCGCTAAATGGGAGGCAACCCATAGGTTTTGTATCTCTTATCTTTTATTTTCTTTTCTTGTCATGTTTTTACTTTTTCTGATTTTTTGTCACTTGTCAGTTATAAGTATTTCCCACCTTGACTTTCCTTGGACGATTCAATTACATTGAGGACAATGTAAAGTTTAAGTGTGGGGGAGTGGTTTGCATTGTAAATTTTTCAATTTTTTTAACTTTTGTGTACATTAGTGAATAAAAAACTCCAACTTGTAGTTAGTTTAGAGTCACATAGTATACATGTCGCTAAGATTACATCGAGAATCTCATAAGAGTGACTGAACTTAGAGATGACAGAGAACATGATCGGGTTTCTTAATTGTATGAGAGTTAAAGTTGGATTTAACCATGCCAGTGGCAAATAAGGTGCAGACTGAATTCGATATTAGAGTAGTGATCCCCTATAGTGGAGACTACCCATGTTACATAATGTGAGGCACCGACCTTCAATTATTTGTACCTGTCTAAATTTGTGCTTTTAGAGTGTGTGTCACCGTACGCAAATTCCAGGCGAGGAATGGTGAGCTGTCCAACCTCCCACCATAGAAGCACTATTTTGATCTCTTGAGTGCTATTTTTATCAACCATGATGGTGACATCGAATTGCTAACTTACATACCACTTGTAATCTTGTTCGCAGTTAGCACCATCCACCTTATCTCTCTCTACACCAACAGGTCCATAGAAACACCATCATCATCAACAAGAGGAGCATCACAAATTTGAAGGAAAGTTGAACACGTTCAAGGTTTACAAGCAACGGTACATAATTGAGCAGATTTCAGATTCAAGTATAGCAACAAAACGAGGAGCAGAATTTTTATGAGTTGGAGACTATTGTGCAAGAGCGAAGATTATAAAGATGAGAATTTGAGAAATTTATGATATCGAGACATACGAATTGTGAAGAATCAAGCGGTAAAGTACTTACACCATGGCCTTTGTACTTACATTTTTATTTTATTTTATCTTATTTGTATTTTATTTTTCTCTTGTCTCAAAAAAAATAAAAATAAAAATAAAAATAAAATAAAATAAATTAAATTAAAAAAATTAAAAAAAAAAAGAAGACAAGAGAAAATTTTGTTAGGTTCATTATTAGTTTTATTATTTTGTTTTGTTTTGTTTTCATTGTGTATTTGTTTTATTTTTCTTGTCTCATAATATAAAAAAAAAAAAAAAATGATGAAAAAAAAAAGAGACAAGAAAAATTCATTGTATCATATTTTGGGTTTGTATAGTTTGTTTTTAGTTTTGTATTCTTTCAATAAAGCCAATGGAAAGAAGGAATATCTATAATGAAGTTTCAAGCAACAAGAATTAGAGGAAAGAATCATATTGTCAAGATTCTACGAAGTTCAAGAGTTATCATCAAGAGTTGAAGACCGAAGACGAAGATGAAGACACACATTGAAGACCGAAGACGTTTCTATGGATGCTGTGAGTGTGGTGCTAGATGCACGCCGAACGGATAACGAGGTAAGTAAGCATATTCTCACCTTCGTTAAGTGGTTGATTTCCTTTCGTAGAGATCGTCAGAAAAATGGGTTTTTAAAAAATTATAAAAGATGTGGGTTTTTAAAATACTTCGGAGGGTTTTACCTTCCTATCATTCAACGTGTCGCACGATTCTCTCTTCATTCCTACCTGGACACATGTGTGACCCATAAAAAGCTGTTTATTATTGAGAACAATATCATAAAACCCTTTCTTGTGAGGCAGATTCGAGACTTTCGATCACTCCGAACCCGAATTTCTTTCGATAAGGGATGGTTATTTCTCTCTCAACTTTTAAGGATGAGATTGTGTTCATTTATGTGTATAACTTCTTATGACTAGTATGCAGAATCTCTATGTCTTCTTAGCGCGTTGGATGCTATCATTACGGAGAACTAGTAAGTTAGAAAAGTAGGTTTTGTGGGTATATCTCTAGTAAACCCTCACGAGACTATAACTCGTCCACTAGGGACACCTAGGGGTTTAAAGGCTTGTTATTTATGCTAAAAGTGACTGTAGCCTCGACGACACGGAGTTGTATGTATTTTTCATAATTTGTTTTGTTTGATTTGCTCGAGGACTAGCAAAGTCTAAGTGTGGGGGAATTTGATAGGTGTTGCAAAACACCTAATTTTATATCTATTGATTATGCTTTCTTTGCTTGTTTTCGTGTAAATTATGTATCTTATGTTTGCTTTTGAGTGTTCTTAGGTGTTTTTGGAGTCATTGGAGCAAAAAGAAGTGGGACTCGCTCAAGTCCAGGATTTCTTCTCGTCATCTTGCAGAGAACGAAGAGACGAAGCCATTGGCGAAAGAAAGAAGTCATTCTGACTTTGTATGTGAAAATTATTAGCCAGATTGCCACTGGGTGACCCATATCCATTATCCGGGGTGCCTAAATGCCGGCCGTACATGCAACCTTATCAACTTGGTCGTGAAGAAGGAAATCATTCTCATCCCCAAATTCAGTGTGTTGTTTCTGTGAGAGAAGAAGGAGTTAGGGTTTCCACCTGAAATCCAGATCGAGAAAGAAATTGATACTGCTGATGAGTAGATGAAATTCAGTTGAGAACGTCACAAAGAGGATGAATTAAGACTCGAGAATGGAAGAAGAACTAGATTGAAGTTTGAGGGTTTGAAATGAATCTATTGCAACTGGATTGAGTATGAAATTGATATGGGTTTTTGCTGGAATCGATTGGGATCGAGAAATAATGAAGTACTTGGGGTCTCGATTGGTATCTGCCATGAATTAAATGGGTATTGAAGGGATCTTTTGCATAGAAGAAGAACAAGCTGTTGCCACTGGTGGTTGCTCGCAGTTGCAGTTTGAAATGGAGAAATTGATGAGAGAAATTTGGAATTAGGGTTTGGTTGCAGATGCATTAAATGGAGATTCAATGGTTCGATTCGTATGAAATTGGCAGCAAGAGGTAGCGAATTTGTATGAGGTTTGAACAATTTTCAGACAAGAAAGAAAGGGGATCTTGAGGCTGAGAAAATGGAGGAAGTATTTGGTCTGCTAGTGTTGGTTTGTTGACCTGAGATTCGCAAATGGGTACAAGTTAATGAAATTGGCAAGAATGGGTCGCTGCTGTGAAGCTCAGTTTGAAGGAAAATTGAGTCTGGTGATTGCAAGCTAGAGCTAGGAGTTACAGGGAATGTGGTGCTGTATTTTTATGTATGGATGGTTGCAATTGGTGGTAAAGTTGTAGCTGGTGCTGGAGATGGGTCTGAGCTAGAAACTAGGTCTGCAAGCTAAATGATGATGTGCTGAATTGAAATGGCTAGAGGGGGTTCTGCTGGTGGAGCTGTTCTTGCAGATGAAGATTACAAGAGTTGATTCTGGTGCTCAAATGGTTTGAGCTGAGTTGAAGAAAAGGGATTCTGGTCTGAGTTGATTGCAGTCAGGTTGAGTCGAACTAGGACTATAATGGCAGCTTTGGTGATGCTAACAACAGGAAGTGCTAGTAATGACAGTGGAAGCAAGGAGGATTGCAAGGTTGATTAGCCTGCAAGTGCAATTGCGGTTAGGAGGAATAAAGCCGGTGGTCGATGCTGCGTAAAGTATTGCATCCGTTGCGGTGTGTTTGAAATTGATGGAGCAAGAAAGGAGGAAATAGTTTGGTGATTGCGGCTCGAAATGAAGGCGATGATGTGCCGTGCCGATAAGCTTCTGAGCAAGTGTGCAATGTGGAGTTCAAGATGAAGCTACTTTAGATGTATGTTTAGGTTTACAGGGAAGCTGGAATGGTGTTGTTGGTTTTGGAGGTATTCAAGTAGCAGCTGGAGTTGGAGTTGTAGAGTGGAAGTGCAACTTGAGTGAAATATTGCAGATCTTTGTTGTGAAAAATAATAATATGAATTGTTGGTGATGGTGAGGTGTAAACGGGATTATTGTTGCTATACTTTGATTTGAGTCACTGGTGGTATTGTTATGGAGCCGTGATGATGAGCGGAGTTGAGCTTTGGGTTAATGCAAAAGTCGTGAAGGGAACCAAACAAAGGAAGCAATTGAAGTGTTGGTGCTCTTTGTGAGATGAAATGGAACCGTGATGTGTACCGATGAGTTTGAATGGTTGGTGGTTGGTATGAAACCGAGTTGTTAGTATTGAACGAAATACTTGAGTCTCAGGTGGTTGCGTTGGTGCTAGAATGGAGCTGCAGGTGAAGCTATTGCAGGAAGCGCAGCTACAACTGAGCTGGGGTTGAAACTGAACTTGTAGTTGCAGGAAATCCTACACTACAACCCTCACAATAATCCACTTAACTAAGACATTTGAAGATTAATAACAATGATTTTATTGATTAATTCCTTGAATGTTTACAAGATAAGATAGAAAAGAGCTAAAGAAATTACAATCACCACAAACTTTCTCTCTCCTAATGACTTGTCTAACACTCTGAAAAAGATCTCTCTCTTACAATTTGGTTCATTCGACTCTTTATATAGGGTAGTATACAATGGATGACACTAAGTTGTCCTTTATTTTCGGGAATGACTTGCGAAATATCGCAAGTGTACAAGTATTCATTCTCGCAACTCTCCTAAATTTCTCTAGGTCTTCATACCTTTCTCATGTTTTTGGCTGTCATTCATTCATTGCGTCATTTATATTACTCTTTTGCGACGCCCGCAATGCTATTGTTTATTGATCCGTGAAGTATTGATGTCGCGATATTCGATCCTACGAACTGAAAATGCTCAAATCGAGATGGATGAATGTGCTGGTATGGAAGCGCAAGAGTAGATGCACTGACCATCTTGTTTTGGAAGGAAGCTTGGATCGTCATCATTGCGCATCGCGATATTTAGCTTTGTGCAAGAGGTTCAAGCCGAGAAACATCTCTAGACAAAAGAGTAACCAGCCGAGTTAGATAGATGACTCGGTGGTTGACCCATTTGACGATTTGACTCGACCTTGGACCCGGATTGGCCGGTGGAAGTGACTATGCCTGGCCACCCGAGCTATTTTCCGGAGGGATTAACCGATTTCGGCCATAATACTTAGTTTTCGGTGACGTATTTTGGACATATTTTCACATGGGTTTCTCTCACTTATGGGCTTGGTGGATTTTCATCTAATGGACTTTGAAGACTAGACCTAATTTTGGAACAAGAGGAGCTATAAAAAGAGAAGTCTTACAACTTTTGGAAACACGTTTTTATTCTTGGAGAAAGGGAAGAGCCGCTTTTGTTTACGCAACTAGGGTTTGCTTTTGTTCATCTTCTTCTTTTATTCAATTGATATTTTTGTGATGAACTCCATAGCTATGAGTAGCTAAATTTAATATTATTGGTTAAGGATGTAGTCCTATTTCTAAAACTTGTGTTTGATTTATGTATTAGTTTTCTCTCTTGATTATCGTTCACATCTCTCTTGTTTTAAGAATCACATGATTGATGTATTGTGATAGGATTATGATGTTTGATTAGTTAAGTGGCCAATTAATTGAACTTGCATCCTAGTCCATAGCTATTTTAGGGTTTTTCATCGATGATAACCACGAATACAAGTAGCATAATATGTTTACGGTTTGTAGTGATACACTCTCGTAATCATATGTAGAGTTTGACCATTGTCCGAATTGTTATGCGCAATGTATGACGATTACTTTGATTAGCCTATTCACCGAAACTTAATGCTCCTAGGAATTGAACTTAATTAGCGCAAGGCGTTAGGTTATTCTTTAGGTAGAATTCACATACGCAGCTCTAATGTGTGTGTTGATGAACTTAGGAAATTAATAGATTATCTTGCTCTCTTGATTCTCTAGGCTTTTGATAATATAAGAGATTAAATTGTAATTCTAATCATATATTCAAGCACATGTCTAAGATTGAAGATGAATTCCTTGACCAATATCTTTCTCTATTGATTACTTTCTACAATTTATTTTGCTTTTGATTTACTTTTATTGCTTACTTAAAAATCAAAAATTCCCCTCATTGGTTACTTTAAGAAATTGATTACATAATAACTACAATCGCCTCTCTTGTGGAAACGAACTCTTTCTTATCATATACTTTAGGAAAGTGAAATTATTTTTAGCGCATGTCTAGGCGGTGATGCCCGACAATACGGTAGTGTTGAGGAATTTGCATGTCTCAACACTAAGAGGAAAGAGGATGTGTTGGGCGGCATGTCCTGCAATACAGGTGGTGAGTGTTGAGAATTTTGCACGTTTCAAGAGGAAAACATGTTGAGGCGAGTATGCGACAACACAATAGTGGTGTTGAGGAAGCACACCGGGCAACACAATGGTGAGTGTTGAGGAATTTGCACGTCTCAACACTAAGAGGAAGGATGTGTTGAGGCAAAGATGCACGGCAGCACAATAGTGGTGTTGAGGAATTTGCCGCGTCTCAACACCAAGAGTGGGAGAATTGTGTTGAGGAAGCATGCCTAGCAACATAGTGGTGAGTGTTGAGGAATTTGCACGCCTCAACACTAAGAGGAAGGATGTGTTGAGGCCGGCATGCCCGGCAACACAATAATGGTGTCCGAGGAATTTGCACGTATCAACACCAAGAGGAGGGTTGTGTTGAGGAAGCATGCCTAGCAACACGGTGGTGAGTGTGAGGAATTTTGGACGTCTCAACACTAAGAGGAAGGATGTGTTGAAAAGCGGCATACTGCAACACAATAGTGGTGGAGGAATATGCACGTCACGGCACCAAGAGGAGGGTGTGTTGAGGAAGCATTCCTAGCAACATAGTGGTGAGTGTTGAGGAATTTGAAGTCTCAACACTAAGAGGAAGGATGTGTTGAGGGCGGCATACCAGCAACACAATAGTGGTGTTGAGGAATTTGCACGTCTCAAACACCAAGAGGAGGGTGTGTCGAGGAGGCATTCCCCAGCAACACAATGGTGAGTGTTGAGGAATTTGGACGTCTCAACACTAAAGATATTTAAAATTATTGAATATGCCTAATAGATATAAAACATTTAGTTTAAGGATAAGTTATAGCTCTGTCTCCGCTAGGCATGTCCTGGGCAAGATGATTGGGCTTTTTGGGGGCCAGGCTCCCCCATGAGTGAGCACTATCGGGCTAGTGATGACATCGGGGATGACGGGTTGATAGACGGACAAAAGTCCCTGAGTCTTTGATGGATGAAACAAAAGGTGGCCGTCAACTATGAACCTTGGCCGGATGCGATCACGATCCTTGGGGAGGAGGTAGTGGCTGCGAGGCACGAACCTCGGGAAGGAAGGAGTGTGGCGGTTACGGCACGATCTTTGGCAGGAAGAAGTGGCGGCTACGACACGATCCTTGGAAGGAAGGAGGCGTTGAAGCGGTTTCGGCTCCTGGAGAGGACGTTGAAGCTTATGGAGCAGACCACAGAAGCCGGCTTGGATCCTAGAGACGATGTTGAGGCTTGGCTATGTGATAGACGCATTTATGTGTCTATT